>VZRE01011747.1:292946-403721 GCA_013396775.1 Cephalopterus ornatus
AAGTTTGGCTTTTTGTGGTTGTATCTGGAATTGAAGGGGGGGGGGGGGCGAGGGGAGGGGTGAGAGAGACTGTGTGTGTGTAAAGAACTGTTTTTGGGTCATCATCTTACGCTCTTTGTGATGCACATTCTAATTTAGGCAAAAGGGATGCATCTTTCAAATGCAGATCATGTTTGCATTAGAAGAGCAATGAGAACACTTGTCACTTTCAGAACATTTATGTGCTAGAAGTACTGTTAGCAGAAGAGCAGTTTAGATAAATTCAAGACTTTTTTTTGCTGATCACAAACATTAAGCTTCACACCTGAAACCCTCAACCCCCTGCTGTGCTCTAATCCTAGCACCATTCACCCTTAGAGACTCAAAGTGCTGTGCCACTGCTCTCAAACATTTGATTGCCCTTACTTTGAATGCCACCACCTGCAAAAATGCCTTTTTATTCCCTTTGAGCCTCTTGAGAAGGAAGTAAAAATGATAATTCATGACAAACATTAATTAATTGTTTACAAGATGATCTTTTCTTTTTCTAACTTCTGTTCAGCAGACATGTTGAGCTGCAAGACTCCACGCTTGATGCCAGAGCTTGTCAAGAGGTCTGCATTGTTGTTTATCACTCAGGCATAGGATAGACTGCAGGTCATTGTTTCTGCAGTTCAAGTAGGACTGTCTAGCTCTTGTTTGAAGAATGGAAGTGCCATGCATGAGTTACCCAGCATAAAAGAACTACCGGTTTTAAGAAGGAACAGGGATTTAGCTTCTAATGCAGAGTAAATAAACATTTTTCACCATCTCTTGCTCCATGTGATTTTGGAAAGGTCAAGAGGCGCCATTACAGTATTTTAAAAGCTTCAAATTATGTTTAAATAACGTATCGCTAAACTCAGAGAAATCTTATCAGAATTTAGGAACCTATTGTTGTTGGTTTAGTTCTCGAATTCATCATCAGAGGAAGACATATTTTGAATGGAATGTGCTGTTGTTGTGAAGACTGAGATTACTCAAGGCTTGGACATAGTTCTCCCACAAGCTAAAGCATAAACCCTCCTCCGCAGCATTGCAGATTGGATTTAACTGAGTCCTTAAATTCAAGAATTAAATCTACTGAATTTGTTACACAATTCTAATAACTGACGTGTGTATTCCAATTGCAGACTAAAAGAGAAAAATGCAGTCAAATTTAAAACAATGCCACCAAAACACTGAAACCCGGGCAGCAAAATTTCTCTCTCCAAATTATGCTTATGCTGCTAAAGGTGAGCAAACAGGTTTGCAGAGGAACTGAGCTCCCACAACCTGGCTGAATTCATTAGAAACTGTGGTGACCAGCACCTTTACAGACCAGACTTTTTATTTACTCATATTTTTCTTTAATATACATAAACATCTGTTTCACACAGGTAAGCAGACACGTCTTGAAAATGTTGCTCTCTCTATTACTCTTGCAACAAAATAATTCCAAGAACTTTAAACCACATCAAAAGTCTGCTAAAAAGGTAAAGAGAGTGAAAGGTCTTACTTGTAGGAAGTGTAAAGTAATATAGCTTCTCGCTGAACTCTGGTTTCCACATTCCAAATTAGGAGCCTTTAGATCACGGCTGCAAGGCTAAAAATCAATGTTGTATTTTCTGAGTCAATACTAAGGGTTGCACTTAACAGAGTTGGAGACTAATAAGGTATGCAGAAGGAGTAAAAGCAGTGCACAAAAAATTCAGGCCTTCGTCTTGGCGACGATCCAGCACAATGATGTTTCAACCAGATTTGAAAAAAAATAAAAAAAAAAATCAATAACATCTGTGGTATAATGGTTAATTAAAGAAGCTCTTCAGCAAAGCTCAAGATGAGAGGCTCGGCCTGAAATTCAGACAGCTGAAGCTTGATTATCAGGAAAGAATGCTTTTTTAGCTATGAGTGGATAGGCCAAAAGCTGCAATGTGTGGAAATGGGGGAAAAATTGCTTTTATTTTAACTTTCTTTAAGTAATCCATTCATGGATCTTACCTGCATTAGGAGCTGTTCAGTGCAGAAGCCTCTTTCTATACATCTATGTAAATATAATCCACTCCCTTTGGAATCTATAGATTTTAAAAAAACATCAAAGATAAGCAGGTTGGCTGCCTGTTCTTAATTCACAAATCCTCCACTTTTTCCTCCCCACCCCCAACCCCTGCGGCTGTGCCTTACTACAAAACCCATCTCACGGCAGATCCCTTCAGCTACATTTTCTTCTGATTTAGTTTAATGTTAATTACCTGAGCCTTTTCAAGATCAATCCTGAAAGAAATGAATCAAAGTTCAAATATTAAACCATGATATGTGCAGTAACCAGGTAATTCTACTGTCAACTTCTACATCTTTCTATCCTCCTCTTTTATTTGTCATCTCTATCTAAAATACATATGCACAAATTTACAGCCAGAAGGGACTATCTTAATCCATCCCTTATATGACACCAGACAGAGGTTTCCAGCTAGTAATTCCTGTGCATTTTCTTAGAGAATCTCTTATTTAGAGATTTCAAATGACAGAAAATCTATTCCATCTCTTGGCAAGTTTTTCTGAAAGTTAATTAGCATTATCATAAATCCACTTTACTTTTAGTCTGAATTATTTCTACCTACTTGTGTCTTGGTCTGCAAAGTTCAAGAGCTCTGGGCTATCAGAAATAATTTCTCTGTAGAAATTACAGAACATGGTCATGCCTGGTCTTCATCTTCTTTTAAACCGGAAATAATGGCACCACCTTACACTCTTACAGTAGACAGACTTTCCTAGTGTAGACAGATTTCCCAGATGTTTTTCTTGTAAATCCTTCGTATGTCAGGGTCCTTTTCAAGGGTGGATAGACAAACACCCTCTTCTTCCAGTAGTAACCTCACTAACACTTAATATCAGGGCTCTGCCTTCTACTTAGTTTTTCCCCATTGATCCATCCAAATATTTCCCAGCTGCCAAATCCCACACTAAGGGCTTAATTATTTTAGCTCAAATCATATCAACCCTTTTCTCCAAAATGCACGTCCCTTTCTTAAAAATAAAGAGCAACATTCCTTCTTTTAGAAGGTGAAAATACCTTGGTTTTGACCATGTTGTAACAAATCATGTAAGAGTATAGCTCTGCAAATATAACAATTTTTTCATTCTGCAATGCTAAGCAAAACATCTCCTGCATATTACAACTATTAAGAGTGGCATTTTCTATTTCTCAGGAAATTGCAAAATGCAATTCAAAAAGATGGCAAATATTTTTTAAGTTAGCCATCAAATTAAGTTTCAGGCAGAAAAAAGTTTCTGGCTAAAAATTATTTATTTAAATAACTTCCACATTTAATTCAAATTTTAATTTTAAACTAACACTGTGTCTATTTACATATTGCTTCTTAAAATGGACATAAAATTAATTATCAAAACCTATTCCAAAAAATTCAAACAAGTTTTTTCAGCACTAGGACAATGTTGCCTTTCTTTTTCCTGGGTGCAGTCTCTTGAAAGCATTACTTTTTCCAGACTTTATAAATCTAAGGGAAACAATGCTGCTCATTAAAAAGATTATAATTAATGAGTTTAACTCACACTAATTAGAATCTAAGTAGGCAGATCTTTCTTTTTGAACTTTAAGGCACAACATAATAGTAGAAATAAAATTTGAAGTTTTGAGTACTCAGAATTTTCAGGGCAGGCCTTCCCAAAGCAGTTGGGTTTGATTTACTTACACATCCATATAAATCAATGTTAGCTTTACGGCTGCTTTCAAAAAGAGCAGATCTAAGTCAAGACAGTGCAAATTAAAATCCTGCCCCCTCAAACTTTCTGTCAGAATTCTTCAGATTCCTCTGGAGTTCAAGTGGAATTTTCCTCAGCAAACAGCATACCCAGTGCAAAGATCTTTTATGCCATCAGCACTCAAGAAATGAAACATCAGCAAGTACATATTTGGAAATATAACTACATTCACAGTTAAGACCAAAGAAGACAAATATCATTAAAAAGTAGCTGCACCTGATTTACTCCATGTCAGATGATGTCCATCAGTGCATTTTATTCTATGTGCCAAACATAGTTTAGCATGGAAATTTTTTCTGAATTAAGTTTTATTTGTTATACATCTATCACACCCGAGAAAAATATAATGATATTTTGTTTTAGGACAAGAAGTGCCCCAACCCCTCGAGAGATATTGCAAAGAATCACGTTGACTGTCCTCTGCCATGATTACAAGCTCCTGCAGGCACTGGACCAATTCTAGTTGCCCTGACTCACACAAGGTGAAAAGAGCGCTGACAAAGCCTCATTGTTCTCCCACAGCATCCAAAAGAGCCAAACACTCCATCAATAAAATAGTTCTGCCTCGTAGACCTCCTCACATGAATTGACAGCTCTCCATTCTCCAGCATCCCCCAGTGAGATCCCTTGCAAAGTTCCTCTGAACAGGCAGTCTGCCAAGAGATGACACTCTCAAATGGTGTCACTTTTAAATCCAGCTTTAATAACAATCTGGCATTCAGCTAGGTCCATCAGCCCTACTTCCCACAGTTCCATTTAGGTAATCAAGTAGTTCATTATTATTTGGCATGTGTTGTGCACATTCATTGTTCCTTCCAAAGAGGACCAGGGCCCTCAGCCAGATGAACGGTGGCTGTTAGGGCTGCAAGAGCAGGCAATGGGTCTAGCACTGGGCTAAGGATTTAAGGCAGTCGCATTGGCATTAGTCTTGCCAGTAGAGCTCTCAGGATCATCTGGGTGCCCGGGAGCCAAATATCCAGCTGAGAAGCTGAGCTGCCATGAAGTTTGTATGTCATCCACACTGACTGATGTGTGTCAAGAGATAACCTTGAACTTCCCTGAATTTTGCAGACTTTCTAACAGGACCTCAAAGCCAAACTGCCTTTTCACTCCTTTCCCTCAAAAGGTGTCAGTAGACTTTAGCACGGTGCCCTGCTAGGAGTACTCAGACAGCTTCATCTCTCTGGCACCTTGTAGGAGTCTCTTTGAACCCTAGAGTCCCTTAAATGACTTTCCTATGATTTTCTCCATTCGATATCTATGTCTAGCCCAAAACTTAATAAAAGGTAATGTTTGTAAATCTTGGCCCATATGATCAGAATCTTTTTCCATTTTCCCTAAAACTTGTTCCCTCATGAAAGTTCCTGAAATCCACTGGGCATGTAGGCACTAGGGGTAGGATGTGCAAAACCTTGGACATGAGACCAGTGTCTGAATTGTTGTGTCTGTCCTGTTGGTCTAAACCCAGGACTGATATGACTTGGACCTGGGCACGGCACCAGGTTAAACACATGCAGACTTCTCACGGCATTGCTTCCAAATTGCGCTTGAACAATCAGACTGTAACCATTCTTCAAATCTGCTCATTTGCAATGCCCAGAGGAAAGCTGAACTTCTATAGTTACTTCAGACAACTGAGACCAAACTGGAGCTTGCAGAATGCTCTCGCAACCCTAAAAACGTTAAAAAAGACCAATTATATTCTTAACATATGTCTGAGATGATACTTCAGGGTAAGATACTGAGATAAGAAAAGTTACGTAAGTACCAGCTTCAGTGTGTCTTGTCGTAAGATTTCTAGTAATTGGTTTTCTTTTGTTTTGATTTGGGTTTTTTCCCATCCCTGTCTTTCCTAGAAGTTTGGTTTATAATGTGAAGTGGCAATCTTTGAAACATGGAAAACATACACATTAGAAAACAAGCAGACCACCACTGTAATTCACATAGTTAAGCCCACAAAAGAGACACCAAAGGTATCTTTGAGTTGCTGCAGAATTGGGGTGGCCATGCAGAAATATGAAGCTCCATATTTAATGCCTAACTTCTCTGAGACCAAGAGGAACTAAAAATGTGCATTGCAGTGGTGAGTCCAGCTTGCAGGCAAAGACAACTCTTCTCTACTTGCCTTGGTCTGAGCCCAGACAGGCTTGTGTTTTCTCTTCTTTCTTTAAGCTGAAGATGCCATGATAGATGTTTGTATCAAAAGAGGAAATAACTGGCATAGGATGATCATGAAATTCCAACATGTTATTTGTTTGATACTTTTCCTCTGTATGCTCAGGGCAGATGTGCCAAAGGAACACTTCTGACTGGAATTAATGAAAGAGGTGAATTTCAGGATTTTGTTCTGAAGTTCAGCCTCTGAACTCTAACCAGCAAAACATGATTCAGTGTGAGATCTTCCCACACTGCTTCAAATATGCACACGTGCATATGAACAGAACTTTTGCAAAGTCTGAAGCCACATAGCAGCTGGCAAAATCAAGAATTAACAGACAAACTGCATTCCAAAAGAGCTCTTACTCAACAGCCTCTCCTTAAAAGTACTAAGAACCACATGCCTCACTGATAAAAGATACTTATTTCTACCTGTTGTTTCTGTACCTCTGTCTTGAATTCTGCAAGTTTTCATGCTTTGATGTTTTGGAGAACATTGTATAGACTGCAGTGAAAAAATGACAGGGAAGGTCTGATAGAGGTGATAGAGTTTAAGTAAGATCTACCTGAGTCAGAGCAGCAGTCAAATATTGGATCCCTTTATACAAATGAATCGAAAAAGCAGAGTTTTCATTTTAGAGAATGTCTGATTCATCTATGCTCTGATTCACATATCCAGATTGGTAATATAACCCCCCTCCACCACAGAATAAACACAGCAAGAGGCATACCTCTGCTATCTTTGCAGAAATTCAGAGTAAGTCCCTTGACTTCTGGGAGTTACCCTGGGTTTACAATTAAATAAATGAGAGCAGAATCTAGCCCATGAAACCATAAACTCAGCTGTTATCAGGCAGCGTCTTAGAATTCACTATTAATATCAGCACTGAGAGCTATTCTGATTACAATTGCAAAAGAATATATTATATCCACTTTTACTATCTTGTTCAAATACAGGAAATGAGTCAACCTCCAGAGAACAGAAAGACCAGTCAGAAGAATTGGAGAGCTGTATAATTCAGCACCCAACTTTGAAGTGAAGGAAAGGAAAACTGATTCCTGCAAATAGTTTGCAAGTGGGACTGTTAACATATTGCTAAAGGTCATACCCATAGACTCGATACAGTGTTTTCAGTTGTTCTCTTCAAAGCACACACAGTCATGTGGATACCCCACTTCACTAAACGCCAAATGAACTCAAAAACTGCTGAACAAAAGATGTCTTCCAATGTCTTCCCGAAGTAATTCACTGTGAAGCAGTTTGGGATTCTCTGGATGAAGAAAAGTGAGGATAGTACCTGCAGTTTGCATCACTTACGCATTTCCATCCAATGCTAACTATAGTTCTCTTAAATTTGGGAGTTTTGAGTTTCCTTTCTATAGTTCCCACTTAAAGCTGCATTTTCTGTAATATGAGCTAGACCCAATACACTTGTTTTTCACTATAAACCAAATGTTAAAAATAGAAACAAATCCACTTGTCATTCCCTGGTGTGAAGGCTTGAACTGGCTTTGCTCTCAAAGCTCAGACCCTCTTTTCCTTTAATGGAGTATTACAGACATGGCTCAAAAAAAGAGGCGGCAGCTAGTTCTAGTTTTGTTCCTTATTTTTCATTGAAAGCACATGCCTTCTAATGCTTTTAAGTTCTTCATATTTACATCATGTGCTAGCTTTCACTAATGGGGGAGTAAAGCCACGGAGGTAAAAACAGACTTGAGGGCTGGCTGTACAAGACTGTTCAGGACTTTAGATATGAATATGGGTGCTGGTCCACTACATGCTGGTAGTGCCATCCATGGCAGAGTTTAAACTACCTGAAATACTTTTATAGAACAACCATAGTGTTAAAAGGAAGGGATACATGAGCCAGTAAATGACAAAGGAAGTCCAAGGAATCATTAGGAAATAACCTTACTGAGGTTCTAGCTGAGGAGCCAGGACGTGTGAAGAGAAGCTCTTGCTCTGTGTCTGCATTCAGAAATTGCCACAGCAGGGAAAAAACCAGGTTGCCTTGGCTGATCATTTGAAATTTTATTTATCATCAATTACTGCCCTGGAGATCACCCAGGGAGTCAAGAATCATGCCTGTCCTCTAAAAGAGCAGCACTCTTGCTCACTGGACTAAGAGCCATGCTGCCATCTCCCCTCCAGCCAGGCTTCATGAGAGTGACGGTGCAGCAAAACCTGGGGGTCTAGAGCAAGGGCAAGCACAAAGTTGTGAGCTTCCCATTGGAAAGAGGGGACAAGTCTTAAAGGGTGGTCTTTATGAGAGAGAATTTAAGTTATAGATATTACATAATGGTTAGGACTATTACTTCGAACATATAATTTCATATATTTTAGGGTACTGTCATAGGCTACTTTAACATGAGACACTTCAGAAATCCTTTGAAGAAGAAAAATTGTGAATTATTCACTTGGATGATTCCTCCTAAATGTCAGTGTTGCAGCTGCTGTGGTATAGGTGTGTCTGGGTCCCTTCTGCTGCAGCTCTCACAAATATTTTACATGAAGAAGATTTGAAAATTACTAACAAATCAAATGGACAGAAATTATCATCTATGTGTATGAATATCCCTGGGAGACATACCATAAAATCATTTAGTATGTTAATTTTTTTCAAATTACATCAAACTTCAGTTTTTGAAGTCTGCTTTGTCTCAATAAACCCAGGTTACCAAGGTCTTCTGGTGTCTGAACTCATTGTATGGTGGATGAGACATAAGTCTCCGTTCCTTGGTTTTTTTTTCCTTTACATTTTCTTGATCAAGCTGGTTTGGGTATTTTTAACCTCATGGACAATAAGACTGTGCTTTCCCGATCTGCGGGCAGAGAGAAGCCCAAACAGGCTCAGGCCAGTTGTAATTGCCTATCAGAATTAGGATCATGATTCATCAGGAGAGAGGAAAGGGAAACAAGGCACAGCACACACTGCAGCAGCGAACATGTACATCCTCCTTGCCCTCTGGTACCACAAGGCACACCATTGCTGTGGGACAGAGACGGTGGGGAACCTCTGCCTCACCCTTTCAAAGGAGTGGTAGCACAGAAGGGCTGAGACTCAAATAACTTCATCTGGGGGCTTGGTGGGAACTGAGTACTCCCAACACTTTGCAGTTCTATGCTCAGAAGCCTGAGGGTTAGTCTATGCAGAGACACTCAGGAAAGCTGAATTAACTAAAGAGAGAGGTTTAAAGAAAATACATTAAGATACATTAAACCCTTCTCTGCTCTCGTCTGTTTCAGTCATAGAAGTATTATCTGTTCTTTTTCCATTGAAGTTAGATTGTCCAAAAAAAAATATTGCTTCTTTCTAAAAACCTTCCCTGACTTATTCACTTCAGCCCCAAGACTCCTTTGTTTGTTAATTAATTAGCTCCTATGTACCTGTATCAAGGTAATGATGCAAAAATTCACTTTGTAAAACAGGAATATATAACAATATAGAAATGTATCATTGCCCTAATAGATAAGGATTTCGAGTTGTATGTCAGTTTGGCCAAATTAAACCTTAGTTTGCAATAGAATTTAATACCATATTGATTAGCTATTTCATAAAGCTGAACCCACAAGCTGTGTTGCAGCTAAATTAAGACAAATACCCACATAAACATGACCTGATGCAAAAAGTGTTTTGTCAGCGCTGCCTGGTTCTGGAGGAGAGGGTTACTTCTGCACAGCACATCATGTGTGTGTGTGCGTGTGAGCGGTATCCTCCATGCAGCATGTGTTCACCCATACAGCTGGAAGGGTTCAGATCTTTTGCAGCAAAAAACTGTGTTGCACACATGTGCTGCCATCACAGTTCAGCTGCCTGAGTTTCCTGCCTTTCATCTGTTTACACCATAGCCCTATTATCAAATACTTTTTGTTATTGATTATTAGTTTGAGTGGGAAGGAGAAGGAAATGGATCCCTGGTTTAATAAAATTTTTGATTCTTGTTTAAGCATGTCCCCTATAGTTATGTCTTCCCTTTGAATATAAGTGATATATTTTCCAATTTAATTAACAGTTCACAAGTGAATAAGCTAAATAGCCATTTAGAACTATGGAAATGTAATTGCTCCACCATCTGGTCAGCTGTAATATTTTATGATGATTATATGAAGAAATAATACTGTATTTTTACTGCCACTGTAAACCACCATAATGCTTCCAGAGCCCAGTTTTGCTGATCTGGATCCTGCTCCAAAGCTGTCCTTGAACTAGAAGATCAACTTCCTGGGTGTCATGGCTGATGGCTAGGTAAAGTTTTATGTATATTTACATTCACTTATTTTGAAGTTAATGCTTACAGATGCTTTGGTTTAGTTTTGACCTTTCTTAAGCTAGCAGAAACACTGAATGAACTATATCGTGGTTTAAGTCTTTCACATGCAATTCTGATTACTGCAAAGTTATGCAGAATGGAGGCAAAGGAGTTATCATTTCAAGACCAATGTGATATTCTTCATATTTACTCTACTACTTCAGAGCAAAGAAAGAAAAATGTCATTACCATAACAATGTGCAGTTCACGCATCACGACTATAATAGAACTCTACTAACTTGCTTGCAACTGAGTCTTGGAAATTTAAATGTAACAACATAGTTTTGCTGCAAATGTCTGGTCACAGAGGCCACTTCTTAGATGGTATTGTGGAAAGGGTCTATGGCACTGGAAATGTATTTACTCTTTCTGAAAGGAAGGACAACGGTGGGAAAACCAGGAAAATTATCTGCAAAAACTGACTTCTTCTTTTAAGTTGATGACTGGAAAATAAGTAGATCTTATTACTAAGGATGCACTCTCAGATACAGCTTTGCAGATTTAAAATTTTGATGAGGACAAAGACAAATAGTGAAGAGATGCCATATACTGACATCGATATGGCCAAAATTCTGTGAAAGTCAGTAGGAATTTCACCACTGACTTAAAAGGAATCCAGACTTCATCCCATACTGGAAAGACCTTAAGAAGTTTCAACAACTTGAACCCAGCTTGTTAGAGGGAAGTGTACTGAGGGACATTAACTAGAAGACCAGACACAGTAACAGGACCAACAGAGGCTCATTTTTGTGAACAAACTACTAGCGAGACATGTATGTGAACTAGACAAGTTGCCAAATAATTAATTCACATCAAGAGTCAAGGTATTTTGCTGTGCAATATCATCACATCTCATGTGGTGAGTAGTAACATAAAAAAAATATCCAGTGTTGAGTCTGGAGGTATGAACTCACTTTTGAACTTTCATTCAAGGTTTTCTTACTAGTGCAGTGAGGATTTTGCTTGTGATCTACATGTGAAATGCAGGGCTCATTCTCTTGCACACCTGGGGAAAGAATTATCACCTTCAGAACATTTCATTTTTTGTCAGCACTAACAGAAATATCAGATTTACTGAAAGGTTATGGAACTGCCCCCTGAGCCTCCTGTGAAACATGAACCTGTGCAAACAACTGGAAGTGATGCAGAACAAGAGGCCCATGGTTATTTAGGCTCCTAATGGCCATGTCTGTGTTAACATTTGGGTTAGGAGGAGCCCTGAGATTTTGAAGCAAATCCCCCAGTCATCCCCACTTACTGTGATTGTTGGTTCAGATGACAGGATGGTTTTGCTGCCTCCCTTATCACATCCATGTCTTCTCAGAGCCTCCTGACGCCACCAGGGTTTGGTTTTGTCTTAACTCATTTCAACCTTTTTTTCAGGATCTTTTTCCTTTCTTGAGCTGAGTGGTCCTGTGTCACAGCTGGGAACAGTTCCAGGGCTATGCACTAGAGGGCAATTACATTCGTACATGCGCATCATGTCACTACAATAATATGCTTGCTGTAGTGCGGAATATGCCAATGCAGATATCCTCAATTACCTGCAGGATCCTGATGACTACAAATCATTCTCTGCAGGCTAGCAAATGGTACTTTTTGGCTGTCACCATTGTATAAGATAGCTTTGCATTTTGAAAATTACCTGAATATCTTATTTTTATCCACCTAGGAGATGAGTCCCCTCAAATAATCCTATTTTCCACTGATATCCATTTAGATATTAGTTCTTTATTCATTTTTTTTAACTTCAATGTAAGAATGCAACACTAGTAACTACATGTCTCTATAGCCAGATATTGGAAAACAATTCAAATTGCTGTTTTGTTGCATGAGATTTTATGGAAGGTTTTATGTTTTTGGAGAGAAATATTCCCAGTTCTGCACTGAGAAAAAAGATATCTTCTGTAAGAGCCTGAGCAACTGTTTCTGTTGGTGATATTCTTTCAGCTGAACATCATCCATCTTTTCCCTTTATACTGGGGGGGGAGGGGAGAATTAAAAAAAAGGAAAATACTATATCAAGTTTCCAGCCTTTTCATATTATTTCATTTCAACCACTTCTCAGATTCAGGGCTCTTTTTCTTGCCAGCTTTCCTCTTGCTGTGTAAGACTATTGGCCTGTCTTTGCTCCAGAAAGCTTATTCACTGAACGTAAAGGGCGTTTCTTCTGGATACGAGTGGAAACTTTGAAACACATTCAGAAAGAGGAACCACTTTTCTGCTAGCCCTTGATAACACAGATCTCTCAGCTGTTTACACAGAACACACTCCTTAGGTTAAGGCTGGCTTAGGTTTTGTCTCAGCTAGACTGTCAGGCTGCAAGGGGCACAACTTTATTCATGGGTATGTCAGTTCCAAGAGGCTCATGGAAAGAAAAGTGAGGGGCCTTGGACAAGGAGGAGAAGATGAGTGATCAGGACAGGACAGGGTGAATACATAAGAGGGGCAGATAGTTTAAAAAACCCAAACAACCCAACTCTGAAAATGCAATGCAATATTCAGCCAGTTATCAATGGATGAATGGAGATTCATATTGTGCTCCAGATGTCTGCAAATACCCCTGTCAACTACAGTTCGGTGAGTTCTCCCTGCATTTTGTCCTAAGGATGGAAATGGAGTGGGACAGTACAAGAAAGGAAAATCCTGCCTGGATCATGGTGTTGTCAGTGGGGGACAGCAAACAGAGAGGAGCAGAGAGGGGAGAAGAAAAAGCTTTGCTGTACTCCAAGTAGCTCTGGGTGCAGACTGTTCCCTTGCTAATAGTGTACTAGTGCATAAAAATAGCCTTGATCAACTCATAGTGAAGGGTAGTACATTGAGTCATTCCTAAAGATTATTAGAGTAATATTAATTATAGATGAGAAATTAAAACATCATAAGCCTAAAAAAGCAACTCAGATCAGAATATGGCTACTATATGGAAAGAATAAACATAAAAAGCAGGAAAGAAAACTTCAAGTGAAAGAATAAATATACTGTGAAAACATTACCATTTGTTTCCTTAACATGCCAATCAACCTTCTATATCTAACTCAAACCCAATGTTTTGTCTTGAGTTCATGAAAGTTATCAGTTACCATAATTTTTAAATACCAGGGAAAGAGAAATTAAAAAGGAATGAGATGTTTAAATCCCGCAAACCCCCACCGCAATTTATAGATTATACTATGCTAAAAAATACAAACTTTGTTAAAAATGCTCAGTAAAATCAGGCATGATCAAGCAGCATGTTTTGAAAATCTCTTATTTACAACACATTAAAGAGAAAGCAAATATTTTCATGATGTGGAAGTCATGGGAACACCAAAGTCAGAGTTTTACCCAAAATGTTTTTGCAAAGGAAGTGGAAACTATCTATCAAAATGTTCTCTTTTCTCAAATATAAAAAGAGAAGAAAGAACAAAGAAAAGAAGATGAGGTTATAAATAACATCTATATGGTCCCCAAACTAAATTATTATTTTACATTAGGTTTCACTTAGCATAATAAAGTAGAAGCTGAGAGCAAAAGCAGATTGGATAATGAGAAAAGTGTCTAGAAATGGTTAGAATATAACTTTTTATCTCAACTGGGAAAAGATTTCAAAGAGCTCAATGTGTTCAGGGAAGGTACAGTAGATAATCTTCATCCTAGACTATTGAAAGGACTGACATATGAAATTGTGAACCCTATAAAAGGAGTAAAACTAAAAATCTAACAAGTAAGAGAGTGATTGTGTGACTGAAAAAGAGCAAGTACAACACCTGTATCTAAAACACAGAAAAAAGTCCCCTGAGCTAGAACAGACCAGTAGTAGCATGGAAAGCTTTCCAGTGTATGAAGTTTAAAAACATTTGAAAATTCAACTTTATTAAAAATAGGTCATGCTTTCTATTTTTACTAAGAATTTTCTTCTGTACAGAACAGGTGGATAAAGTAAAAATGCAACTGGATTATTCAAAAAGATTTTGGGCTTGCTGCATGTTATTTACAGAATTCCTCCAGAATTAGCCTTTCAAATTTTTACATGAAATTTTTCCTTTACATGCGTAAAGTCTAAAGTATAAATAATGTTGTACAGTCAGAAGTAGAGCAAGGAGGCATGGCCTTCTGTGGAAAGAATAAAAAAATTAAAGTAGAAAAGAAGAAAAAACTCAGGTCCTCTAATGTTTAGCATTCAATAGGCAAGCAGGAGAAGGCCAAGTGCAGCAACAACAGTACAGGTGTAAGAGGAGGGGACAGATCCAAGATGAACAGAATGCCAGGCTAAGCATGGTAGCTTGCTATACAGCCCTGATGATGGCCCTAGCCTTGTTCTAGAATCCTCTGGATTAATGTGTTCTCTATGCCCAGTATCCAGCCTAGGTATAGCTGACCTGAATTTGTCTTCAAAACAGTCTCTAGTCTCTTCATCTCTCCATTTTCTCCCCTTTCTGTCTTATTCCTGAGGTTTCTGCTAAGTTTTACCATTATCACCTACAGTTATTCTAATCTCTCCAACATCTCATTCAATTTAATCTAAATGGTGTCCAGCAAACAATCTAACCTAACTTGCTTGTATCCGTCTTTGTAGTACTGATATCTACAGCTCCAGGATGAGAGATGTTGAGAGATGAGCTCATTGCAGGTCTGGGAACTTTACTTCCGAAAAGCCTGCGCTCAGCTAGGCTTAAGGCATTTTCAGTGGTGATGGTAGTCCGGAGATGATCAGCATCAGTGTCTGAATGCAGTCATCTCAGAGGGCAAGAGGGAAAGAGTTTTGTACATGTACAAAGCAAGAAGTATAAGGGTTAAGGATCTCTGTGGAGCTATCTCTAGCTGAGTACTGAATTCAGACATGAAGTTGGTTTTAGGAATCTGTTGGGCAAGTGGGAGAGTAGAATTTAGTGGGAAAGTGGCAGAGAAGTAGAAGTTAGCAGCCTAAAATCTGTTGTACTGCTAACATGAGGAGATGATGCCAGTGTGTGATGATGGCTGCCTGGCTTTGCTGTCAGCTTGTATTCCGCCCTCAGTTTGTTGAGCTGTGCATGGGCCATGCTGGCATGGAGCAGTCTCTCTGTCTTAGGTGGTAGAAGATCAGCAATGAATGCTGATTGCTGTGCCAAGCAAAGATTTGCAGCTGGTAGGAGAACACCTGGCCTTTCTCTTAGCAATGGCTGAGGCTCCTTCATACAATCAGTCAAGTTCAAAGGGCTTCAAACATAGGCAAGGGTTTTCCCGAGCATTTTTTTTAGACAATGATTTTAATTATGCAATAAAATAATTAATAATTCTGCATGATATCTTATCTGAAGCTGGCTGCAACATTTGCCCAGAAGCCAGCAAGGGCATGAAAGGAGGCAGGATGGAGAAGAGAGGCAGTTTTGGCTAAGGCAGTGGGTAACATGGAAAGGACTGGCCAGATGACTCCACAACGCCATTATCAGATAAAACACAAAGAAATGTCCAGAGTTTTGTGCTCAGTGCTTTCTTCAAACTGTTATAACACATCCGGGCTATCCCTAAATACCTCAGCATTTTAAAATTGCAGCTTCCCTTCTCCATTCCCTTCCCTAAAATGTATAAATTGTTTTCACTAGTAGAAATCACAGACTCATTTGTCAGTGAAACAGCACAAATTTCCTTCACCCCTTTCCTATAAAGAAAATACCAGAACTTCTACCATACAACTGGGAGCTTATAATAGAAGGCTATTAACACGATGTTAAATTTGAGGTGTTTCAGAGAAGTACATCATTATGTCTGTTGCTTATTTGTGGCATATGTACAGTTGTGATTCAAGTTTTCCTGGAGCTGGAAGAGAGGTCTGCACAAAATGCCATGATAAATTTTAGAGTGAATACTAATAGGCAGTAGTTTCAAAACAAAAAAACATGACTTCCAATCAATGCTTGACATGTGTCCAGTTTTCTGAAACTGAAGTGAAAGGTGAGGCTGATTATTCATTACACAATCCGGTCATATTTATTTGCATCCACGCATTTGAAAATCCAAGTTTACATTTTTAAAGCTAAATAAAGTTACCTTGTGACACTCATATTGTATCTATTACATATTTCACTTCAAAACCTCATCTCTCCTAAAGCCTCTTCAGTGTGCTTGAAGTAGCACAGCAAAAGAAAAGGAATTTTCAGTTTAACTAGAGCAGTGACATTCTGTTACACAATTCCATCTTGTCTATTTACCAGCTCTTAAAAAACAGAAGACACTAAACAAAACAAACAAAAAAATAATGCTGAATGCATCCAGCCAGCAGTGCCATAGGTGTCTGAATGCATCTGTAGCTTCCCTCTCACTCATCAGTGTAATTGTTGTCATGTTATTCCATTTTTTGATTAGGCTGGTCCGCCAAGCTCCCAGCTTTTCCTGGCCAAACGTTCTTCTGCTGGTTGTCATGGTGACTGCATTGTTAGTGGGGAGAAAGGCTCTGTTGTCTGCCATTGTTCTGTTGTGCTTTAGGTAATGCACGAGGCATCACAAGTGAAGTGGATGGACCTTTTTTGCTCGGCATCATTGCCGAGTATTGAAAATCTCACATAAAAAAGGAGCAAATAGGCCCTGACCAAAGAAATAACTAAGTTCTTTTTTTTTTTCCTTCTTTATTTTTTTAAAAAAAGAAAACACGCATTACTATAAAGAGGTAAAACAGCACTGGCAGTTAACTGAATAATCAAAGAAAATGCTATAGAAATTATATTTATTAGAAGAACAATTGCCATGATTTGGATGTTACTATACAAGGGTAACCATTTGGCAATTTAGCTTGAATATAGTTTTTAAATATTCATTTCTCCAGCTTGCAATGTCATTTAACCTCAGATTCTATTTAACTTAAAACATTACACCGTAGGAGTTGAATGCAATTATTTTGTTTCTAAAATTTAATCTGGGAATGGCGAGCTCTGAAGTAAGCTACCACATTTTATACCATCATCACAGTATGTAACTACTGCTTTTCTTTTTTTTTCCCCACAAAATGAGGTTTTACTCCAATATTAATTCAACTGTCTGAAAAAAAAAATTAAACAACAGGCACTATTCACAAGTCTGACTTGGACATTCAGATAATTTCTTTAAGAGACATCCCAGGAAAAATTACAAGAGAAACCCTGAGAAAGTTCTTCAAAAAGCCTTAGCTTACTTAAATGGATTGCCAGACAAGGTATTGGCTTTAAACTGTGATTAATTAACACCTTTTCCAACAGCAATTTACACGTTAAATATTGAAAGCAAACCTAATGTAAATCGCAACTGCTTTAAAAAAATAGCATATGGTTTGAGAGTCTAATTTTCAGGCTGTGCTCAAATGCATCTGCTGATCCCATCAAGGGAAACCAGGAGGGTACCAGCATTTCTCTCCCATCATTCCAGCGAGAAAAAACACCTTTCAGAAGAACCTGTCACTGGATGTCACCAAAGTTCCATGAATTTGCTGACAAAACAACACTATTTTATTGATAAAACTTAGGAGTCTTAAAGAAGGTGAGCAAAAATGAGTACTACAGGTAGTCCAGCTTTTCTGTAAAGCTGGCAAGGCCAGAACGTGCACTGTGGTTGCCACTGACATTCACACGCTGTGGCTTTCAGCTGCCCAATATCTCACACACCTGGAGTGAGGAGAGGCTTACAACTACTGGCACAGCCAGAAAAAGTGGACAGAGTGGCTTATTTCAGGTTGTAATACATGTTGACATATATTTCCGCCCTTAAAGTCTGTAAAATGAGAATGACATTTTTCATTTTCTTCTTTATTTAGTGAGATTTTTTTTCTGGACTGTTAATTGAGCCCAGCAGACTGGGACCTTCCCATACCCCATGTGCCTCCTGCCCTGGTGGTACACACAGCACCTGAAAGAAGTTTTTGCCTCTCAGGTGCTCAGCTCCTCCATGTGTCATATTGGGAATCTAAAAAGAAATGGCAGGAGGTGCAGATTTCCTTGCAGGGGAATCTATACAAACACATAATCCTAGGAGTAGGTCTTTGAATAATGCCAGAAGAATTGAGGTGAAGATGAAAAAAAATTTGCCATGAATATAAAACTTTTTAATAGATAGCTATTATGTGTAACAGAAAAATGAGTTGTCCTTTGGGAAAAAAATTGTCATGTCATGAAGTTTGTGTGTTTTTAAACCTTGAGACTGGGGATTTCAAAATAACAAAATCACTTGGGCATCTGTGCCACAATGACTTCCCATGGGTATTACCTCCCCAAATCCCTTGTCATTTCTAGTTTTCTCAGAAATTACTTTTGAAAGCTAGAGAAATTGGTAGCCTTCATACAATTTGCCAAGGAACATTGAAGTACAGTGACTCCCTTACTTAAAGTTTGCCTTGAACTCCAGCTGGCCCCACGTTTCACAAGCGCTTGCTGGACACAGTAGCAATCCTGCCTTTCCGTGCTCCTCTGCTCTGAGGTGTTCTGGACGTATGCCCAGCATCTCCAGGAATGTGCATGCAAGGACCTCTGAGATTGGGTAGTAAAAAGGATTTATCACGCTCGCATACATGCACAAAGATTATTTACTCACACAGCAGAGGCAGGTCTGCACACAGCCTCGTGTCAACTACTGCCAGCATCATCTATGGTAGAGGTATAATTCCTGCTTAATTTCTAATTCTCTTTTAATTCTATGAAATTACTATATAGCCCAGTTCATTTTATTAAATTCAAGAGAGCTTTTCCGTAAGGGATAGCTTCAGAAACACTAATATAGGACAATTGCTGTTTTTTGGAGAGCTCTATTGCAAGTGTATTGCCTTCTCAGCTGGAAAGGATGATTACTGATGTCTGAAAAAGGTACTTACAGCTTAGTACACAGTAAACATGTATTCTGTTTTTCTTTTGCTCTGTTAAACAATATAATACATAGCAAAAATCTACAGAAAAAGCAATCAAAACACACACACTTTAAGAAGAATCCCGATGCTTCTTAATTTGTACTTCATTCTTCCCGTCAGCATTTCCACCGGCATTCATCACTGAATATTCATTCCTGCTTCTGTCTTCGGATTGCGTGTGGCAGCATCCCAGCCACGCAGGTATTTCGGTGAAGGGGGTGACAAGACATCCCTCCCCATTCCTGCTGCATCGCAGGAGGGTCCCCAGCACTCCTCTGGTTTGGGACGGCTGAGCTCCCCACCAACCCCCTTTCCCCTGCCTGATGCGCTGAGAGCTCCCCCTCCTGTTTCAGCCAATCTTAACTGCAGTCGACAGATTAATATTATTACCTCATTTTAATTAATTCCTCTCCTCAATTCAAAAAAGCACATCTGGTGCTTTTCAGAGCCAGACAAAGCTTCTTTCCTCCCATCCTCTCCTGAACATCAATTAATAACTTGGCAACAAAAAGAAAAGAAGTGTTTGTTCTCCGTACCTAACAGTCACAAGTGACAGAGAGAAAGGAAAGGGACTTGCTCCAGACAGAGGTCAAGGAAAATAACAGAACTGCCAAATCTGTGTTTCCATAACTCAGCAGAGTTTATTAGGTCTGAGCACAGTGACACAGCTACTGTGGCTGTGCAGTTTCTAGGCCAGGGTTGTTTCACTTCTCTGTAACTTGAAGCACAGGACGAATGATGTGTAACTTGTCTCACTAATTCAGGTAGGTGGTTAACCATTGGCTGCCATGCAGCTGTTCAAGCCCAAAAGGTGATTTCAGACATTACTGACAACATTTCAACTATCAAACCCAGAAGTCAACTTCTAAATAGAAGTGACTCCCCTTCCAGAGTTTCTCAAATCCCTAAAATCTCCTAATACAAGCAGAAGACACATATGAGCCCCTAGTCCCACATGGCTCTACGCCTTGCAAAAACAATACAGTGACCAGTGGCACTGAAGACAGTGAGGATTAAAAACACTTGACAGTTCTCCAGAGCAGGTGGAGTTCTCTTTGACTAGAGAGACGAAAATAAAGTTCAAAGCAGATTTTATTATAAAAGAAAAAAAAATGAAGAGGGAGTTTGGTGTACAAAAGGGCAAGAGTGTTACAACCATTTGTGCAACACTGAGATGCAGGACTAAACTCTGAGTCACTGGCCCATGATCTCCCATAAGGCCAGATCTGCAGGCCAGGGAGACATCAAGCCCATAGGACAGGCATAGTTGAGCACAGGATGTGCCCATCTGGGTGGCAAGATGGGTTGACCAGCATGGGCCATGCACTGAGCGGAGAACCTCTGGTGCCCTGCAGGCAGGAGGTCTGGTGGCCACCAAAGCCTGCTCACCTCAAAGCCACCCTTGGACACACATTCAAACACGGCTGAATATTTGACATCAAATTTTGTGCTGGAGTGCTTCCTGTTTTCCAACTTGACCTCAAGAAATTTACTGATGCCAGAAAAAATACATGAAACTTTTCAGGATGATAAACATACATGATAAATAAGCAGAAATATCACTAGTCAAAAACAAATATAAGATAGAAATTGAAGAAAAAATTTATTAGTTTTTCAAAAGGTAACTGGTGTCATACTGTTCTGCTGTTGTCTACTTGCAGCTCCAGGACCTCAGCTCTTCAGCTCTCATTGGAGAGACAGGCTTTGAAGTTACTGTCCAAGCTGGCTTTCTTTTAAACACAACATTATTGCAAACTCAGTAGTTGAGGCTTGTGACTTGCTTGGGAGCTTGGCTTTCCCATGAAATTTTCTTTTGTTGATGCCTTTATTCCAGCTTTGTAGCACCTACTTTTTTCCTTTCTGCCTCCATTTTATTTTGTCTCTTTTCCCCACCTTCCCTCTCCTAAGAAATTTAGTGTGAATCCCTCTTACATGATTTCAGTCCCAATTCAAAACTGGAGTTCTTCATGGGAATCCATTTTTTTAATGTCCAAATATCTTGTGTTTACTATTTTGATGTACTAGTACCTGAACATTTATATCAAAAATTAAAAATCAAAATAGGCATAAGAAATACATGAAAACTGTATTTATGCATATTTTATATCAAACACAGATGTATATTTTTACATCAGATGGGAAAATGTCTTCTCATAGGTTGGACTTTTACTAGACATGAAGTGAATTTCATTACAATTAAAACAGATCCAGGAAAAAATGGAGTGGAAATTAGGTAGCTGTTGATAAACATAGATTAAAAAAATGCAAAATTTAATTCAACTGTGCCACAATGTGAGATTAAGCATATTAGCAGTATGACTGCTCTTAAAACTTCCTTCAAAATTTCTACTTTATTTTTATTATAGAACTGACTGTCACACAGAACAATATAGGGAAAAGACTGTGTTAGCTAATCTGCTGTAATCCTTTCAAATCTTTGAAAGAACAACAAACGCTTGATAAGCAGGGTCAGGCTGGGTCAGGATTTCGATAGGAGACATCTAAGGAATGCCTAGGTCCTTCAGAAAGGGGATGTGGGTGATTTAGCAAGCTGGCTAAATCAGCAAGCTTGCTCTCCCCTCCACTTCGGTAAGGAGTAAAGGGAGCAGACCATGTGATGCCAACAGGGTAATGTTTCAGGGGACATGGATGTAATACAAAAAATCCCATTCAAGATGTTATTTTACCCTTTTATCTGGCAGTGGCTTTAACTGACACCAGTTAAAGTAAGTACATTTTGCCTTGTTGACTGATGGATAACCTGTTTCCCACATCCAGTCCTAAAATTTTCAGGGTGTTGTCAAGTGCTGTTAAGCCATGCTATAAACCATGATATTCACCCATTGTCTCGAGCCACTTCTCTCCTACACACTTTGTACATATCAAAAATGTATTTCTGTAAAGTCCTTATAAATTGCAGGAATGCCAGCTGCACCCATTAGAGCTATTGCCCGTATCAATTCTAGTGTTGGTTTTAACAGCTGATTATATATAAACATCAGAAAATGGATCATATGAAATATCAGTCAATATTTTTAATTAACTCCCCACAAAGTTCTCATCTGAATCAGAAAAATCAATAACGTAAAATTATTTAAAAGTACATACCTTGCCCTTCCGAAATATTACACAGGCTGTGCTGGCAAAAACAGCCTCTCTACAAGAATGTATTTCATTGAAAAGTCAGTATCTGTGGCTTACGGAAAGATATGCAGCAGTTTCAATGAAAAGAGTACAAACCTCTCTCTCAGACCTCATTTTATGCTTTTTTGTTTCCACTGAGCATATTTTAAGACTAATCAGCCCTATAAAAGGTACCACTGTTAATTTACTGTTTGTCTTCGTCTTCACTGCAGCTGCTTAGCAGATAAAGAGCAAACAAAACCAGAATTAAGTTCATTCCATTTAAATCCTTCAGAGTGGAAGACAAGGACTAAATTATTGCTGAGAATTACACGAAGGAAAGCCCAGGATAAGATAGGAGTTGTTTATTATTTCCCAGACCCATAGTGGTACTGCATTTACATATTTGTGAAGGGATTACATTAACGTTTTATGAGATTAATTGGTAGCATGGGGAGATTCTCTGATATAGTGTCCACACTGCTTAAAATTACGCTCCTGTGCTTTCACAGACAGTATGCGATACATAGCGGTTGTGAGAAATAACCCAAAACTCCCAGCTACCAATCAGTTGTAATGCATGAAATAAAATTATATTTTTTCACATAAATGAAATGTAAAGAACATTATTACATTTCATCATACAGCACAGGTCTGAATCCCAAAGGATCATTAAGGTAAAGATCTTAATGGATGATTTTGTTTTCCTTCACAGGACACCTTAAATGTCTACTTTCACATTTTTAGGCAGAAGGAGCAATAGCACAAAAGATCGCTTTTATGCTAATAGTAGGAAATCATTTCACAGTAGTCAAATATGAGTAGAAAATGAGTGGTCAAATGAGTAGAAAATCTTTTGGACATCAAAAATCCACAACCCACAATCTTCAAATTAGGAAATATTCTCTGGGAGCTACTCTATAAATAATACATAGTAGGGCTCAGTGTAATCTTTAGTATGAGAACATTCTTTCTTTAGAGCTAACAGTAATACCACTTCAAGAAGGAAATGCTGTGTGAAGAGAGGATCTTGCAGCTCTCTCCCACTTTAAAATCAAGTACATAGGCTCCACAGTATCTGCAGTCCCCAGGAGCCTGATGGCTACAAGGTATGAGTCAGCTCCACCACTCCGACCTCTCAAGTGGAGGAGAGGTATGTCCCGGTTTAGTACCCTGTGCTGGCTCAGGCTTCCCGCACTCAGCCTCTGTGAAGCTCACTCAACACTGAGGCTGGACAGAAATCAAATATTGGCACTAGGTATCCACAAAGAAAACAAAAAGAAGGGGGGCATTTCAAGTGGTTAAAAAGGACCTCTGCCCACGTGTGATGCAGGTGGGCAATGAGATGCTTCACAGTGTTGTGATCTGAGCTGGAGAATGCTGTGTGCTCTAGTGAGAAGAGTAACCACTCACATCAACACAAAGTTTTTTCAAGCTTCTTTTTTCAAGCAACAATTTTGATAGGAGGTAAGTCTCAAACACCAAATCACTGCAGATTTACAGCCAGCCTCGAAATAATCCTCCTTTCCCTTATGCCCTCTTCCCCGCTCCTTCCTTTCTTGCCCCTCACTATACACAAGAGGTTTTTGCTCATCCTATTTCATTTGGTCTCACAAACTTCCTTCACCCAGCCTGATTTCACCCTTCCAAGCTGAGCAGGGAGCAAAGAGCCTTTAACCATAGCCATGCATTGCCTGCTGTGTCTGGGGTCTGTGAGTGGTTACAGCAGGCTGGTGGAGGGAGGACCCAGACCAGAGACATGACCTCCTGAGGGACCAGGGTAGGACTCACTGTGTTTGCAGGTCACACCAGTGATCCTTTCAGCTTGCTAGGAACCAGCAAACCTTTGTGAGGGAGGTTTGCCTAAGGTCCTCAGATATCTTAGGAGCAAGCCAAGTCGACTGAACTATGCTCTTTTGGTTACATTCCTCCTTCTAACAATTCACCTGTATATGTTTGATTTTATGCTTCTCTCCTGGGCTTCTATTACATAAGTGGATAAATTGTAAAAGAAAATGAAAAGTAGGTGGGTTATAAATCTTTCAATAAATCACTAGCAACAGTGTAATTTCTAGGAATATTCACAAATAGAAGATTCAGGATGAGGCAAAACTGACAGTACTTTTTTCTCCCTTTTTAAAGGAGCACAAACTGGAAAATACTGCCTTATGTTCTGCTCTACTCTGTAGAGTATGTCTGTTTGCATTGGGAAACCTAACCTGTGTCTGCATTTCCCATACAAAACACTCTTCATGTATCTATTTAGGACATGTAGAGCTTTATTGTCATAGTGCTAAGGACTTTCACTAAGGAAATAATGGCTATATACAATCAGTTATTGGGTATAATAATGCTGAAGATAGCAGTCATTACTAGAGCCACTGAAGAAACACATAAAAATTCTAAAACTGTCAGAGGTGACATCTGCAAATAATGTCACTTGCATTCTTACATCTCTGAAATGTCTTGAAATACTTACACAAAAATGTCACTATCATAATTCACGACAGAAGTGTTACAAGGATGACAAGGATGACAGGACTATATAAAAAATTGCTAAAAATACTTAATATCAGGAAAATATTTTTCTTTATGTGCATATACAAAAGGAAAAAAAAAAGATTCTGAGTCACATGCTGAAAGCAGTCTGAATTTACTTTAATGCAAAAACACACCAACCCCCAAATCCACATAATTTTTTTAGAATGTTGGAAACCTGACTAGAGCACAGGATTTAACACCTCTGTATCGGAAAACACAATGAACACACATCTGTATTTTCTTGTGTACACTTAAGGTCAGAAATCCTTTCCCCCTCATTCCCTGTTCTTTCTGAGAGATGCTGCTACTGTCTTGTTTATTGTCATAATCATCTGCAATCATGACATTTATGTGTCATCTCAAGTACTAAAATAATAAGACGACACAGAGCTCTGTGGAGATCAACAAGAAGTCCTTACAGAAAGTGAGGCATAAATTGAGAAAGGCACTGTTGCTTCTAGCTCTAATTTGTTGGAAAGCATTAATCAACAAACAAGCCACCAACAGACATACGTCATGTAATGCATCAATATGCATTTCTATCAGCACGACATATGTTGGTAATGCTAGCAGCTGCCAAGTCTTATAGGCTTGAACTTTAATTCTTGGATGATGGTATACTAAGACTACAGCATATAGCATTAACAGCAAACCTGGAAAATATATGTAACACAGCACAGAAGCTGGCTGCCCAGCTTGATGACATTTTCAAAAAAATACATTGTATGGCAACACATCATAAATGGCTTTCCGTATCATTTCTAAAACACTCAATGTTTTGTCAAAGCTGATCAAGTAGTTGGGATAAAACAAGAGGAAGGAAAGGATCGTATTCAGCCTATGATTATATTTGAGGAGCTAAAAAGTTATTTATTTGCAAATGTTAGTCTCTTGAAAGGAAGTTTCGTAAAGGTTGAATTAAATAATTTATCTAACATAAAGAAGGCATTATATTTGTAACATGCAAATATTGACTGACTTAGCTAATGAGTGGCTGTGTATAAACAGACCCCTTTATAACTTCAACTGGAGTCTAAAGCAGACAGCTTTGTATATTTTACAGTCTCTTGTACCTGTGCCAACAATTGATAGTGCCATAGATCAAAGCCTTGATACAGAGATACCAAGCAATTTGTGTATAAATGTGCTCCTTCAAAAATGGTAAGAGCACAAAAGAACTTTTAAGATACTTTTGTCGTGGTTTAAATGGTAAATAGCAAATTACTCTGCTGAGTTGTGTTAAAGTTGTACCTGATGTACCGACAGGATAGAAGCTCAAAAAATGTTTTCTATTTTTTTCCCAGAAGATTTCTAAGTGAGAAGATATTTTATATTAAAAACAGAAAAGAATCTTCCTGTTTTCAACAGGAGTATTTAATTTGACTCCTTAATTATTTCTTCAGAGTTTATGCAGAGGGCTGGGATCTAATTTTGTCTGCATAATTTAACCAAGATATTTCAGGAGACAAGTTAGAAAAAATGCCTTCAGTGGCCATAAGATGCTTACTAATACTGTGTGCTCAATTAAAGTAATTTTTAACACATCAAAGCATTTATTGACACATAGAGTGAGAACATTCAGTTCAAGCCTCTCATGGTTTCTACTAAAGTTATGCTGCCTAATTTATGAACAGGCTGAGCATGCTATGCTTCTATAAGTCATTGAGTAAAGAAAAGTCAGTTAAATGTATAAAGCAGTAAGATATATTTAAAAGCCAGCTTACTGGGACTGCAGAACTATAGGAAGCACTACAGTGTACTTCAGTTGTACTACAATGCCTTCAATAATTTGAAAAACTATATGTATTATGCTTTAATTCCTATGTATTGTTTGAAGGGTTAAATTGTGGGCGCAAGTATTTTCTACTCACACAATAAAGTACTTGGCTTCTTAACTTTTTATTATGCAATAGAAGAAAACAAGTCAGAAGTACAAATGTAACACTTGACTATGGCTCTTAAAAACGAACATTATAACCCTATCTCTCGAGTTGTTTTCTCACACTGTATCAACAAAATTGTCTAGAACAAAAGGGAAAGGTGAATAATATCTGAACAACAGACACTTATTTACTGCTGTGTAGTACCAGGAGGCCCACAGACTAGAGAGGAAGTGAGAGAGAAAGGCAGCTCTCCATGTATTAAAAAGAAAAACAACAAAACAAAATGAAAAAGTATCATCTTGCATTAATTCTGCTCTGTTACAAATGATGCAAGAGAACAGACTACCAAAGCCACAACTGATTTCAGTGTAGAATTGTGTCTGAATGAGTTCTCTGATGATTTTAATACAAGGGCAGTTTTAAACAATATACTTACTCCATATTGCACAGATAACTGGTTTTGCATAGTAAGGTCTGCCTGGGTATAAGAGGCCTGTATGTGCGATGCTGTTAGCAAAACTGATGAGCACCGGCTGCAGGCAGGGGTGGGTGAATTCCAGCTCTGCCTGTATATGTGTGCATGCGTGTGTGTGTGTGTGCACATGTGTGTGTGTCTGTGAGCAACGTGAGTGTTGTAGTGTCCAGAAACATACCCACTCCAGCTTTAAAATAGCTAGCTCTGGCAACAAAGACATCATGAGTATGCAGTTCAGGAACAAGAGTATACCCCAGCCCCTTGTGATCTGAGCAGCAACTTGGAGCTCCTGCTGCCATTACACCTTCAACTCCAACACAGACGTATCTTGCGCAGCAGCAGTTTCCCAAGCATAGGGAGAAATCTACAACACTGCACCCGCTGCCTCTCACTTGTATCACGTCTTTTTACTTTCTCTGTGTTTTGGGGGAAATCTGAAGACAGACTTTACTCTCCAACCATGGCTTATTTTGCCTAGATGTAATGACAGAGGCCTAGAAAACTAATTTTACTGAGTTTTTGTCTCCTAACGATTTTTGCTTTCTAATTATTTTCTCTAATTAAAAATATTAGAGTGATTGGAAATAAATACTGGTACAAACCCCTTTACTGCTATATCCATAAATAGCTGTGCTCATACTTACTGCACTGCAATACAATCCCAGGTGAACGATAGAGGAGAAATTAAGTAATCATCAGTCATAAAACTAACAGTAAGGCATGACTGGGGGTTTGCTGCCAGTTAAATCTAGGTTTAACCTGTGAAGGTGACCCTGGTAAGGCACCCTGAGATTTCCAGATGGAAAGCACTATAACAGTCGGGCATGATCCTGAATTGTTTTTGCTACAGGACTATTTTCCATCTCTCATTGAAGGAAGAGAAAGCCCTAATGTAACAGTGGGAACGGCATAGACAACTCATACAACAGTGCAGGTACCCAAAACGGGGATGTGGGATGCTTTCCACAACCAGGGGCATGTCTGCCTGCTGAGAGGATGGTTTCACATAACAGCCTGAGCTCAAAGCAGCATGCAGCCTCCATCTCCAACACATCAAAAGCAAACCTGACACTAAGTGCAGATCTAGGGCAACGATTTTGTTCTTTCTTGCTACTGCCGCAGGGAGAGGCTTTTCCCCTCTTCTGCCATCAACTCCTACCCCTCATTCCTCTGCCTCCACAAGGGTCTGGGAACATGAGTGGTGCCAGCACTGCCACAGGAGTGATGCACATGATTCAGGAGGGCACAACCACACACACAAACACTGAGCCTCTCCTGCTGCTGCAAGGTGAGGATGTTTTATTTTACATCCTCTATCTCTTTGTTTCCTCTGGAAGCCCTTGATTTCTTAGGGAGAGTTGGAATGACCTTCGTTTCTCTTGAAGAGAAAAGAAGACCAAATAGATTTAAAGTAATGACAGTTATAAAGAAAAGAAAAGAAAATCAATCTGTTAACATCTCAAATTCAGGGTGTATTCAGTCCTTGGCCTCCACAGTGTCTGTACGTTCAGGTTCACTTAAAAGATCCCCCAGTAAAATAGAAGTGAATAATAGGTGCAGGTCTATCATTCCTTATGGGATTTTTTAGTCAAACTAGAAGGAATGTAAACAAGACGTGGGACTTAAAGAAAAGATTTTCATAAATAAAGGGTGGTAAATATGTCCTAGAGCAAAAGACTAAATATGCTGTACATCTCCCAGGGTTTAAAAACATGGGAATTCTCTCTCTTTCCTTCTCTGTACCCTAGCAGAATGAGATTTAGCTAACTGCAGATAACTGTAGATGTTAAGGGGTACCTTCATCATGCCATGCAGAGGGACCTAGACAGGCTCAAGAAGTAGATTCATGGGAATCTCAGGCAGTTTAACAAGACCGAATGCAAGGTGCTGCACCTTTCTCAGGGCATCAATACAGGCTAGAGGATGAGCAGGTCAAGAGCAGCCCTGCTGAGAAGGACTTGAGGGTGCTGGTGGACAAGAGACTGGATATGAGCTGGCAGTGTGTACTTGGAGCCCAAAAAGCCAAATACATCCTGGGCTACGTAAAAAGAAGTGTGGCCAGCAGGTGAAGGGAGGTGATTCTGCTCCACTGCTCAGCTCTGGCGAGACCCCATCTGGAGTGGTGTGTCCAGCTCTGGGGTCCCCAACACAGGAAGTACATTGGCCTCTTGGAGCAAGTCCAGAGGAGGACCACCAAGCTGATCAGAGGGATGGAGCACCTCTCTTTTGAGAAGGCTTCTGGGTGACCAAATTGCAGCCTTCCAGTACCTGAAAGGAACTTACAGGAAAGAAGAGGCAAGATCATTTATGAGAGCATATAGGGACAGAACAAAGGGAAATAGGTTCAAATTGAAAGAGTGTTGGTTTAGATCAGATATTAGGAAGAAATTTTTTACTGTTAGTGTGGTGAGGCACTGCAACAGGTTGCCCAGAGAAATTGTGGATGCCCCATCTCTGGAGATGTTGAAGGCCAGGCTGGATGGGCCTCTGAGCAACCTGGTCTAGCTGAAGGGTTTTCTGTCCATGGCAGGGGGGTTGGAACTAGATGATCTTACCTGAGGGAATGGTCTGAAGTTTTGTTGGGGGGGTTTAGGTTAGATATTAGAAAGAGATTCTTCACCCAGAGGGTGGTTGGGTGCTGGAACAGGCTCCCCAGAGAAGTGGCCACAGCACCAAGTCTGTCAGAATTCAAGAAGCATTTCGACAATATTCTCGAGCACATGCTGTGACTCTTGGGGATGGCCCTGTGCAGGGCTAAGGGTTGGACTCGATGATCCTTGTGGGTCTCTTCCAACTCGGCATATTCTGTGATTCTGTGATATTCATAGTCACCTACTGAACCAAACTGTTCTATAATTCTATGATTCTATTATTCCACTTCCCAAATGTCTGCTGGAAACATGACACAGCAGAGAGGAAGCAATCTAGGGTGTTTCTGGAAGATAACTTCATGACACAGCTGGTGAGCGAGCCAACTAGGAAAGGTGCCACACTAGACCTGTTGTTTTCAAACAGAGTAGGACTTGTGGGTAATGTGATGGTTGGAGGCTGGTTTGGACACAGCGATCCTGAAGTGATGAGAACCTTTGATTCTCAGAGAAGTAAGGAGGGGTGCCAGCAGAACTGACACCTTGGAATTCTGGAAGGAAGGCTTTGGCCTGTTTAGGGGCCTGGTTGACAGAGTCCCTTGGGAAACAGTCCTGAAGGGCAAAGGTGTCCCCAGGAAGGCTGGATATTCTTCAAGAAGAAAATCTGAAACACACATGAGCAAGTTGTCCCCATGTGCCAAAAGATAAGCTATCAGGGAAGATGACCAGCCTGGATGAACAGAGCTTTGGCTGGAACTCAGGAAAAAAAGGAGAGTTAGTTTATGACCATTGGAAGAAGGGGCAAGCAACTCAGGAGAACTACGAAGATGTTGTGAGGTTATGCAGGGAGAAAATTAGGAAGCAACTGGTCTTACTAAAAAAAAAAACTGAGGCAAAGAAGACATAAAGTACCCCAGTCTTTTCCTCAGCTACCCCACACACATCTATGGGGGCAGATGGGATCCATCCAGGGGTACCAAGGGATGTGGTGGAAGTGTTCACTGAGCCACTTTCTATCATTTATCAGCAGTCCTGGTTAACTGGAGAGGTCCCAGATGACTGGAGGTTGGCAAATATGATGTCTATCTACAGAAATGGGTCAGAAGGAGGATCCAGAGCATTACAGGCCTGTCAGCCTGACCTCAGTGCCAGAAAAGGTCATAGAGCAGGTCATCCTGAGTGCCATCATATGACACGTACAGGGCAACCAGGGAGTCAGGCCCAGCCAGTATTGGCTTATGAAAGGCAGGTCCTGTTGACTAAACTAGCCTCCTTCTATGACAAGGTGACTCGTTTAGTGGATAAGGGGAAGAGTGTGTATGTGTCTACCTGGACTTCTGTAAAGTGTTTGACACCATTTCCCACAACATTCTCCTGGAGAAACTGGCTGCTCATGGATCAGATGGGTGCATTCTTCACTGGGTAAAAAACTGGCTGGATGGCCAGGCCCAGAGATTGGTGGTGAATGGAGATAAATCCAGCTGATGACCAGTCACTAGTGGTGTTCCCCAAGGCTCAGTGTTGGGGCCAGTTCTATTTAGTTTCTTTATGCATGATCTGGACAAGGGGATTGAGTGCACCTCAGTCAGTTTGCAGATGATACTAAGCTGGGTGGAAGTGTTGATCTGGTTGAGGGCAGGAGGGCTCTGCAGAGAGATCTGGACAGGCTGGATCCATGGACTGAGGCCTACTGTACAAGGTTCAACAAGTCGAAATGCTGGGTCCTGCCTCTGACTCACAATAATCCCAGGCAGTGCTACAGTCTTGGGACAGAGAGGTTGGAAAGCTGCCTGGTGAAAAAGGATCTGGGGGTGCTGATTGACAACTGACTGAACATGAGCCAGCAGCAGGACCAGGTGGCCAAGAAGGCCAATGGCATTCTGGCTTGTATCAGAAATCCTGTGGTCTACAGGACTAGGGAAGTGATTGTCCCTCCATACTCAGCAGTGGTGGCGCTTGAATCCTGTGTTCAGTTTTGAGCCCCTCACTACAAAGAAAACATTGATGTGCTGGAGCATGTCCAGAGAAGGGCAACCGAGCCAATGAACAGTCAGGAGCAGCTGAAAGAGCTTGAGTTGTTTAACCTGAAGAAAAGGAGAATCAGGGGGACCTTATCGCTCTCTACAACTACTTGAAAGGAGGTCAGCAAGGTGGGGATTGGTCTCTTCTAAGTAATAAGTGACTGGACAAATGGAAATGGCCTCAAGTTGTGGCAGGGGAGGTTTAGATTGGATATTGGTAAGAATTTCTTCATCAAAAGAGTTGTCAAGCTTTGGAACAGGCTGCCCAGGGAAGTGGCTGAGTTACCATCCCTGGAGGTATTCAAAAGACATGTAGATGTGGCACTTAGGAACATGGTTTAGTGGTGGACTTGGCAGTGCTCCATTAATGGTTGGACTCGATGGTTTTAAAGGTCTTTTCCAACTTAAATGATGCTATGATTCTATTTTTTAAGGGCGCATTTGGAAAAATGATGGTGCTTGAGTAGTGAATTTTATAGTGTTTCTAGAAACCACCCAAACTGCGTGCGGTTTTCCTGGCATTATTTTCCCATTGTCAGTATTCTCACATTTGGAATGTAAAATCTCTTTTTTAGCTTGTTCCACAACCTTTAAGAGAGGATGGCAAAACTTAGGGTTATAGAGCAGTTCACATGTTTGTTCAATGCCACAGAGCACAAAAAAATAGTTAAAACACCTGTAGTGAGGAAGGCAAGTGAGGTACTTGGTTTGGAGTCTTTCCCTCTCCTCTCCGGTTCGCAATGGGACCTGAACACTGTGTCTGCACTGAGTTAACCGCACTCCATGTGTCCCTCCTGTGCCCCCAGCTAACCACATGCAGCCACCCTCACTTGCTCATGGACCCCTCTGCAGCACAACCTCACACTCCAAGCAGAAATTCAAGCAGTGCTCATGGCACAGGTCACTCCATGGTCTGTGCCCTGCACAGACCAAACTCCCAGTGGGAGGCAGGAGGAGAATGGGTGCAAGCATTTATGCGTGTGTGGCTGAAGGGCCGGGGGCTGCCTCTGTACTTGAGTTGACCTTCACATCCAGATAGGATAAGTCTGTAATTCTTGAAAATCTGTTCTTTCACTGTTAAAAACCTGAAATTATTTATTGCTTGCAGACAATAATTGCTGCAGTTTATGCAGATTGAAGGCCAGAGGGTGTTTCTGCTAGGATTTCACCATTATGTGACATTATCCAATGTCTGTAGATTCGATGGTGTGGTTGAGTTACATTAGCTTTGAAATTATTGACCTGTTCATTACACAGGTAGTAATTTACAACCCGTGCTAATTCACAGAGGCCAAGCTTTCTCTCACTTTCAATTTCTCAAAAATATGGAATCAAGCCAAAGCTAACTGTGAAATCTGGTCTGAGCTTACATCTTATTAGTCCTAGAGTTATTCCAAAAACTATCATGCACTTGTTTTGGAGGGTAATATCCCATTTTCCTTTAACAATTTTTCTATTGAAAAGCCTATGCATACTTTTGGATGCTGCACATTCAAACAACAGGATATAGGTGCATCTGCATTAGATATTGCGGGATAATGTGGTTTCTTTCTGATCACCTGAACAGCCGATCTGTTTCTGCATTTATATATATATATATATAGGACTCCCTGCACGTAACTCCAAAATTACTCCAATCATGTTATAATTAATGCCTTAGGAATACTATGCACATCACTACTATCAAGGGGAGTCTCCTCTTCCTTTCAATGGAGTTGGGTAAGACTTTAAGTAGCTTTTTTTTTGGCGGGGGGGGGAGGGAGAAGTCGCAAACCAATGGGGTTTTTTTAAGTTTTTCTTTCACACAGAGATATTCCTGCATCCTTACTCAAAAAACCCAACAAACAAACAAACAAACAAAACCAAAGCCCAACCCCAAAACTCAAGCTGTAGCACCCCATTTAGTAATAAGAAAAAGAATTCCTAGTGTATTGGTATGTAATGACTAAATTTGAGGTAAATTCTTTTGCAATGAATATGCTTAAGTCTTTTGTTACAGCCTTCTGCTGTTTCTTGCCAGAGTGCCCTATTTTCATGTGTCCATCACAATCTTAACAATTTTACTTCAAATACCTTTGTTGTTCACACAGAAATTATAGTGTTGTATTAGACCACTTTAGATCCCACACTATTCTGTAACAGCAGATCCGCAACTCCTAATTCTTTCATTAATTTAATCTTTGCATATTACTGCAAGAAATCTCCCTAATTTAGGGATCAGATGTTGAGGTCAGCTATTATAAGCACACTACTCTAAGCACTTTTCAACTAGTGATTCAGGAACTGCCCCGGTGACACAAAGGGTGAGTGGAGATGAAATCAACAGTTAGGTCCTCTCCTCTGTCATAACCAACCAGTTGGCTATGGATCACCAGCTAACTAGACCCTTCAAAGAGCTACTTTAAAAAGAGCTTGAAGATTTTTTTTTCATATCATTACTCTTGCTACCTACTTCAAAATAGGTATTTGAAGTGTATCCATTCTTCCAGCATGTTCAAGCATTCTTTTAATTATATTTCAAACAAAGGAAAGTACAATCTCTCTTTCATGATCCAACTTAAGACTGCAGATATCAAGAGTCAGAATGAAAAAAATAGATGGCTTAGACTACAACACCTTCAGTTGTTGCATCTAGTAAGTATTATTACTCCAGCACCAAATATGGAATATGAAAATAAGGTCAAAAAAAGCACACTTTAAAATTTAAGAATGATAAATTGACCCTGCAGATTTGCAAAAAGTGAATTTCCATGTTATTATGGAATTCTATAGGTTGACAATAGCCCTAGCAATCAGACTACTTACATAACTGCCTGGTAAGTGAATGTCTCTTTCTAGTTTTCCTAAAAAATTAAAGGAAGAAATAATCAAAGATTACCACAAAATTCAAACTAAACACTAATATTAATCTTAAAATTTCTAACCAAAAGGAAATAGGCTCTGCTTTACTGTGTAAAGCATAGAAGCAACATACAATGGTTTGACATTTTAAAATAAATATTTTCAAAGAAAAATCCTAAAAATATCTCTTTTCAGTATTTAAAGGTCCAATTCAACCCTAGATAACCACTAAAACATAAATTCCTATTGCAATCTGGTTACAATGCACACCAAGCACAAAAGCCCTCTAATGATCTTTGATTAGTTCTTTATTAAATTCATCAAGGGAGCAAAGAAAATTTAATAGTCTTCACCATTTGTCATCTTTCTGATTACAGTTTTGATTAGAACTTCCAGCTTTTATTTTCTTCTTTTCTAGTCGTGACTATTACTGTGATAGTGCTTCTTTCCTCTAGTTTAAGGAGTACAAGATAGGACAAATGAAACACATTTGTAATTAAATTTTAAGAAAAAAAAATATGTACTTAACTAGGTGTGTTCATACCCTGAAAAAGGCTAGTTAAGAATATGAGATCTTAAAAATGCAAAATAGCCCTTAATGAAATGTCTCCACATTCATACCATAAAAATTTTCGGAGTCCCAGGTAAAAAATATCTTGCTTAACTAATTGAATACCTTAAAAAACTTAAAAATACCCTGAGCTTGAATTCACTTAACAGAGGACAGACCTGAGTCCAGGGTGTGACATAATGCCTATCTGTAGAACACTTTATCTGATAATAAAGAAACAAGGGAAGAAAAAGGACACGAGCCTTGTTCCAAGGTTATTGCACACAGAGCCCATGATGTTGCATGGACTTTACAATAAAACATGGCACAGATTCTTGAATGCAAGGTAGAGAATAAAAAATTGTTGGTGCTGCAAAATGTTTGTTACTACAGCCCTCTTACCCAGACTAAGGCAAAGCTGAAACCATTACAGAGGAACATCTCAAGTTCTCAAGGTTCCCAAATACACACCATGACCTCTTTCAGTCAGGACACCTTCTCTAGGCTTTTTACAGGCATGAGAAGGTTGTCCCTTTAGTACTGCTGCTGACTTGTAGGTGAAGGAAGGTATCTTCAATTGCCTAGTATATTGCTTGGAGAAATGTGCTTCAGAATTACCTCGGGACCACAGATTTAAGGTACACCACAAGTAGAAATGGGTCACCTTGAAACCACTGCTAGTATAAGCAAATGCAATTATTTAGTCCTAAACTCAAAAACAGACAACACAAAGATTTGTAGAGATGTCCACAGTAGCAAGGAAGTTAAAACTTAACTTAGCCCACTATCAAGATACTTCTCTCTCTCTAGCTGGTTGGTAAGTGGTGTAGACTTATTTATCCACTGTGGTCCAAGGACCCGTTTCCCATAATTACACTGCACATATGAGAAAAGGCCCATCTCTGCAAGAAGGACATCTTTTATGGCTACACCTTTGAATAGTGCTTGGGCTTCTTTAAAGTTGATCTCCCCTTTCTACGCTTGTTTCCACCACGTACGCAACAGGCAGTTGCAGTGCTGTCATCCACACTGCTCTCTGATTGACTACTGTCCCTTTGGAAGGCAAGGTAAAAACACTTTCTGTGCTTACGGAGAATTAAAAAGCAAAAACAACCCACTAGGAGATAAAACTCTCATTTTTACCAAGAGAAGGGCTTTGCATAAGTACCTGAAGCCTTTGCATCTATGAAACCTCAATTTCCAGATGAACTGAACTGCCCCAGCCTGACTGGCCACTCATCTCTTCACCAACCAACCTCCCTCCTTGATACATGGGCAGACACTTCACTTGTAATTAATGAGTGTGGCATAACCAGAATATCCATGAGAAGTTTTTCAAGGGTTCACAACTGCCGTGAGCTAAAGGACCTCGCTTTTAGTGCAGGCAAAGGGACTCCATCTGAAAGTTAGAGAAAGAACATCTCCACTTCCCAACTCGCAAGGACATATTTGATTTATATAGTTTTATCAGTTATGTACAATATAGGGATTTCAACCTTTCTGATTGTTACTGATGTACCTTTTTCTCTCTGAGTTTTGTCTGGTTTTATCTCCTCTAAGTTATTAGGCTAACAACTCCTCATTACAAAATAGCCACGCCCTAAAAAGCAATTCGTATTTAAATGTACATGAAATTCTGGACTTAGATTATAAAAAATAGAAATTTGTGTTTTTCTTTGGATTTTTTTAATGGGTTTCAGGATGGTTTTTAATGTTATCATTATAGGAACTGTGCTACAAAAACAGAATGCTTATTGTGATGTTTATAATTTTCCTTATTGCAATTCCAAATCTTTGCATTTCTGAGTGCATAAATGAGAACTTTCCCTGGCTAATTGCAGCCTTTTTTCTTCCTCACTGGCTGTCTACAGACTCTTAGATGTCCAAACAATTAGGTGATGTTGCAAATGCAGAACATTCTGTTTGAGCTTTCCCTTGTGCATTATGATATTTGTCATGTGGTCCCAGAGGCAGCAGTCATTCGTTTGTATCACATTTGGCTTAATAATAGTATCAAGGGAGAAAAATGAGGAGAAAGAATAGAAATAATGGAGACATTTAACATTGGTGTTTACAGTAAAATTGGTATGTCTTCACTGCAGAAGATTCATAATGTGCCTTTGTCACTAGAATATTAAAGGCTTCATTTTTAAAACTAAGCTTTTCAGTCGGTGTGAAAAAACATAATTTTCAGGACACAGAACTTGCAGAGAGCCAGAAACGATAAAATCTGCAGAGGAGCTGATAGTATCATTGAGAAGAAGTCAAAGTTTTACACCTCCTAAATTCCCTTTATTAGAAAATGATTTATTCAATATAAAATGGGTTTTCAAAATCATGATGGGATTAATCAACTTGTTAGCAGAGAAAGTATTGAAATAACTTCATGGTTGGCATAGCTAGTTGTCGGATCAGCTCTCCCTTTCAGAGGCACTCGTTATAACAGGCAGGGGGTTAACCCTCTCAGACATGGAGCTAATCAGTCCTTGAAAGTCACTTCATCCAGTGGAGTGGAATAATGTACTCTAGCATCATTTGTCCACCTCTACCATTTGGAGCAATGTTATTTAGACTGTCCATTTTTGCTTCATCAGCTTCTATTTTAAAGAACTATATTTTTTTCAATGTTATCTTTTACCAGAACAGCAGGTTAAATCAATTGTTTCCTACTCTCCCCTTTGTAGTGGACATTGTTAAGACCAGTCTGTGAATATAAAGCAAGATAAAGAAAAAGCAACTGCATAGTTGGAATGGCTATTCTTTAAGTTCTCACAGAAAAAAATAAATCTGGACGTGAAGTAAGATCACAATTAATGACCAAGAGCAGTATTTCCAGCAAAGAGTTAACTTAATCAACCTGCTGGACTGCAGGGTCCATTTACAATTACCATGCAAATGCTGGTAGCCTTTTGGGTGCATGTGCCCGCCCACCCTGTGCAAACAGATGATCTTTGTCTCATTTTGCAATATTTGTTGCTGTCCTCCTCACCATGACTGGCTGCCTGACCCGCCTTCAAGAATTGCTTCTTTTCCTGAGTCTGGGCTGGGCCTAATTGAACATGAATAGATTCCCTGGCCCCAAATAGGATCACTGAACTTGAAGAAGACAAAAGCTGATGGACAAGGACACCATAATAAACTTTTATTTGCTACCAGCTTTTCCTCACTGTCACTCAGTGATATCAGCAAATTAAATGTTCACAAGGAATGGTCTTCTATAAAAGAGGCACCTCTTTCTCCTAGACCTTGGATATTCCTCTTTGGGAAATTCCCCAGGTTTCTATTTCTTGTGTAACTTGTATAAAAGGAATCTCATTGGCACTTTGATACTAGGTGTTACCAAGCCCTTTAAAGTAACTTCAGAGTATAAGCACCACTCACTCATAAATACCAGTTTTCTTCTGATAGTCTTTCAGACTTTTTACTAATGTATTGAATCTAATGTAATCTGTATTAACAAGTACAAGCGGAAACTGTGTCTAGAAAATTTTTATTCCAGTTGAACTTTCCCGAATGTTTCATTACTCAATTAACCATGATTTCAATTATTCAGAACATCCAGGAAATTAATAAAAGTAGGACTAGACTAAACAATGTTGACAATTTGATTACGTTATACACAGAATTCACCTGTTCACTGAAATTGCCTTAGTGTGATAACTCCACTCTTTGATTACAATTATTTTATTTATGTGGGAAATTTGTTTTACTCTTGTTATTACTATCATTTTAAGAAAATCTTTTCTTCTGTCTGGAGGAGGCTGATATCAACAAAGGAACAGACATCTTTTAAAATTTGTTTATCCAAATGCATTAATAAAATGAGTATTCAGATGTATTCCTTTTTGTAATGCAGTAATAGCATGCAAGTAGCTACTTTAAACATTTCTTACCAGCCACGGGTGCATCCTTTGTGTCTGTGTAGACATGATGTGTCTGTTCAAAGGCCACCATAGGGCTTCTGGTGCCTCTAACTGTCTTTGTGTCTCTTCCAGGGATTCTCATTATCGATCAATAAAAGATCATAAAAATCAATTTTATTTTGCACAAATTACTATCATTTAAATATCAATAGAACAAAGAATGGTGCATTGATTTAAGAGAGAACATCACCTTCCTTGAGCTGGGAAGAGTGTGAGTCTTGCTGTTATGCAGAGAGGAGTACTGATGCCAGCAGGATGTTTTCAAGGGGTTCTCTCTTTGCACTGTTTGGGCCATAGTGTAAAAAACCACCTTGCTCAATTAGCTATTTATTTTTTCAATGTCACTGTTCTTGTTTGTAATCACAGTGCATAATATACTCTTTCCCAACTAAACAGTTGAAACAGAAAGGAAGCTAATCTGAAAGAGAAGACAATTCATTATGTGCATTTTTCTCTTTTGATTAAAGAAGGTTTTTTCCTGCAAAATTAGAAAATTTTAGTCTTGCATTAAAAACCAGTGAGCTTTAAGAGAAGAAGTAACATTTTTAAAAAAATCCCCTCTCAACTTTTCCTATAAAAGCAGAAACTCTCCACAAGCTATTATAACTGAAACTAATTTGTTTAGTTTTATGTTATTTAATTCATTTATTTCATTAAAATGCATATAACATGTCTGATAGAGCTTCCTGTGGGGCTTGGTTTCCTCCTGTTCTCCCAGTCAGTTTCCTGGTTTCCTTCTGCTGTGCCAGGTTTCCTCCTGCTCTCCTGCTCTCCCAGCCAGTTAAGGAAAAGTCATTGCATTGCAGTGAAAAGAAAATGGGGAGGAGGAAGAGGAAGGAAGGTAACTCTACCAGATCACACTGACTGCTTCCTTCCAGGAATGGTTCCTGCTACCACTGGTTTGAATACTGAGCTGTGTTTTTTTCCTGACCTTCTCCATCTAGTTACAAATGGTGTTTCTTGAAAGGCTAACGCAAGTCTTTTGCAGTATGAGAGTAGTAATGACTAATGGCACTTATGTGTAGTAAATTAGGTCCTTGCTGATAAACACCCTTTTTACCCAGATACTTAGTTTCTTGAATTTCCTAATAAATCAGAAGTAATGTATGTGGAAGAGGAAATATACTGTGTGGAACAGCAAAGTTAAGTTAAGCGAAAGAGCAAATGTGGTGTTCAGCAGAAGTTATTGGGTAGGAACCAGCTTAATTCAACACACCTTAATAAATCAGAACTATGAAAACAGAGTAAATTAATTTAAATAGTTATCTCAGAGTCTTCACGCCACAAATCGCAATGATGAAAAAGACAGATAGCTGCAGATAATGAAATGTGTTGCTCTCAAATATGCCACATGATCACAGACTTATTTGTACACAGTTAATATTCTTTGTTTATCCCTTTGTTATGATCTTGCTAGATTTTCTTTTTATGTCATGACTCTTGACTGCTATGGTTCTTCATTATTATATGTATTTCTCTGATGAAAAGACCAATCCTACTAAAATCATTAGTACTTCTGCATTTAAGTCTGTAAGCAACTGTTCACTGAACCACCTACTTTACACTTACATGAAAGAACAAATTGATGCTTAATTGTTTTATGGGAATAATTGGTACTTCAAAGGAGAGCAGGGGACCTTTCTGCAAATCTCCTGCAAAAATTGTTTAAAAGCATTTTAAATTCAATATCTTGGCAATTTCTGCCTGAATAGATCAGGTGAGATCTTAATTGATAAGTCAGTGCAAGTTGTAAACTGAAATAAATCCTGATATTAGCTGAAAGCTAAATTGAATGGATTGCATATGGCTTATATTAATAGCTTAAATGAATTTAATTGTTACAGGAAAGCAGTTATCTTTTCAAAACACATATAGGATCCTGAAACTTTGCTCTTTAAGGAGGTACATGGACCAGGGCCAGACAACTGTGTTATGTTTCAGCGCTCTTCTGCAATGCTTTCAGTGTCCCAGGTGAACAGACACTACTCCCTTGCCATCTTTGCTTAGGACTGTCAAATCTCTCCAGTGTCCTCTCCTATGACTCCTCATCCTAAATGTAAGAGCACTGTATTTCAAATCCTAGTACAATTATGGGTAGCTCCGTGCCACATTACCTGCTGAGTTAGGTGTTTATTGCTGAAGTTGGGGAAATCTGTTACTATTTCTCTGCAGTCCAACATTGCAGTGCAGTTGGAGCAATGTTTCTGAAAGACCAGTTCAGTATGTTAGCTCTCAAATATGAAAAAATACACTTTCATCATTGAAATTATTCACTTACAGCAGCACTTCAGCAAAACATTGTCCACACTGACCTTGCAATTATATCACATCTAGTGTGTACTGATTTACATACCGTATGCTTTTCCACCTGTAATTGAGGCTATTAAGCAGAATGCAGAGGCTGAGCTCCACCCTCTGTATCTACCAGATTACACAGAAGGTGTAAACTCAACAAAACACATGCTGGGGATGGTCCTGCTGAAGCTACACTAGGAGGGCTCATTGTTGAGCAAAGTAACGCTCCTGTCTGGGAGGTGCCACTCAGCATCTTTAGTTCAGTAGAGACAATGATATTCGCAGCTTATGTCATAAATACTGCTTACTGGAAATCATTCTAAAATAAACTAATCTGGAAAAAAAGAGAGATACCATGATGACACAATTCTCATTTTTAGAATTAGACTGGAATTAAAATTTTAGATTAGAATATTTTTCAATAACTTTAATACTGCTGTTTGAATTGCTCTTTAGAAGAGACAGTATTTCTTTGACTGAATGACGAACTTCTAAAAATGCTGAATTTTAAGCAACTATATCCCTTTCAGATTTAAATAATCATTTGCCCATGAAGTTTGCAGGATTTGGGAGGTAATGTGTCAGGTCTGTCTGGCTACTAAAAATACCAACAAATCAAATCACCACTTTCATTCATACAAAAATATCTTCCAATATTTTTTTTACAATACTTTGTGTTTTGTAAACTGTTTGGTTATTAATGTACTACAAGCTGAGAATACTGATGACCTAGTTTGCTTCTGAAAACACGAAAAATGTTTAAATGAGAAAAGTTCCTGAGGGGAAGGCCCAGGGGAAAGAGTAGTAAAAGTAAAGCCATCTTGAGATCTTAATCTGGAATAGTGTTTTACGTTGTTCTTGACATATAAAGTAATTATGGAATCAACTATTAGAAGATGTTGAATTAGAGCCTGGATGGCACCAAAAATCACTGTTGTGAAGGACGGGACAGGACATTTGCATGTGAAAGGATAGTGAATACTATCTATAAAGAATTGTGAAATTACTACCATATTTATTATTATAATTTTGTATCATCACAGTCTCCTTTCAGCATGACCTGCAAGAATAGATTAAATTAATGTCATTTTCTCTTCTTGTTAACATCTTTATCACAAGAGCAAGCTGTCACAATTTTAGTGTCTAAAATAGTCTGCGAATTATAGAGGGCAGGAGCAGGACCATCTCCCCATTCTGTGCCTTGGTTGGCTCACCTCTACCATTTCACTCTTCCTTCCTCACCACCCAGAGTGACAATCAGCATAAAAGTTCTTTGTATCTCCCTCTCCAGTAAAAAATAGAAGACAGCCTTCACTACTTTAAACCTCAAGGTGAGTAAAAAATATAGAAAAATAGAACTGGATTAAAAGAGTGGAGGACGAGGAGGTTTGAATGGAGGCAAATATTAGAAGCAATCGTACAAGAAAATTAAAGCAAGTATATACATACTTCTTTAATGTACATATAATACACATGGCTAGAATACACAAAATAATTGTTTTTACACTGATGATAACAAAACTTAACTTCACTGGCAGTTTTCAGTAACAAGTCTTTTGGACCTTAAAAAGACCAAGCCTCTTATATAAAAAAAATATTGGACTTTGGAAATCTTGTCTTTTTACATAACCATACTATGAGAAATGGGAGGTTATGGTTGTCTTATTTTTGCCTTCCATGTCCCTTTTTTCCCTTTTTTTCATCAATTTCAAGTAAATGGCCAGGAAAGGAAAGACCAAAACATCACCAAGGAATTTCACAACTGAAATTTTTAGACATTTTCTAGAATATTTTCCAAAAAAAAAAGAAAAAATCTTTCATTTGGATACCTGTTGAACAAAGGTTTCAGGACTTTGAAACCAGTCAATCTCTCCTTTCTCAAACATTTTGTTCAGTTGGTTTTAACGAACTATTCAATAAGTGAATATTCTATGAGATGTTGCTGTTCCTGATTCAACATTGTTCATTATTGTCTGAGCTGCTATAGTCCACTTGTAGCCATAGAAATGAGGTGTATATATCAGGTACATGTTACACGAGATGCCTTATCGTCTTTTAGGAAAGTAGGAAGTGGTTGAAGGAAGTAATATGTTGATATGTTGATATGTTGATTGAGGCTGCAGCCTCATCTTACTGAGTTATGAGTAAGTATTACATCCATTTAAAGTCTCAGATCACATTGTTCACGGGGTAGTTTTAAAAACTCAATTGATACAATGTCAGTTCAACTTTTGTACCTTTCAGTAGGGAAAAAGATGAAAGAGGTTTTTAGTTTGGTGAGTCTTATACTAACTTAGACTTCTCATGGTGCTTACAACATCAGGCAGGAGCACTTTCCTTCAGAGTGCAAGATACATTTGTGATGCCTTCAGGCTCCTGCATGAAGGTGCAATGTGACCACTCTCCTCTACCTCCCAGGTGCCTAGGGAGTAAACAGGACCTCCAGTTACGGAGGGATGCCCTGTTTCTCTATGGCTAAATGCTAGCTAGCCAACATGAGGGACTGGATGTGTGGGTATTTCACTGAATACCCCAGCTTCAAATTTGCTCTACAAACCCCTGGGGTTGTCTGTAATGGCTCTGTACCATTATAAATGTATGTCTTGTAAATGTACTCTTGCACCACTGAACAGATATCAGTATTGCAGCTATTGTGTTATCATCTTCTTAGAGACTGTGATATAAACACCCAGAGCCATATGAAGAGCAGCGTGAACAACAATGATTTGCCAATTGCAGCTGGCTCTTCTGAACATTTAGGTACAACACAGATAACAGCCCCTCTCTTTCCTCTAGCCAGCTGAGCTCTGGCCTCTGGTGGTCCAGGACACGCTCCTTTTAACTTAACAAAAAACCTCATGTCTACTGCCTTTAGTTATATTCTGCTTGATAATGAGCAGTAAGGTGAAATAAATGGCTTAAACAAGCAGAAAAATTTTTCTAACTGCTAGAGAATGGATTTTGGGGGGTTTTGGACTTCTTCACTATGGTTTTCAGCGCTGATAATCCAGAGGCTCTGTCTGTCTGACCAATCACCTGACCATTCCCTAACCTCTATCTGCCAAGCTATCTGAATTAAGAAGAATAGCACAACCTAATACCAAGAGAGAAGCTGAACAACAAAGCGGAGAAAACTGGAGGTACAGTGAAGAATAAGTTTTGGGCAAGCTGCTGTTCCAGCTCAGCAGCAAATAAAGCAGTCTGCAGCATCATTTACATGCATAATTCAAGAGGGTGCCTCTTAGAGGAAAGTAAAACCAAACCCTTGTGGAATTCCAAAATAACCTCTGCTTTCTCTTCGATATGCTGAATATGTTGACCACTCATTTGTATTGGGAGTTTTTGGTCTATGACTATCAAAGGGTTATAACTGCATACCAGTTTCCAGAAGGATTAGGAGAATAAGGCATAATTTGATGTAGGTCATGTTGTTGTCAAATGACGGCTTTTTAGCATGGTATATTTATATACTACTAATTCCAGCTTCCATTGTATGTAAAGCATGATTACTTATTTAATGAAGAGTCTTCACTGGAACAGAGTTTTGTCACAAGATAATGGTCTCATGCTGTTAACTAAATGGGAAAGCATTTACTGTAAAATATATACACTCTAATTTATGAGATTAGCTTGTACAAAGGGAAGATCCAGCAACGGGATGTGGGCAAACTTAAGAAAATGTATTATGAGAAAAGGGATATTTGCTAGTCCATAACAACAAAAATGGTAACACACAGAAAACCCCCTATTTTGTTGTATCCTTATCCTCAAATACATATACTTGTCAAAACCCAGTTATACCAATGCAAGTTACATGCATCTGTGGAAAAAAAAATCGCTTAATGGTGACTGCTACAGAACTGCAGAATTCAACCCTTCTGCCACTGGAGACTGGGTAAATAACAAAAGGGTATTTTGCATGAGTTTCTATGCCTGTTGGCTTAGGTACCTTTCACCCGTAACTACATGTTAATGTTCTGCATTCAGCAAGTGTTCAAGGAGTGCTAGGCAACTTCTCTTTAAGTTCTGCTGTTTCTATTACCAATACAAATTATTTTGCATATAGGAGTTTCCTAATATTCCTGAATGTGTGTTAATGTACAGCTATAAACTAGAAGTGTTAATCAGGACTAGTGAGACAAATGATCTCCCTAAAGGGAAAGTGTCAGTTACATAATCAGAATACATTAAAATCTGGTAGGCTGAAGGTTTTTAATAAAAACCAGCAAAATGAAGGGCTGAATTTATAGCCAGCAGACAAAGGTCCCTTTAAAATAGGTCTCTGAATGCTTCCTGCAAGGTCAGATCAAGGGTGATGAAATGAGAATTGACCAAACACAAGAGCAATTCCCAGCTAAATAAAAAGCCCGATATTATTTTCTTCACTGACAACAGAAAATGAACATAGAGACAAGAAAGGTTGATCACTGATGCCAAAAATGTACTTTCCATTCTCTGAGCTTTCTAAAGTCTCTTCTTTTATCCATTTTCTATTTTTCATCATATTGCCATTCTCCCTTTTTTGTCAATGACCTTTCTTCAGTCCAACTCAGCTTCTGGCTAATGACCTGAAGAGGCCTTCTTCACAGCCTGGAAAGCTTTAGATTTAAGATCCCCCTCCTTCATTAGAGTGAAAAATGAACAGCCTCTATGTGCTGGGTGTTAATGAATGTGAAGAAAGATTTTTTTTGTATGTATTTTACACATTATGTTCTTGACTCCTTGAGGTGCTACAATAAATTGCTGCGCTTCATTTACAAGGAGTGATAACAGAAGCAAAATGAGGATCTGGCAGCAAATTACTTCTCTGTTCACCCTGGGTCAGGCTGCTGGGGCTAATGAGAAGAGGTGCTCTAATTTTAAACTCCTCCTCAACCAAGCTATTCTTGCATTAATGTTCGCTGCTATAAATTGTAAAGTCAAATGAAGGAGCACTGTTGAAAATTAACCAGTATTTTTATCTTTTGAGTACCCAATAGAACATATTTTGGCTTCTAAGCCTGGTGGTTATCAAAGGCAGCACAGCTACACCAGCCACTCCTGCCTCACCGTGGCAGGATGCTCCTTGCACCCACACACCACTGTTCCTGCCTTTTCTTTACATGAGAGGCAGAAATGGTATGGCTTTACAATCAGATTATAATTTAACTCAAAGAAGAAGGTGTTTAAAGCCAATCTTTTTTGTGTCTCTTTAACAGGACACTGCACACAGACATTAAAAGTCGTGCAGAATTACTCTGTCCATTTAATGCTGCCGCATGTTTAATGAATTGTAATTGTGTATATGGAAAGACCCTGTAAATCACTGACCCATTTATGTCTATGAACTCTTTGTTGCTATAAGCCCAAAGCAGGATTTGAGCAGTTAATGAGAAACTAATGTAGCACCTGCTTCTGTCATGAAATATCTTCCTAAGCCTATATTTTGCCAATTCGACAAAATCAAATACAATACGAATAGGAAAAAAAAAATAAAATAAAAAGCCACCAAAAACCCAAAGCAGAATAAAAACCCAAACAAATAAAACTCAAATAAAACCATATCCCACAGTTCATAGTAGGGGAGTTATGCATCTTTGAGGAACATGATTCCAGATTCTCATCACTGGATTTTTTATTGATAACTTGGCACTGACTACAATGACATTAATATTTTTAAAACATATATCAGTGACATGGCATTCATTTGTTGTGAGATGTGTCTGTCCTGGTACATTCTTCCATGAAATTGCTACATAACATACAAATTAACCACACTACCCTACTCTAATCATTGTAATCAGTTATGTTTTCATGTGTACATTACTAATATATAAGGTTGTTGTAGTTCTTGTGTGTGGTTTAATTGCTTGTTTTTGCATATCTTGTGTGATTGATGATGTTCTAGAAATCTTTTCCCCGAAAGGAGACTTTCTAAATTACTTTGTTTAGATGCTAATGATTGTATTTCATTAGTGGCCCTCTCATCCAGAATCATCTTTAAATGAATGAATATGCCATAATTAAAAATCTGAATTATGAATTACTTTGAAAGGAGACAACATTGTCCCGATTTCCCACTGCGACTCAGTGTTATTTCAATTATGTAAATATGTTTAATCATTCCCCTTTTGTTTTTCTAATTATTTAATATTAATGTTGCTTTACCCCTTTATTGCTACAAGAAGGGATATGGCATCTTAAATGAGAGTACTTAGGCAAGTGATACACAGATGACTAGATTCAAGCAGACATTTACCAGAATGCATAACCCATTTCAAAAACAAACATGCTATTAACATTCATACTAATATAGCAACACTAGCAGTAATTGCCCTTCATGCATGTTTTGTCTTTATAAACCTAATGTATTCACAATGTACAATCTCCAATCAATTTTCTTATCAAACTTAAAATTCATTTGTACAACTTTAAATTCTCTTGAACTGCAGATTTTAAGTAATGAGATTTCTCTGCCCACAGGCTGCACTTTTTCAATAGTTTAAAAAACACATATAAATTACAAAGCATCTGGACATAAGATCTTCTCTTCTCACTGATACAGGCTGTTCTGTTTTGTAGGATTAGCAAGCAAATTCTTTACTGTGAGTCTGAGCAACCTGAAAAAATTAATGCTAAAATTCATGTAGAATGCTGCACTTTTACTGAAATTCACAAAATGAAAGGACTATGAATTAATATCTGTAAAATTTTCAACATCATAAATCCACATTAGGGGTCACACATGTTACATAACTGATAATGGAAATTAATTATAATTTATTTACACATCATAGAAATGTTATGTTAATCTTTAACAATAGATTGTAGTCTAAAATGTAATAATTTGGCATTTGCTTTGAAAAATCCCTAAGTAGAATTCCTAGAACTACAGTATCTCACTCCTGAGTAAGAGTAGCTGCACAAGGTCAAAGAATTATTTAAAATATATTTGTTTGTAAATAACCTGAAACACCACCATAAGAGACAGAGAGAAATGCAAGTTTTATTTCTGTATTCTTTAAAACCAACACTGCAGCCCTGTGAGAAAGTGAGAACTTATTAGTGTAAGATAATGCATCTGTTTCAGTTCTTACCAGAAACAGCCATAGTATTTTTTTAATATAAAAAAATACATATTTTTAACCATAGGTTTTGCATTTTTCCAGTGACCAGGGGTCAAAAAGGATAAAGAAATGAGCATGAGTATTATCAGTAAAAGCATTCTGCCACTTCCCATTTGAGTGTATTACTCTTTGCTTTGCAGTTTTTGGAGAGAGACTACTTCCAATTAGCACTGTTGCTCTTAGCCTCTGAATTACCCTTGAATGATCCAACACAAATGAAAAAAAAAAATTGCTAATAACACATGATTGTTTGGATTTTTTTAAAATAAAATTTTTTATAGGCAAAAGGAGTGTGGTCATTTCCTATGGACTTCTCTGTACTGATGTAGCCACAGTGGTGTGCTTTATTCATCACATCACTCTGGCCATCAGGACGAAGGTCCTGCCTGTAAGCAGATTTGTGCATTTTGTCAAACACACACACACACACACATAACCAGTTCAGTAAGTACTGTTATGACACGTATTTTTGCATAGATTTTGGTTTTGTCAGTGCTTCTTTGTCAGTCGTCTTAAGCAGTGCTGACATTTTCAACCAAAAAATGGCATAAGGTAGCAGCTGCAATTTCCAATCTATTTTGTTTGCGTGTGAAATAATTAATTTCTATAACTAATTTATTAAAAATACTGGAATCAACCCCTTAGTATTTCTGCATAACAGTTCCAGTGAACTACCTTTACTTTGGAGACCACATTTTTTGAGAGAAGATACTTTCCAAAACAACTTTGAAAAAAGGTCAGAGGAGAAGAAAAGAGAGGAAAAAGGTATCCAAACTTTTATGGGCTGGTATGTTAAAAATGAAGGAAGGAAACAGCGGGAAGATTAGCCCAGCAGCCTCTACTTTATATGTTAAATTTTTCACAAGACAGTTTAATTACAAAAATTAGGAATGGTAATTGCTACATATAAATGTAAAGTGTCTCTCTTGGCCCAGCACAGGGGATAAAAACCCCCAACTAAATCCCAAACTATAATGCCGCTCTCTGTTCTCAGGATTCTTAAGTATGCAAATAGTTTTTCCACTTAAGATCTCACAGACACAGATCTGGTCAAAGCAAATTACCCAAACAGTTTGCATTCATCAGAGAGGAAAAGAGATGATAAGGCAGATAAAACCAATGATTGTAGACATTTTGAACAAAAGCCTGCCATTTTACAGGGAAGATTATCTTGTACTCTAATTCTCTAGTTACATTGGTAGCAGAATCTTATTTTCATATTATAAGATAATGTGAGGTGAAATGGTAGATAAAGCCTGCCTTCACAGAAGTGAATGAAAAGATTTTCATTGGCACAAATGAAGTAATTTTGTACCAGGGGTTTTATGCCATGTGTAATTTTTTCCACGTTTTTTTTTGTACAAATACTAGCCTTTTTAACAGAGTTCTTTAACATTCAGTATTATTTGTACAGCCCATGTTCAGCCTGGTCACATGGAGTTAATCATCTCCAAAAAAAAGATCACCTAGTGTATCAGTTGTAATTCAATTTTCTCATATTCATTTTGTAAATAAAATGTGCTTCTTCTTTTACATTTTACTTAAGATGGTCATAATGCATGGAATTATTATGTGGAATGTTACTCTGTGAAATGTTATGTTACCTTCTAACAAAATACAGAGGTACATAGAATCTTACTCTTGGTATAAATGTTTACAATCCTTGTCACATAGATTGTGACTTTATTACAGCTTTTTGTTGTCAAATCTCTCATTGCTCAACACTTAGGACCAGTTCCTCTGTATATCTTGAACATCCATGCTCTGCACAACGAGGTATTGAGCATCCACCTCTGCCCAACTGAGTACAAGGAGTTGGAATGATGCTCTGGTTCATGTGCTACAAACCACAACCCACCACACAGTGGTAGTGGCCACTTTTAGTAGCTCCGTGAGTGCCACCCTAAAATGAGAATGATGGCACAGTTGTCAGTTATCTGGGTGAGTCTAAGAAAAAATTCCAGCATGTCTTGAGTAAGAATAAATATTCATACTATGGATAACAATACAAATAATTGATGGAATTATCAATAAAACTGGTAGTTACAAAAGTAAGGAAGATTAAACATTAAGGTTATGAAAAAATATGATTAACAGAATACACAGAAGCTGAAAAAGCAGGTAAATCTATTGCAAATAGTGTTCAGGTTATGCTTCAGACTTCTGGGTATATGCAGATATTATCACTGACACATTTGAAGAAAACCCATTTAATTCCTTGTCCTCCTTGCAGGGGACATAAGGAATAACTGATTGTCATTCTCTTCATAGCCATTTGTGACATACTGAAAGAACTGTGTCTCGTACCCTTTTGTATTTCCCTTTATTTAGCATGAACTGATACAGACATATCATGCTTTCCACACAGTTTAGCAAGTATGACTTCTTTATTATTCTTGTGGCCTCTCTTTCCAAAGACCTGCTTTGTTCTGGAAGTACCATGTCCAAAGCTGGACACAATACTCAATGGGAATACCCACCTCTCACATCCCTGACCTTACAATCTCATCAACACCTCTCAGAATGAAGTCTGCCTCTTTTTCTACAAGGATTCCTCAAAATCTTTCCATTTCTACTGTTTTTTAAAATCTTTCCCTAATGATCACCAGAGGGATCTATTCTGATGCAGAGGATAAATCTAGTCTGACTCTTACTTGTAAAGGGATTTTTCTCAGATCAAAGTCTTAGATTAACCATTAGCAAAAAATGAGCTATTTGTAATCTCTAGTTCATTTTAGAACAAACTAATCATTCCAGAACATAAGGAATAACTGGCACTGTCATTAGTAAATATTAATACCCCTAGCAAAGCCCACTTTGCAGCAAATAGTGTAAAACTGAACTTTATTACAAAGTTCTTTTCACCTCAATCTCAAATAGAAACTTAACATTAATAGGCATAGAAAAGGTTTTAATAGAATCAGTTTTAATTGCTTACAGCTTTTTCAACAATTGCTGAGAATATTAAACTCATCAAGACAACAAAATCTATAATTTGAACAACAAAAAAGATCTAATTTAGCTCCACCTGTCTCCCCAGAGCAAGTGCTTACGCTGCATCACTGAGCTAGTTCTGGAAATGTCCCTGTAATAGCTCAAAACAAAGAAGCAGTATCAATAACAGCTTCAGCTTTATTTTAGATAAAGGAGTTGGAGGAAACACTTCATTAACCAAGGCCATTGGCTGAGGAAAATTAAAGAGTCCCAGGCCACACAGAAGGCAGATATCAGGTTAAGGAAGAGGACCCTCGGCCCAGGCTTGGAGTGGTCTGGTGACAGCGATGTCCAGCTGGTAGCTTGAGAGCAGGGAAAATGAATCACAGAATTGTTAGGGCTAGAAGGGACCTCTGGAGATCATCCAGCCCATCGATGGACATTGCTCCTCATCCTGTCTCTGGGCACCACTGAAAAGAGTCTGGCACCATCCTCTTGACCCCCACCTCTGAGCTATTTATATACATTAGTGAGAACCCCTCTTGGTCTTCTCTTCTCTAGACTGATGAGACCTCACCTATGTCCACTAAGCTCCTGCCAGGCTTGTGAAAAAGGCAGAGGCTGAGGGCCAAGTAGGTACAGCCTTGATATTGACTTTATATGTCAGACAGAATGCCAGAAAGAATAATTATTATACATCTAAAATTGTTAGACTCACCATTTCAGATGGTAAGAAATGCCTGCTAAGGCTGCACATTGTTTTCAGGGACAGCAGTACCAGATTCAAAATCAATTGTGCTTCTCCAGTTCAGTGACCAAACTGAACTGAAACATGGGGGAAAGGGTCCCATTTTGGTTTTTAGAAGCTTGTCTTTTATAGCCTAATTTTAAAACCCACTTCCAGGTTCAGCACTTTTGCCTCTGAAATCAGTTTTAAAATGAAACATCAAATTACTTATTTTTTAAAATATTGAAAGCTTATCAACTTCTTTTCTGCTTTTTTAATTGTGCAAACTCATCACCTATTTCAGGCTAATTTTATAGAAAGTTCTGATTCCTATTCCCTGATGTTCTATTTTCAGGAAATGTAATGTTCACTACTGCCTGGCTGTGAATCCTTGAAGAGAGGTGAGATGTGTTTGAAGCAGATTTGGGCAGTCAGGATTTTGTGGGAATAGAGATTGCTTAAAATTGTTCTGGATCTGAAGAAGAAAGAAGTCTCAATACACATTTTTTTAGCACTGTGGTTCTTCTTCAATACACAAAAAACCCTCTTCTTGAACAATCACTGCTTCTTGAAAGGAGGAATTGGGACAATGAAGAACTGCCCACTGAAGGAGAAGACCAGGCTAGAGAACATCCAAGAAACCTGAAGGTGCACAAGTTCACAGGACCTGATGAGATACATCTGTGGCTCCTGAAGGAACTGGCTGAGGAAGTGGCTAAGCCACTACCCATTCTTATTTGAGAAGTCATGGCAGTCTGGTGAAGTTCCCACTGACTGGAAAAGGGGAAATATAATGCCCATTTTTGAAAAGGGTAATAAGGAAGATCCAAGGAACTACAGGCTGGTCAGTCTCACCTAAGTGCCTGGCAAGATCATAAAGCAGATCCTCCTGGAAACTATGCTAAAACACATGGAAAATAAGAAGCTGATTTGTGACAGAGAGCACGGCTTCACTAAAGGCAAATAGTGCCTTACAAATTTGGTGGCTTTCTAGGATTGGGTTACAGCAGCAGTGGACGAGGGAAGGGCAAGAGAAGTCATCTACCTGAACTTGTGAAAAGCATTTGACTCTGTCCTGCACAACACCCTGGACTCTAAACTGAAGAGAGATGGATTTGATGGATGGATGGATGGATGACTCGGTGGATAAAATATTGGCTAGATGATCATCCTCAAAGAGCTGTGATCAATGATGCAATGTCAAAGTAGAGAGCAGTGATGAGCGGTGTTCCTCAGGGGGTCAGTATTGGGACCGGCTTTATTTAACATCTTTGTTGATGACATAGACAGTGGGACTGAATGTATCCTCAGTAATTTTGCCAAAACAACACCAAGCTGTGTGGTGCCGTCAACACACTGAAGGGAAGGGATGCCATGCAGAGGAACCTTGACAGACTCAAGAAGTGGATCTGTGCAAACCTCATGAAGTTCAACAAGGCCAAGTACAAGGTCTTGCACCTGGGTCAGGGCAATGCCAAGCACAAGTACAGTCNATGGATGGATGGATGACTCGGTGGATAAAATATTGGCTAGATGATCATCCTCAAAGAGCTGTGATCAATGATGCAATGTCAAAGTAGAGAGCAGTGATGAGCGGTGTTCCTCAGGGGGTCAGTATTGGGACCGGCTTTATTTAACATCTTTGTTGATGACATAGACAGTGGGACTGAATGTATCCTCAGTAATTTTGCCAAAACAACACCAAGCTGTGTGGTGCCGTCAACACACTGAAGGGAAGGGATGCCATGCAGAGGAACCTTGACAGACTCAAGAAGTGGATCTGTGCAAACCTCATGAAGTTCAACAAGGCCAAGTACAAGGTCTTGCACCTGGGTCAGGGCAATGCCAAGCACAAGTACAGTCTGAGAGGAGAATGGATTGAGACTAGCCCTGAGGAGAAAGACACATGGGTGTTCGTGGGCAAAAAGCTCAACATAACTCGGCATTGCGTGCTTACAGCCCAGAAAGCCCACTGTATCTTGGCCCACATCAAAAGAATTGTGACCAGCAAGTCAAAGGAGGCGATTCTTCCCCTCTGCTCTTGTGAGACCCCACCTGGAGTACTGCATCCAGCTCTGGGGCCTCTAAAACAAGAAAGATGGCCACCTGTTGGAATGAGTCCCGAGGAAAGCCATTGAGCTGCTCACAGAGCTGGAACACCTCTCCTCTGAAGACAGGCTGTTCAGTTGGGGTTGTTCAGTACACAGAAGAGAAGGCTATGGGGAGACTTTATAGCAGCCTTCCAGTACCTAAAGGGAGCTGAGCTTACAAGAAGGCTGGAGAGGGACTTTGCACGAGTAGCAGGACAAGACCTTAAGCTGAAGGAGAGTAGTTTTAGATTCAATATTAGGAAGAAACTCTTTAAGGATGATGAGACACTGGTACAGGTTGCTCAGAGAAGTTGTGGACTCCTCATTCTTAGAGGTATTCAAGGTGAGGTTGGAGTAACCTGGTCAAGAGAAAAGTTCCCTGCTCAGGGGGTTGGAACTAGATGATCTTGAAGGTCCCTTCCAACCCAAAACATTCTATGATTCTATTAATCTGTGAATTTCAATCATCTAGTAAAGGCTAATACAAAAGACAACTATATGCAGGATAGGGGGCAAGAGGTTTTCCAAGAACTGCAATTTTCCTTATGTCATTGCAGTATTAGTCTAGTTTAAATGATCTGCAACCTCATTTAAACAGACATACTGGCTAGTGGCCAAAAATCCAGCACAGACAATTTTGCATCGCAGCAATTTACTAATACTGGTAAGAACTGGCCATTTTCCTGCTCCATCAAGCTTCTGGCCACTGCTTTGTTGGATGCCAAGAATCCTGCATCTATTTTGGCGCAGTGGAACAGCTAAACAACAAAAGAAAAAGGAGAGCCCCATATTTCTCAGTGGTTAGGTCATTGTCCTAGGAGATGGGAGCATTTCCATCCTCAGCCTTAGGGGCACCTACATAATGCTCTGAACCATCAGTAGATTTTAAGACAATTCAACTAAGAATTCATTTATAGGTCTTTGAATCAGGACTTGAAACTTCTTTTAATAGGTACTATAGGAAACTGACCCTGCCATCTGGAATGAGTTTTAGTGTCTACATGTGAAGAATAAAAGCCCTCTTCTTCCCTGGTGTTCAGCTGTTGTTCATGCTGGGCAACACTGATGGACTCCCTTTTCAACCTTCCACATCAGCTTTGAACTTAACAGATGTCTCCTTCCAACATGGTTAAACGAAAAGTCAAATGACACAAAATGCCTGAGAAAAAGAGGGAGAAGGCAGGAGAATGACACCATTTTACCACTACTGTTGTTGACAGAGCTTTAATGGTGGCTCAGAAGATAGTAAAGAAAAATGATGCTTCCTTCCCTGAAGTGTTTGCAGACAAACCAGTGAAGAATATACAAGATATGTCAGGAAGACAAGGATTTAAGTACTTTTATTGCAACTTGAAATGTTTGTCCTGAAGGAAAAGACAGATTTTGTCCAAGATCAGGACAATCCATGTTGAATAATTATATTTTCTCTAATGTTGAACTTCTAAGAAATGTCTCATTTAAAATGCCAAAAGTTTTAAAATTTCTAAACTAAGGAAGATATTTCCACTGTCTTGAAAAGCCATAACAAATGCCTAAAAAGCACTTCCTAGTGCATCAGCTCAACATAAATTTCTTTAAACACAGTTTTCTCTGGGAAAGAGATTTTGAAAAGACTTTTTTCTCACGAGGCACAGGGAAGGAGCAGGAGGAATGTAAACCCAACACTGTGCAACTCACAATGACATAGACTGAGGAAAGATGTAGTCCTCCAGCAAGCTGATGCAATAGAGGGCTAGTGGGATCCTGAACATTTTCTTCTAAAGTCAATTCATGCCATGGAAATTTAGGTTTATATTTTACCAAACCAACATGAAATAGAATGCTCCAGAGTCAAACCAACCCTTGTTAAAACATTTACATATACACACACACACACACACACAAGTTTTCTAATGAAAATCCTTCATGCTGTAGAAACAGCATTTTCAAGCAGTAGACTATTCCAATGGAAAAGCCATACCTACATATATCTGTTTATTCTATTGTTTCCCCTTCTAGTCATAATCAGCCAACGTTTGAGATTTCTGAACTGTTTTATTAGGTGGTAAAGCTTGTGATCTGATTCAGGTATTTCTTTGCTACAACTCTTTTTGTCCACAATGCATGTACATATCATTCTTCTTTCAGAGCACAATAGGAACAGACAAAAACCAGTTCATCTGGACATGTCTCCTAGCTAGCCTTTTCATACACCAATCTGCTCACAAGAAGCTTGGTCTTGGCTTCATCTAAGGGGCAGTGCTACCCTGAATTCTCCTGCCTCTCCTGCTGCAGCTCTTGCCTTTCCACTTCAAGAGCAAACACCCACAGCTGTGTTCCACCCACTGCCCTTGCCCTGCATTACCAAACAATGGAAATCCCACCCCACTCCCCAAAAAATCACCACCTTAGTCTTTCATACTTCTAATTATTTTTTGATTTGACCACAGACTTCTCTTTTTTCCTGGTTTGCTTTCATAAAGGAACTTGACTACATTTAGTTGTTGAGTTGAAATTAAGAGAACCAGTGTGCCAAATAGCTTGTCTATGATTGCCAAAAATAAGCTTGCTGAAAGCCATTCCTTTCAATGCCACAGACCTGTTCATTATCCAAGTGGAATATGGAACAGAGATCTCTTGTGGAACACATCTCTGATTCATCTCCACTTAATGAACAGTGAATAGTTGTTTCTCCACCCAAATATCCTCTTAGCCATGTCACTGTGCCTTGAATCATGTTTTGTCTTCTAATGATGCCTATACCAAAATGAGTAAAAGTCTAAAAAACCCAATTATTTTTCAAGATCCACAATCCAGGAAATTTTATCATTGCTTGTAGGAAATTTTAACAAGAAAAGCCAGGCAGACAAGGGAAGACATACAAATTAAGCAGCACAATAACAGCTTTTTATCAGAAAGCTTGAAGAAAAGATCAGTCCACCACAATAACTCGTGATGTTGCCCAGTTACTATGCAGGGTTTTGGAAGGCAGATACTCCAGTGCAGGGAAGGTGAAGAGATGCCCTGGCAGAGAGAAAATAGCCCTAGGAATGCTTATCCATCCACTCCAGGGTAGGATGGAAAAGCTAATAGCCAGCTTTCAAGCTGGCCAAGATGCTGAAGTAGTAAAAAAACAACAAAAAGGAGCTTGTCTAAAAAACAAAACTGTGTTCTCTTGTCCTTTATATTTGTCCCCATGATTACAGACCCCATCTTATTTACTCCTTATCTTAATAGAATTAAGTGAAATTACTTTTCCTAACTTAAACGTTGTGATAAAGCAGGGCCACCTAGTAGCACAGATACCTCACGCACTTGGAGGGTGCATACAACATGTGTAACACTCCTGCAAGAACTGAATTGTGGTTCTGCAGAGAAAAAAATATTGTTGCCCAGGTAGCCAAAGACCTGCTGGCGAGCATTGGAAAAATTAGGGAGGGACAATATTTTAGTGGCTACAATGTTTCTAGGTTCTTTGAAAAACTCTGCCGAGGTCGAAGTAGTATGAACCTTTCCTCAACAGCTTCTTACCTAAAAAACAAGGGAGAAGGAACAGGAAGGAGATGTCCTTTCTTCCACTTCTCCATGAATGTCACTTCTATGCACAGGTTGGAACTACAACCAGTGTGTGGAGTCTTTTATTCTGGCAATCAGTCTAGTCTGCAGAGAAGGAGAAAATGTAGGGGAGGTGTGGAGGCATTAATGTGTCTGCTAGGGGGAAGCACTGCCCCACTGAGTAATATGGACAAGTGAACCAAATTTAAAAAAAAATAACCATTTCCAGCAACCCCTCAAACCACCATTTGAAATAGGAAATGCAATCACATACCACCTATTACAGAGCAAACAGCAGACATGATCTCATTAAATCCTGATTTGATATTATGCAAATCTGCCTTTTCTATATTTCCATCTGGACTTGGTTAACAAACCCCACGTTAGCTCCAAGTGAGAGACCCAATTAGGTGTCATTGAGAAGGACAATGTTTTCTGGTGGGCAATAGTGCTAAGAATGACTTCTCCATCATAAGAGGACAGCCACAGCAATCTCTTGCTATCTTGATTCAGATCAGATGGCCTTGACCACTGACCCTGCGCTGTGGTGTTGGCAACTACCTACAGACCACACAGATTTGCAGAGAGAGGGCAAAAAGCCCTTAGGTCCCTGTGTGTGTTCTCACACCTCACTACTCCAGTAGCTAGGCAGCTAGGCAGCTTTCAGCTTCAAACTCAATTTGCAATAATTAAACCTATAGCTTTTCTGCCCTCTGAATGTTGTTCAGAGACAATGTTTCTCCTGTGTTGTATTGGCAATAACAGAACCTGGTTTGCTATCCAGCGGTACTGTAGAACCCAAGACAAGGCACAGAGTGGTAACACTGCCACGAGTTTTACATCAATAGTCAAAACTGCTTTTGCCCTGGCAGGATGCCACGTATAGATTTGTATTTCATAAGACTTTGCCATTTATAGTGCTGGCATTATTTCTTCTCATGTTTTGAGTCTTTTTTTTTTGTTTGTTTCATCTCCAGAGGAATGCTATATATATGAATCATTTTCAAGTTTGACCACCAACCAGCCTGAGATGCGACACTTCTGAGCACTCATTTCTTCAGTGTTAGCAACAGTATGGACTAACTAAACTTTTGAGATAACACCATACTCAGCTTGTTGTAATTAAGTTCATGCTATACAGAATCAGCTGGTTAAACTATATGAAAAACAACTAAATAAATCTGTGCGTCTCAGCATCTGCAAGACATTCTTTGTGGAAACCTACACTGTAGGTTACTTAACGAGCTTCTCTGAGGACAGGGACTATCATAAGGGGAAGACTAGTTATTGTCTAATGTGCAATATCCTTAAACCAAATACAGCCTTTTTAAATGGTTGGAAAAAATTTATTATCTGCAACAGAGAATATTTTGAAAGAGAGAGAGACAATGATCCTAAACCATAAAAAAATATTTTTTCTCCCTTATGAAGATGTATAGCACTATTTTGAAGAGAATACATGTGAAAACTCCCACAAAATATTTGGATAAAACATTTGCATGAAATGCCAGCAATGTTATGTAAATACTGATGATGATTAAATGTCTAATTAATTATTATTATTATTTGCATTACATCCATATTTGAACACTCTAATTAAGACACAGTTCTACTGAGTTCAGTGCTGTACAAATATTCCAGGGGAGAAGCTCCATTTCACCAGTGATTCTGCAATCCAAACAGCAAATGCAAAGTAGAAAGGGAAAGAAATTCAGAAAGTGACTTACCCAAGGGCACGTAGTAAGTCATTGTCAGAATGGTGGGAAAAAGAACTCCAAAAACACTCCACCAGTCAAATCATGTTGTCTCTATTTAAATCATGAAACATGCAAGCCTGTGTGGCTCTGTTTACCCACAAACACATCTTCCTTATCCTTCTCTCTTACATGTCCCTGTCACTATTTCCAAGTCAACTGAACTATCTGAACATAATTAGTCATTCTGAAAAGCACAGATATTCTTCTCATATATCACAACATAAACTGGAAGTTTAGCCCTTCCCGTACTATATATTATATATAGGGAAATACAGCTTGTACACACATAAACCAAAATCAAAGAAACCCAAATAGGTCAAATCAAGGACCCAAGAAGTCACTGAAAAATACCAAGGGATCAGATGGCCAAAGATACTTCAAGCAGAAGGGAACAAGCCTGCATTGGTGTTCAGAGGAGGAAGAAAAGCTATTCTCACTAAAGGAGGTTCCCAGACCCAAGGAGGTGTTGATCCTGCCGGAAAGTTGGGCTAGTGTTCAGAACAAACACCACCCAGCCTCAGAAACAGGGTGAGCAAGATTTTAACCTTGGAGTAATACAGTAGTATAAGCTGGTTTCTCCAAAATTTCTCTGCAGTTCTATGCCTTTTTTTATGGTTCTACCAGAAAGCAACTCTCAGGTTAAGGAACCTTGCACTGGGTCAGCGGTACATGCTGGTCCCAGCAGCAGCATCCTGCTTGCCCCAGAGAACTTGCTGGTTCCACAGCTCCCAGGTAACTGGCACACAGCAGCGGCAGCCTACAGCCAGAGCAGAGCACATCACAACCATATGGCAGCATTTACACACATTTTTCTGCTTTTTAATGGATGAAGACAGACATTTTAGCTGCAAGGAATACAGAAATGTTGATAGAGACTGCAAGGGAGGAAGATACACTGCAATACTGGGATGAAAAAAAAGGAACTTGTTTAACTGCATTTTCCCTGGAGCATTTTTTCAATTTCAATGTAAGAGTAAAAAGAAATTTTAGTTAAACACTTTTAGTTAAATACAAAAAAATAATATTTGGAAATGTTGCCCCTGTGACTCATGTTGCCACTCACCATGGGCTTCCCAGGCTCAATAGAAGGTGATTTTCCTTCCAGCTGAAAAATTCATCACTCCTAGCCTTGATAATATGTGCCCTACAAAAGTCATCCATATAAGAGAATCAAGCTCAGACAGAAAAGTAGACAAAAAACCCCCACAGTTTCCAGGTGGGAATTACTGGGTGCATAATTCTGGTCATAAGGTATGGTTTTGGTCCAACCAAAGCTACAACATTCTACTTATTTTGAAGTTTTGTTGAACTCCAGCCTCAACAACTTCAGTCACTAAAAAGGCACCTCTTCAAATCCCAGTTGTGGGTTAGAAATTTCCACATTGTTAAGGAAAGCCTATATTATGAAAAGAAAAAAAAATCTGTAATTTTATGATTATCTGCCTTATTTGGTGCTGAAGAATTTTTTGGGCAAAAGCTTTCAACCACTCTTATAAAGAGTATTTATTTATATTCACTCTGTTAATCACATTGGTTTATATTTGCACCTGACTGCAGCATTTGTGACCCAGCCTCTGCAACTGTATTTAGAGATACTTTAAATATACAAAAGAACCCTGCAAGAAGCAGCTCCTCTTTCTTCCATTTTCTCCCCTCTTGCTGAAACACACCTGGCTCACCTCAGAAATCTTTTTACAGAAAGATTTTATTAACTTGCAATCAATCGCAACACCAGTTTTACTGCACAGTTACAGACAAGCTATATTCAGGACCAGATCAAGGGATAAGAAAAAGGTAATTTGCTGTCACCCTTGCTATCCATCCACATCTTTCCCACAGTAAAAAGCAATGAGCTAATTTGGCCTTCAGAACAATTTAGAGAAGTTTTTCTGAATTACTTATCTGCAAGGAGCCTCAGATGACTGTCCTATTAAAGGCAGGACACTGAAGTGAAGAAGCAGGATGAACTCACTTCTTCCCACCACAGCATACCAAATGCAGAAGGAAGCAGGGAAGAACAAGACTTGTGCAAGGTCACCGCATCTGGGACTGGAAATGGTATAAAATCCTGCAGAAAGGGTCAAAGGTGTGTCTGAAATATCAGAGAAGACCAAACTCCTGTTTCTCCCTGTAATGGGCTATCTGTTATGAATTCTGATTCTCAAATCACTGCAATGGTATCTTGAGGATAAACAGTGGGACTTTGCTATTTCTGCAGGGAAATGGCTATCTGCAGGTCCAGGCACTACTGAAATTTTCCATGCAGACAGAGATGCTCCCGAGCCCACTCATGATGTTGCTGTGCGTGTTTCTATGATTTCCCAGCCTCTGCTGGAATCTCTGAGGTTCATTGTCACATTCTCCTGCTTATTTGTGACCCTGGCTAGCCATGGAAGCTTCCTACAACATCCCAGAAAGCATGAGGTTACAACACCAGAAAGATGAAGCACTTGCAAAAGAGCCGAGAAGCACTGCAGATCACAGTGCACCACAGAGCTGGCAAAGCTCAGCAAAACCTGGGCATAGAGCTGATTGCCCCCACAGCCAGAAGGAGGGCTGAAAGCTGAAGAAGGCCATAATTCAAATAGCTTGCAAACATTTTGGTGGTCCCATGGACTTTATGCATATTAATGACACCAGAAGCAGGGAAGATCTCCAGTGAATCTATGGTGGCCTATTTGCGATAAATACATTAGCTGTGGTCAACGTGACAATCTGGGTAGGAGCAGCTGAGCAGTCAGCAGCCCTCCCTGACTGGCTTCGTCACACGTGTATACAACTCTGCAAGGATAAATACCTTAGCAGCTTTTCTGGTAAAGGGCAAGTACCAATTCAGCAGCACCAACTGTCTAATGAGGAACTGAATCAACAGAGCTGATGACAGGTCAGTTCCCCCACACTGCCTGGATTATGTTGACTACGAAAAGAGAGTGGCACATATCCTATTCATGAAGGTGTTCATTAAACCCACTTAGCCTTGCTGCCCAATTTCCATCCCCTCAAACACCATCAGCCCCTTGAAATTTTGTACCTGTAAGAGATGGAATTAGTTCTGACTTACATAAGATTTTAAAAATCATTTAAATTCCAAGAAAATATATTATTTAGTGCATCATCTAAATTCTAGTGCTGTATGTTAACCAAAACTTAATTAAACAAAAATAGTCCACAAAGAGCCAGATAGCAAAAACGGACACTTTGAGAGTGTTTTTAGGCAATTGGTCTCCTTTATCACAACCTGGGATTTTGCAAACATTATTTCATCTTCATTGTGCCTGAAGATTTTGTTCGCCATGATGGTTTGATCCTTTTTGCCGAGCCTCTTCAGCTGCAGAAAGCTTTGGTTTGTGTTCCAGTTCAGGTTCCCATCTGCCACTTCTAATCCTCATTTTCACTCTTACCAGTCATCTGATCTCTTTGATCCTTTGTAGCAAGCCTTGAACTCTGTTTTTATTCGAATTAGAATCCAGTGTTAAGAAGTAAGGTTTTCTTTTCCCTGTGGTTTTGCAGCCTCTAGCTTGTTTAAACTCATTTTCTTTTCTTCTAAAGTTCTCAATTGCTTCACTTGAATTTTTTGTGGTTTCAGGCTGTTTCTGACCTCTGGAGCATTTTATGGCAATGGTTATCAGCCTCTACTGGCACAATTGCAACTGATGAACAACTTCCATGTCTTCTCTCCAGTTCCTAAATGTTGGTTAGGCACTACATCTAGTGTACAGCACTGGGAGAGTGATAAATTACCCAGCTGTAACAGGCACTCCTTAGACTCTCATGACCTTGTAGGTGTGTAGGATAATGAGGTCTTTCCAGGACTTACATTCACTGGAGTGGGTGATGCACTCTGAGGATCTGCATTGTATGGGAAGTTCCTGAAAACCTGGAACTTCAGAACTTACGGTGGTGTGGGTGGGTGTACAGGCTGGCTGTAGCACCTCAGAACACTACCATAGGATAAATGATTACTCCATGTGTTAGTAGATCCTGCTACGGATGACTGACAAAAGCAGTTCATCCATCTTGTGCACAGGAGGGTGGTGCTTGACTTTAGCATAGATCATGTATGGCTGAAGATGCTGGTGGACAGTAGGATCACTTCCTTGGCGCAGAAAAATGGTCATGAATCCTTAGTAGCCAGAATGGTCATATGCAGTATCACTCCAGTGTGATACAACAGAATTTTCCTCAAGGTTCCTGTCCACAAAAAGGAAGGAAGATTTTTCAATTGAAACCAGTGAAAGCAATTAGTTGAGTGGGGTTGAAGAGGTATGAAGTGACTTAACTCCTACAAACATCAGTGTTAACTGCTGATTCCTTGTAGAGGACACTGTTTGACAAGGTGTTTAATCATCTATTTGGATGCACCACTGTTCCTTAATTGGTTTATCAGTATGGATAGTGATGTTGAGATTATTACAAAGGTTCCCTTTGCATACATCACCTAGCAGTGTATCCTGTATCTCCATGCATGAGGTAAGAGAGGACATTGAGCAATATAATGTTCTTAGTCCTCTTTTTGAAGAATCCCATGAAGAATTTTGGAACCATGTTTATTTTCCACCAGAGGCTCCCTCATGGAGATTTCACTGTCATGAGCTTGGGAATTGGTTTGACATTATCAGCACAGCAGTAGATAAAATTACATTAAATGACCAGTGTTAAGGATGTTAAGCCAAGAATATCCAAACATTTGCATTCAGAGAGAGGGACAAGCATGCTGAACACTTCTCTGGGGCCTGATTTTCTCTAGATAGGACAACTATGCCTGTACATTAATCCAAAAGGTTCAGAATTGGGCATAGAAGGCATCATGGATGTAAAACACCATTGGACAGGGCTGCCAGATACAGGCTTTAGAAAAGTATTCATTTCAAATAAGGAAAGAAAAAAGCTCTTCACACCTTTGCAGAAAGGTTTTACAGGTTTTAAGGTTCACAAAAATGATGAGCTGAGCAGCCATTGGGTTGCATCTGAAGAGTGCTGGGGAAAAGCCATTAATTCTGTGTTCTTTATAGCCTTGCCTGGAGGCATGAAAGTCAGGATTTATATACATGTTCTAGAAAGATCCTGATGTTCAGAATTCTGATTTCTCATAAACAAAATATACATATGCCTCTGGATCCACATAGATGAGTACTCAAAGAAGACAATACCTTCCTCAAAAGAGAAAATAGAGTCCAAAAAAATAAATTCACAGTATACAACCTGAAACAATGCTATGAAGCCATGAATATACTCATTTAAAACATTGTTAACAAATTTTAAGGACTGACAAGCTACATAGTTCCCTTAAGCACTGCTAATGAAGAAATTAAAGATCAAGGGATCACTGTAGGAGTCCTTCCAAATGGACTTTTTCTCCATGAGGATTAGTCACCTGTTTGTCCTATAAGTCCCATTATTTGTCCAATAAATTCCAGTATAACTTTTCCAGACTCTTCTTGTCCCATACATCTGGGAAAGGCTGGAGTTTGGTACTAATTCCATGGCCCTTTGCTCTGATGTTCGGACCAGTAAAGTAACTAAGCACTGATTCTTTACAGTTTTTACAACACACCCAAGACACTGCAAATATAAATTCTGAGTAGGAAAGAGGTGTTGTGTGAAGTTTTCTTGGTAATTAATTACCCTAAGGGAAGATAATCTTTTTTCTCTTGATCTTATCTGTCAGGCATTAACTGCTTCCCTTGTTCCCTATGGCTACAGAGTTTTCCTAAGCCTCTGTATCTTACAGATACATTTCATGCATTTCTTACCTGTATGGAGCTACTGAGCCCCTTTGTTGCCATGGTTTCCTTAAATGTTTCCATGTTTGTCCTCTCTTGTTTTCCATAATACACAATTCAAAACTTTTGTCAGCCAGGTTCTTAATTACTGACATAAATCCACCTGAAGTTAGCCAGAGACATGTACCTTTAACACCAAGATATTTGAATTTTATATTTTTGACTTAGCCATTTGTTAAGATTTAACAGAAAACAATTCTCTGTCTCCTAAAGCTTTACTTCCTTGCAACTCATAAACATAATGAAATAAGAAAGAAGCATTCAAAATGTAAAGCCTGCTAACGTAAAAGGCAGCTTACTCAGTTCTTAAACTAGATTTTTCAAACAGCTTATCTAACCATGGTCTTCCAGGTCCCAATGCTATCTTCACTTCCCTTGGCACCTTCATGCTGCTTAACAAAAAAGGTAAAGCATTTTGTCCAGCATTTGTGCCAAAAAATGCACGACTCCTAAGAGAGTCAAAAAATGAGGCTAAATAGGAAACAAGAGGTAAAAAGTTCTTGTTGCTTTTTTTCCACTTACTCACACTGCATTCAGGTTCCAAAGCTGGTGGCTACCGGACCAGCAGGAATAGTTATATTTGATTGTGTTTCTCTGTCATTGGATTGCAGAGGTATTCATGTGTGCACACAAGCCAAATAGTTATTTATTCATAAAACAAAGAAACACAAGAAACCAACCAACCAACCAACCAAAAACCCACTAAAACCCCCAAACACTCAGGATTTATTTGACTCATATAACCAGAAGTTCCTTCTGATGAGTTGTAGAGAGAAAGAATTCGATAGTAACATCCTGGTCAGGAAATTGCACCAATACATAATGATATCTTCTTTAACAGTGACTACAAGAACTTTACATTTCTTTTCATTAAACTCGTTAAAACAAGAACTATCGCATGGGACAGATGGGTGTGCGTAGAGATGCCACCCCAGTGCGCACACCTCGCACCTCTGGCTCTGTGTGCCCCTCCTGCTCCTCCCTACATTTCCTACTGATGAACCACCAGCGCTTTGCTATAGCTGCATGGTCTCATTTTCAGACGCATCCACCCCTCTGCCAAATCGATCCTGATCCACATTGACAAGTATCCCATAATTTTGCAAGGAAAAGCCGAGTGGCAGGCGGTGGAGGCTCTGTAAGGCCTCTGCGGAGAGCCCGGCGGGGCCGGGGTCAAAGGCGGAGGTCCAGACTCCGGGAGATGTCAAAGTCGCGTAAGAGGAGCGCCGGGTCTTTGTGCCGCCTCTGGCTTAGGCACCGCCGCCCCATCTGGCAGTGGCAGGGACACCGCCCCGGCCCCGCTCAGCGGGGACACCCGCTCCAGCCCCCGATGCCGCGATCCCGCTCCCGCCGCTCCGGCCCCGCTCCGCGCCCCTGCGGTGTGCCTTGTGCACGGGCACCATCTGGCGGGAGCAGCGGGCGGCGCCGCCGGCGCTCCTCTCCCCCCGCGCCCAACGCCCGGCAGCCGGGCAGTCCCGGGCAGCTGGGGAGCAGCGGCGAGCCCCGGGGACCCCGCGGCCCGGCTCCTCCAGCAGCACCACCGTCTCCTGCGGTGTCAGGCAACCTGCGGGCCAAGCGAATAGGAATGGCTGTAAAGGTGACGCGGCAGAGCATCGCTGGATATGCCGGGGCCGAGGCAGGAGAAAAGGCTGATTTTGTGGGTTGTTTTGTTTGGTTGGTTTTTTTTTTTTCCCCAAAGTAAAGTCTAATTCCGGAGGGATTTAGTCGCAAGATACTGGTTTGTCATAACAGACCAGTTATTCCACCGTCAGGTTCACGCACGGGAAGATCCGGGGGCCTCCTGGTCATCCCGAGAACAAAATACAGGGTGCAAGAAGAGAGAGCCGAGCAGGGGCTGTGAACACGGTGGGGGTTCACAGATTCCAAGTCTCAAGTAGCTAGTAAAATAACCACGTCAGAGGCATATTTAAATGCTTGTGTCATCATTCATGCTTATGAAAAACATTTAAGGAAAAATTCTTATCAAAGACTGTCGCTAAAGTGAAGTATTTTGGGACTAACCACGCAATCACTTTCATCATAGAGATGCTGAATTCCTGTTCCTCTAAGAATTTGTTTAAAAAACTGCTCAAACCTTTTGTGTCTGAATGTACATGTTTTTCTACCGCAAAGAGACCATATTCCCTGTATCCAACAGATCACAGTTAGGACGCTATTTTGTACACACATACTTTTCACCTTTTATTTTTCTTCTACTCATTAGTGTTCCTCTTAGCGGGGGCGGGGGGGGGGAAGCAATCTACGCCAAAAAAAACCTAAACAAACCACAAAAACTTACCATGTTTCTTTGGCAAGTCAGAATCTGTGGTAATTTGCAACTCTCTCCTTCAGAACCGCTGCCTCTGAATTTTAAAATTATTTATCTCAACAGAAATTGGTATGCTATGGTAGAAGAATAAATCTCAATAGCTGTATAAGAATCTGTATTCATTCAATTTCATGTTGAGGACTTTGCTTTGTCAGATAGTATTTCATAATATGCTGGGGTTTTCATTTCTGGTTCTTTGTTGCTTAAACTGATGAGCAACAAGCGACCTATTCTTTTTATCCTCCATCACTAAAAAGTTAGCAGTTTCCTACGACATCAAATGGAGCACAATAAAAAGAGTAAAAACTCAAAGTGAAAAATGCTTGGATAAAATCTTGAAAAATCATACCTACTCTTGTTTGTAATGTGTGAAATTATTACAAGTATGTTCACTATGAGGACTATTGATAGATGACTCACAATTTAGCTAAATTCAATGAACCACATACTGTGCCCATCTCAGTAGGTGACTCATGCATTTTGTATTTCAAGTATCAAATGTTTGCCAAAAACAGTATTTAAAAAAGTAGGAGAATTGTTCAAAAGGGTTTGTGAATAGGTTGGGACTACCCACAGGCATCTCTTACTTGTGTTCTGACCACTTACGTAGGATTTCATGGCACCACTGTAGTATTCTGCTAGTAGGAGTGCTTAGCCACAGCAGCCCCACCTTATGCACTTCATGTTTTTTTTCTCACATATATTGTACTTTCTTTAAATACACACACATTAGAATTTAATGTGATACTTTAAAGCAGTTGTGTTTTAAAGAGAAAAACCTGTAGAGTAAACATTTTCCATACAGAGTCACTGCTCCTTAATTTTATACACATTCCTTAATTTTCCTAGCACCATGCTTTGCCCTTCAAAATTTAAATGTAAAAAAAAAAAAAAGAAAATAAAACAGCAATCTCAAAAGAATGATTTAGCTGATCCTGAATAGTGCATAGTAGTATTTTAAATCAAATAATTCAGTGTAAAGCTGGCAGAATTGGCCCCACAAGAAGGAATAAGCTTCAGTCCTCCTGGTGTTGACACTTTTTCACAGTTTCAACAGCCTGGAGGGTGACAAAGGAGGCCACTACATGCTAGTAACTCAATAGTTTAGTTTAGATTTTAGGCAGTTTTTCAAAGTCATTCATACAGACCTCAGAATGCATCTGGATCTTATTTTTAACTTTGAGCAAAGGTTACCTCATCCCAGAATACCATGCATTGCATCCACACAGCATCCACACATCGTAAACTCTTTTGTGAAGGCAGAGAATCCTGTGCCTTTGTGACATGTGATAGAAGTGACCATTTTTTTAACCAGAGACTGTGAATTCTATCTATTTATAGAGAGTGTGACTGGGTGCCTTAGAACAGATCACATAATGGGTGAAATATTTTTACATGTTTGGTCACTCCTTTAATTGGTATCAAACAGTTCAATTTCATTACTGACCATCTCTGCATCTTCTCTGCCAACATTCCTTTTGCACTTTCCCTGTTGAGCTGGCACATTTACCAAGTCCCTTCTGATCCCCAGAAGAAGCCAATACAGTGTCATCCAAAAAGTAATGAATTTAAAGTTCATAGAATATTAGGATGATTTGAGTTGGAAGAGCCCTTAACCAACACCCTTGCCATGAGCAGGGGCACCTTCCACTAACGCAGGTTGCCCAGGGCCCCATCCAACACAGCCTTAAACACTTCCATGGATGAGACATCCCTACCTCCTCTGGGCAACCCATTCTAGTGTCTCACCCCCCTCACAGTAAAGAACTTTTCCTAACCTCTAATCTAAACCTACTCTCTTTCATTTTAAAGCCATTACCCTCTAGTCCAATCACTACATGCCCTTGTAAAAAGTCTCTCTCCAGTTTTCTGGGATAGTTACTGGGAAATTACCAAAACTGATGTCTTCATATTGACATGTGTGCAAGAAATGATTCTTGAAGGAAATGTTCAATTTTAAGCAGACGAAGTATTTATACTTTGCTGGTAATATAAACTTGTCCAATTGTTCTACATTGGAAGTGAATGCTTACACAATATGGAAAAATCTCAAACAGCATTCAGATTGTATTTTTTAATACTCTAAGGCATTTCTGCACTTCAGAAATCATGTTAATTGTTAAATGATGACAGCTGTAACATTAACATTTTTAACAAGGGGCCAGATTATTGCCTTACTATCCATGCATCATGCTAGAAATGCTTTTTAACATCAGAGACTCAATATTTATCAAGAGAATTTGATTTAATAATAACCAGTATAACAGTACTCCACAGTTTCCATTAGTTTGATTGAATGTTATATCTGTCTAAGCAAACGAAGCATTAGGCGCTTCAGCGAAAGTCACTTGTCATAGAGAAAAATATAATGCATGAATATTTCATTAGTAGATGAATACCCATCAAAACTTTACTTGAAATGCTTGAAAGCACCTACTGAATGCTTGCCAGTTATTTCATAAAACAGAGATGGTAGTAGTGCTGCTGTTGAAACAGGAAAAAATCTATTAGATCATTTAACATACTAAAACAATTATGGTATAATTATAAGGAACATAATTATATGTTCTTGATGTCTTTAATGGTGCAAGCCTCACTAATTAACATTAGAAATTCAATCAAAACAAATTATGCTTTAAAATTTAAGGATGAACTTAAAGAGAAAGATCACATTTCCCAAGTCAAACAAATATAACTTTGAGTTCCACCTGATAGTAGGCAATCTCTTCACATGCATGCCTGCAGTTTCTCTCTCTTTCCATCTCCTAAATTTTACTTAGTGTATTTGGAGACATACATAGATAAATAGATAGATAGATAGCTAATGTATATATACACTCAAATGACTTACTCTTAGAAGAAAGTTTTGGGTCAGTTTTGCCTGAGACAAAATCCAAGAGATTCTTGCAGGCTTTGGTTTAAACTTTAAAAGAGATTCATATGGTTCCTACTGTATTTGTGTGTTTTCTGCATATCTCTGCATCGTGTATAAGCTTAGGATAAGATTTATGTCTCCAATTCTACCCTTGGTTTGTATTTTACTGTTGATTTTCACGTCTCAGAACAATGGGACTGTTTGTAAAACATAAAACCCCACAGTTTTGGGGGAAAACACTCCATTCATTTGTAAAGTTTAGATATGTCATGCCATGAAGACAACAAAGATCTGCTCAGACATTTCCCTATACATACTACTCTTTTTGAAAACATCTGTTTTACAGAACTGGAATTAGCTTGATTGCTTCAATCCTGTTGTCATTCTCAGTTTTCCACTGAAAGGGCCTTCTCTGAGGCTCAAGCTGGTTCCAGTCAAAATATTCAAAATTCTTTGTTTTGGTTTTTTTTTGCAAACAAACATTGTGTTTCATACCAAATATGCATCCAAGCATCGGTTCAGGTTAACACTGTGCTTCGCAGGAAGTACGGATTGGTTGCTTGTAGCCCCTACATCCCTTCACATAGGGGACCTCCAGCTGGGTTGCATTTCACAAGATGTGAAGCCTAGGTCTGTAAGCAGCACAATCAATAGAAGTGAACAGGGCAGGAGTGTTTGAAAACTTTGTAAATATATAGAGTAATATTTAACCCAAAAGAAACAAACATAATTTTTTTTACTATTAGAGCATTAGATACAAAACCAAATCTCAAAGCATCTAAATTTCTTATGGAGAGGAAATTCCCCATTTTTGACCAACTCTTTTCCTAGTCTTCTATTTCTGCTCTGATAAGGTTTTGTATTTGATTTATAATCTCATAAATTGAACAGAATACTTCCAGGAAGTCCCACTGTGGAGATTAAAAAGAAAAAGAAGTTCAGTTATTGACATTGCATTAAACAGATGAATGTAAGAAACTTCACCAACAAAAGAAAAACAAAATTCTCCATAAAACATGCAGCATTCAAATATTATTCAAAATCTGTATATTTTATTTCTACTGAGACCGGACCCTAGCAAAAATACTTCAGTTATGTTCCTCTGTCTGGTATTGAAAAAATTCAAAAGGGCATCATCATTCATAAGAAGAGAAAAATTAAATCCTGTGAGAACTCGGTTTCTCTCTATTAAAAACAAAGAAGTGTGTAGAGAGTAAGTACTACTCGTACACCACTTTCTATATTTTTGCTTTCCTCTCATTTTCTAAAATCAACCAAAACAAAACTGTCATCAAATTAAGTTTTTGGCCATTTCACTGCTCTTTTAAGCAGATACACACATTAAAAGGTCTGACCATGAATAATGCTGAATACTGAGAGCACCAGCCAGTTCCCTAAATGTAGGAGACCAGTGCTAATTGAGAGACCTTCAGATAGCCCAAACATCCCAGCACAGGCAGTGCAGTGCAGTGCTTGCTTGCACCTTTTGTCAGGGCCGGGCCCTCAGCACCTACTCCAGGACTACGTGACTCTTTAGTCAACTGATCCTCACTATGCCTTTCCAGGTCTCCCAAGCTCTAGTCAAAGATATCACTAAACTCCGTGTTCCTGGCTGGCTTAGCACTTTGGGATGCAAACTCCAACCCAATGTAAGACATAAAAAATATTGGAAGAGTTATCATGATTATAGCTTATTTCAGGTTAGTCTTCAAAAAAATCTTGGTATTAGGGCTATGAACTTCCAAATCTTTATTGATCATTAGAAAAATGTAGACCTAGGTATTTTTCTAGAAACACTGGACTTTATCAGAGCACATCAACCACAGCAGTGATCAGTGCCAGCAAAAATGTGTAAATTTTTCACAGAATAATTGCATTGAATTTGAAGAAGAAAATTCAGACAACTCCAAGCATAATTTGATTAATCAACACCTCCTCAGTGAATAAAGAGTCTCTCATGCTATTAGAGGTTGAATGTACTCAAGAGCTATGCTGGAGAGTAACAGAAAAAATTGACTGAATAACACAAACTTGACAAGTCCCCCACATATAAGATTGCTTTTTATTTCAGTTTCTGTTCCATTCTGCTGTTAAACCAAAGATGATAGGATGTCTTGATCTCTTTAAATATAGCAGTGTAATGCTTTTGGTATTACAGGATAAAATATCCCTGTCTGGTTTCATTGTCTGCCTTCAACAGATGATGTTTCCTGGTGCTCAAGGTGGAGTATGGAGAGACCCTGTACATGTTTTCCATGACAATTTCCACACTACAGTATACTTTCTTCTGTAGGCTGAAGTATTTAATTTTCACATGGTCAGTTGTGCAATATAGTAGGCTTCTGTTATTTGGTTTAAGTTGCAAATGTATTAATGAAAAATGTCAAAAGAAGAAAGTTTTGGTTTTTTTTCCTTTAGTGAGGCTTATAATAACATATTTTCCAATGCCCATTGTCTTTCTTCCTTTGAAGAACCACCAAAATACCTTTGTGGCACTGGCAAGCATTTTGCTGGTGTTTGGAAGGGTAGCACACAGTGATAAATAAATAAATAAATAGCCATAAAGGAAATAAGTTACATCCATTTCACTTTGAAACAAATGATTACAAAGCAGCTGATTACAATTGGAGAAAAGACATAGAAAGGCAAAATGCTAGTAGTATCAATTGTAGTGAATTAACTGAGGTGTTCAGGCACAGTCTCAAGAAATGGATTGACTCTCAGAAGGAGTTTTACTGGTGTGAAAACTTTCATAGCATTTCTTCAGCACACAGAAAATCAATCTACCTGATTTTCCCCAAATTAGAAAAGCAATCAGGTATTTTAGCAATCTATTGTCTGCTAAGAGGGATGGGGAACCTTAGAAAGCACAGGAACAGGAGGGAAAAACAAACCCAGAAAATCTTTATTGTACAGCAGTATGTTACAAAGAAATATGTTTATTTCTCATAAATTTCATCCTAAAAATGAATTTTCCAAAACCCTTTTGGAAGAAAATATACCCCTCATTGTTAATTTGCTTATTTGTCAAAGAAAGGAAAAAGTAGTAGAAAAGCCATTTTGAATGCTGCACAGGACTCAGACTGAGTTTCTCTTAGAGTTTTTTTCCCTAAACTTTATCTAGCTGTTTCAATCATTTTAAAGCCATTGTTAAACATAAATTCCAACATGCGTACAAATAATTTCAATTTTTTTTCTCTTTTGCTCACAACCTGTTGTAGCATTATTTACAGTTGCTTCAATAACTTCTCTTAACATCTTCATCCTGTAGATCACCAACTTAAGTATGTCTAGTCTTGACCAGGTCCTGAGGTCTTTGGCTGCACAACAAACTGTGGAAGGATTTCTGTTGGGTTTCTGAAAGAACCCAACTTTCCTTTTCAGACTTGAAGATATTAATTTTTTTTCCCAGAGTTACCTGAGGTGCATGTGCACTGTACATTTCTTTGATATTTTAAATCTGTAATTAAATGGATTGAGCAAACAGAATATGAGTCTTACCAGGCACTTATGTGAGACTGACAGGCCCCTAGTTTCCAGGATCTTCTTTCTTGCCCTTCTTGAAAATCAGGACATTTGCCAGCTTCCAGGCAGCTGGGACATCTCTAGATTCCCAAGACTGCTCAAAAATCATCAAAAGAGTTCAGCCAGCTCTTAAAGGATTCCTGAATTAACCCAGTCAGGCCCCAGAGATTTATAAGCATCCAGATGGAGCATAGATCCTGGACAATTTCAGGGTTGACTGGGACTTTAACATTCTCGCAGTCATGGTCTTCCAGCTCAGGGCACTGAGACCCTCTTGATCTGTCATCCATGTTGAGGACAGAGGCAAAGAAAGCATTAACACCTCTGCCTTGTCTCTGTCCCTGTTTGTGAGGTGACCATCCTCATCCTGTAACAAGCTGATGATATTTCTGTACTGCCTATTGCCATGAATATATTTGAAAAAACTTTTATTGTCCCCGACATTTCTGGCCATTTTCAACTCCAGCTGAGCTTTGGCTGCATGAATTTTCTCCCTCCGGTGGCAAGCAGCATGTCTATATTCTTCCCATGTCACTTGACCTTGCTTCCACTGGGCACCTTCCTTTTTTGCCTTATTTCTGAGAGAAGATCCCTTCTCAGCCAAGCCAGCCTTCTACCTCCCCTGCTTGACTTCCGACATTTGGGAATTGCCTGCTCCTGTGCCCTTAGGAGGTGATGCTTGAAGAGTGACCGACCCTGATGGACCCCAGCACCTGTAAAATCATTTTCCCCAGGTATCTTACTTACTACTTCCCTGAGCAGCCTGCAGTCTGCTCTCCTCATGTCCAGAGCTGAGATTTTGTTGGTACTTTTCCTGCTCAATTTAAACTCAATCACTTCATGGTTGCTGTGTCCAATACGGCCACCAATCTCCACTTCACTCACGAGATCCACTCTGTTGACAAGCAGAGCATCTTTCCAAGTCGGCTCCCTTAGGATCTGTTCCATAAAGTTGTCATCCAGGTTTTTTAGGAATTTTCTGGTCCAGGTTGTCCCAGCTGTGTGATGCTCCCAATTGATTCTGGCAAGTTGAAGTCCCCCATAAAGACAAGGGCAGTTGACTTGGAAGTGTCCCTTGATTCCTCAAAGAATAATTTGTTGGCATCATCACCCTGTCTGTGAGGTCTATAGCAGACTCCCACAATGGCATTGGTGTAGAAACATTTCAGGTGTGGTACCTTGTAGCCAACACCTCATGAAGTAGATTGAGGGATCCCATAAGGGCTGGTTTTCTCGAGTTTTGGCACACCATCCAATCGCTCATCGCTGGTGAACCTGGTTTTGTCCCTGTCCCCTTTCCAAGCTAGTTTAAAGCTCTGCCAACCAATCTCACCAGCTCCTGCACTAGAACTCTTTTCCCTCTCTGATAAGAGTGCATCCCATCAGATGTCAGTAGACCAGATGTTGAGTAGATCATCCCACTGTCAAAAAAAACAAAAAATTTTTCTGATTACACCAACTTGGAGCCACTCATTGACCTGATGGATCTGCCTATTCCTATCAGTATTATTTCTTGGTACCGGAAGAATTGAGGAAATGTGCTCCTGTTCCCTCTACCATTATTATTAATGTAATTGTTATTATAATTATTATTATTATAATTATTTTATCTTCCATTTCTGTCATATTAAACTGTCTTTATCTCAAACCATGAATTTTACTGTTTTTAACCCAGTTCTCTCCCTCATCCCACTGAGGGTAGCAGGAGTGAGTGAGCAAATGTGTGGTGTTCAGCTGCTTGCTGGGTTAAATCACAACACTTGCTAACAAAAAATCTAGCACCCTCTTTGCCTCACTCTTTTTAACTCTTATTTCTTGCATTCAGTCCTTCCATCCTCACTACATCTGCAGATTTCCTTTTGCCTTATATGCAATCAGTCTAATCCCCTCTCTGAAACAGGGCTGTCTGTTCACAGAAACAGGGGCTGTACAAAAACCTGGAGAAACCCCAGTGGGCCTCTTGACTCCATAGCTGTTGGAAGCCGGTTTTTCGAGAAAATGTGTTTTAAGTTTTGTATTATGTTATTGCATTATGTATTGTATTATTTCCCTTCAGTGTACCCCCATTTGTTTTCCTTGTTTTCCCTGCACCCTCGAATCCTGCATTTCTGTTGGCCAGTGGTGGTGCATTGCAGTACCAGCCTTATATGGTCATTTCTTCCTTATATAGTTAAGCTCTGCCTCTTGTTCCAGAGCCTTCCCTACCATACCCTATAAAAGGCAGGAGCCATGTTGATTGTGCAGTTTAGTTTAGCTTGTTTTAGTTTCTCCTCACGTTCCCCTAGGTTGGCTGATCAGCCCAAGTCTTTTCTGTTACATTAATAAGAAGTTCTTTTAGGTAATTCCCCAAGAAATGTTGCGGCTTCATTTCTTCAAACCTGTGCACCACACACAGCTAGTTCAAAACCTCCAGAGTCTTACTTGAAGGGATGTCAAAGACTGCTGGATCGTGATGGATTTTTTTTTTTTACATGGCACAAGCAGTGTTGCTAGTTAGTGTAAAAGATCTGAGCTAGGATACTCTGAAAGGTTTATGCAAAGGCAAAGGAGAAGGATTGGCTTAAACCCTCTTTGAAGGTGGTTTATGCTGATCCATTTTACTGCACATCGGAACACACATATATTCAATTACCAATACCCAACAAATGAAGCAGTAACCAGTAGTATAATTGAATGTGCTAACATAATTTTCTGAATGTGTCCTGCAAATGCCAGTGTACTGGTTCAATCCGCTGATGGCAACATCCTGATAGAACGAATGAATAAACATAATTCTTATCTCGAGTTGGTAGTAAAGCGATTAAAATTTCATTACAGAGTCCACAGAACAAGTTGATTTAAAAATATTCTTATGATTATTAGAAATTTAACAGAGAATAAGTATTATTGTTTCCAAAGTCTTTTTTTATCCCTTCAGAGAACAAGCCTTAAAGTATTGGAGGTCACATTTCAGATCTAAAACATAGAGATAATGAGACTTCTCTCTTTTGTACAGTGCTTTAAAATCTCCTGATGAAAAGTGCTATATAAGACCTCGATATTATTATGATTAATGCTCATAATCGTCTTGTCAGTACTTTTTCCCCTTCTGACCTTGTAGTTCCCATGTAGTAAAAGGCACTTACCTCACTGCTTGATCAAGCTCTTAAGACAGCTCAGGCAGCAGGTTTATGCCTCCTTTACAGGAGGTGGATTCAAGAATCTACCTAGGTGGCTTGATTAAAGAAATGGGATGCTCAGAGGAAAAAAGAAAAAAAATCTTTGATTCTTATTTATCACAGAAAGTTTTTCTTCTCCTCAACTGTCAGGCTTTTTTCTCCTTGGGTCACTGTCCCTTTACGTAGGACATCCATGGAAATCATTCTGAGTGACTTATTTGAGAGGGGATGCATTGAGGATAGTGTTTTAGCAATGGGGAGACCTCTTGTTCAGCAGCATTCGTTCCACTGCAGCAATTTCAGGCTAGTGGGCAAAGATGGTGGATATCTCCCTGTTGGATTTTGGCCATCTGGCATAAGCTGGTGAGATGCAGCTTCATCAGATACAGGATTTGGAAAAGCACTGTGAACAGAAGTCAGAAATTAGGGAGTTTTTTAGATTACACCTTGATGCTTTTCTGTTCGTATGGGCAGTGGTGTTTCTTGCCGGTTGCAAAGCAGCAGCATGGCAGGCAGTGAGGGTCTTTTACAGGATCTGCCTCCTTATGTAAGGTCTCAACTCTATTACCCCATTCTAAAACTAAATGCAAACTAGCTGAATAAAACCCTGGTCTCAGCAGAGTTAATGACAAAATCTCCTCTAGTACTAGATAGATGTCATCTATCCTCTGGCTTTGCAAACAAGTATTCTGGAAAGCTTCAATCACAGGTATAACATTGTTGTCTAGGTTTTTTAAAAATGCACACATTTCAAAAAATGCGCTGGGAAAAAAAATCAAGAATCCAGAGCAGGGCAAATATTTTAAACAGATGTCTTTGAGAGCTTAACCACTGCATAATCTTTCCTCAAGAGACAAAGTTCCATTACTAGTTCAGGGTTTACTGAGTGTAAATCCATGTATAATGAGCTTCACTCATATACTTTTCTGTAAAATTGAAAACGGATTTTTTTTTTAAAGCTGAAGATGTTTGAATGTGAGATGAGTGGATATTAAGCTTCTACTTATTTACACATATATCTATAATTGAACTATTCCTAAATGAGAACATTAAAGTATTCTTTCAAGTGAAGTGTGACAAATTTCTTTCCTTACTCAATACTGTTGCAGGGTGGACACTGTGGTAGAACATTAAACTCAACTGGATTTTAGCAATTTTTAAAGCTTTTATTTTATATTAAAATTCATCTAATTTGGTGATGCTGGACAAACTGTTTCAATTTAAAGCTTATACAAGGAGATATGATTTCATGTATTCTACTGCCATATAAAAATGCTAATATACCCCTACACCAGTCTTACAGAAAACTGTGAGAAATGGATATCCTGAAACAAAGAGACAAAATAAGGACTTCTCTGTACCTGCAGATTAACTAAATATTATTTTATGAACTTGCTTTAAATCTGTTGCAATGTTTGTTTCTGTGTTTCTAGGTACCGTCTCTCCTTGCGAAACAGAACAGATCAGAATGCACTAAGAAAACACTTAATAACATTGTAAATAGAATCGTTGAGCAAGGCTATCAAGTTAAGCAACTTGATAAAAGCAAGTAAGGTTCATTTATTTTAACTTTCTGTTAGTTCATGTCTATCTACTGTAAGTAGCACATATTTGCATTCCAGGTAATGTGACTGACTTGGGAATGCCAATTCCCTAAGTTCTGGCAGGAATAAATTTGTTGCATATTTTAAGTGAACAGAAGTCAGTATTTCCAGGCTAGAATGTGGCACTGTTAGAGCAGGCTCCACACTCATGGAAATGGTGCACAGTAGTGGTAGTATATCCAAAACTCTGTGGCAAAAATAAACACTTAGAAACATGGAAGTAAAGGGGGGGGGAAGTAGAGAATTCAGTAGGGAATTAAAAGTATTTTATCTGTGTTGTAGTTGAAATTTTCCTTCTGGAAAGCTAAAATTAAATTTCTCAGTTGGTGAAACTACATGATGGTTTTGGCATTAACACATGACATACACTTTTCACAAAACAGTAGCCAACTAAAAGCATTTAAAACAAATACAAATACCTTTGGAAAAACTTACTGAAATAAAGTAGATCAAATTCTGTTTCAAAGAGGGAAACACCCTAGATTTAGTTGAGACTTAAAACAAGAGAGATTTGTTGGAATAACTGTATAAGTATCTACATTTCTTGTTGCTAAAATTCAAGACAAATTTCCAGAAATACATACATTAAAAAGCTTAATGAATTCTAAAATAATTCTGGTTATACATATTTATAGCTGTTTTGACCAGCAGGTAAGATACTTAAAAGTACATAAACACAGTACCCACTGAATAGGTTTTTTGTGTCTCAAATTTTCTCTTTTCATGACAATTTTCCAAAGTCAAGGTTCTTACAATAATCAGAAAGTCTAAATATTGTAAATATTTAAATATGTAAATATTGTAAAAGATTACCACTTTGATATTTTTCCCCTGAAATTGCCTGCATACGGGTTGGATTCAAACAGGTTATATATTCAACTGCAGGAGAAAATCAGTTGGTTTTGTCTTGCCTTGCAAATAAAGGAAGTGCATAGTTAGGGTCTCACATATATGCCCAGTACTTGTGCAGCCATCCCTAATGCAGTTTTAACAGGGCTAACATGGGTATTACTGGAAGAGAGGTGGGAAAATGGGAGAAGTGAGTTTGGTGGTACGAGTTTTGGGTTTTAAGGAGAACTCTCCAAACCAAAAGAGGAACAAAAAGCCCTGTAACTAGCAGTAGTTGCTTAACTATTATTCAGGAAAGAGGCAAGGAATTTATAGAAAATAATAAATAAATATATTCTCATTCTTCAAAATACCTCCCTCACAGCTAATATTTAAACATACGTGTAGAACATTGTAGAGAAATTGTTAAAAGGGCCATCAGAGTTTGGTCTTTGGAAAATTTCAGCATTCAACACATTTAATAAACCCAAAATTGACATTAAAATCTTCTGCTTATCTTGACAGTCACAGGAAGGTGATCAACTCTTTTCCATGCCAGATCAGTCATTCTCCACTCAAATTCAGATGTCTCTCCAAAATAACCTTGGCTTATATTATTTTTACGTTCTTTGTACATTTTTCTCATTGCTTTGCTGAATTTGTTGTGTTTATTTTTACCTCACTCTGCCAGCTGCACAGATACCACTAGCTGCGAGACAAAAACCTTCACAGCTGGAAACAGCCTAAAATAGGCACTGAGATGATGCCACAGATACATAGCCTCAATTAGCAGCGGGAGCAGCTGTTGTAGCAAGCAAAGACCTTCCTGTGTTTGGTTTGCTCCCTTGTCATTTAGCATCAGATGACACCACTCCTCATCAGGATGCAGTCATTGCACTCGTGCTGCAAGACAGTCATTCCAGCTCAGAGGGCTAGAATAAGTCTTTGGAGCCACTTATTTGCAGGGTAAGATCTATTTTGAGGCTGTAAGTAGTGCGCTGGGACTTTTTGCTGGCCCTAATACATATAAGCATTCCTTAGGGGGAGCAAAGCACAGTGAGAGCTTAGTCACTGAGTAGCTGCCCTATTTTTAGATGGCCCAGATTTATGAGAGTTCTCCCTCATCTCAGTGACACTATTCCAAGGACAATGCATGCCACAGAGGCCTCAAAAGTCACTGATCATGCTACACAAATCCAAGGGAGTGTTATCTGCACATTCTTGTCTTTCAAACTGTAGCAGAAATGGTAACTCAAGCTCCTGCTACTTGTCCATGATCTCGGGAGGAGACAGAATGACAGAAAGAGGGCAGGGGTGAGTGAGAGAACGAGAGAGAAAGAACAAGAAAGAAAAAGGAGAGTGCAAGGTAGAGGGTGAGAAAGAAGAGAGAGAAAAGATAAATAAAGAGAAAGGAACTCATTAAACTCAGGTTTGAAATTATAGGCCAGATAATAAGCCTGTTTCAATAAACTAGTTTGTTAAACCAAATACAATTAGCCTCCCATTACTCTGTGTGTGTGCAGGTTCATATCCTAACAATGTTGTTCCATCAGGAATATAAGAAACTGTCATGCATCAGTCAATAATAATCCTGCTGTGGATCACAAGCAGAATTATTTGAAATACATTAACTCCTAGAAAGACTTTCTAAATGAGAAAATATATATAAATACTGTGTATAAAGCATTTGAAGGGAACCATGACATGAAATGCAATGAAACTAGTTTGTTTGAGACAAGCTGCAGCTTCGAAACACATAGACATTTCAGTGCCATATAGGAAGAATGCTTTATAGGTGGGATTTTGGTGGACAGGTGAATGAGGCACATCGCATTTTCTCAAACTCTTCTTCTCCCAGTTCTCAATATAGGCAAAATTAAGCTTAATAAGTTAATACAAGATTACAATAGGTCTTTCAGAAGTACAAACAGAGCATACAAAAATAAGGAAATATTCAGCTATATTTTTGTGTATAAGTTGAAATAGCATCACCACAAAATACAGCACAGTTGTAGAATAAGTTTTTTATCATTGAATTGTTGCATTTAATTCTAAACAGTTGTACCTCAAATTATTTGAGGTTTAATCATTTTAAATGATTATTTAGGGAAAACTAGTAATGAAGACTCAAGTCCCTCAGAGTTGAATCACTAGGAAAATACGAAGGCACTTAATCTCAGATCACAATGGGACAGCTTCTCAAGAGAACCAGTAATCTTCATATTACTCTTACAAATAACAAGTGTTTTAGAGGTTTCTTTTCCTTAAAAAGTATTCCTTGGAGCTTCAGTAAATGCCCATGCCAGACTGGGAGAAGTGCATTTTCCATTCCTAAGTGTTTCATTCCTCCTGTGTTTTAAAGTCCCAGTGAAAATGTTAATTACCTCACCATAACTGTTTCACAGATCATAATTCCTGTAATTTCAAAAATACTCAACAAGAAGAAAAAATAAAGTCAAAAATGGCAGTATTTCTCCTCTTAACTTCCTAAAAGCAGTCCACAAAACTCAGCCATGATTTGAAACAGTTTTCAATGCTTAAACTTTCAAGATATCTGTAAAAAAGTGTCCTGGATACTCAGAGCTGTGCTAGTTTTTATACCTAAAGGTAGGATGTCTTTGCTGAACCACCTGTGTACTGGTTTTCCTGCTAAGACTGCCCAAAATGCTTGATCCTCTTTTACTGCTGAGCCCAGGGTGATGAGTCTGCTCAATCCCCCACTGCCTTCCTCATCTGATGGTGGTGACAATGCCTTTTCCCCCATTCCTGGGCATCACTCCCAGCATTGGGCTGCTCAATGAACGGCAGCAATCCTCCTCTCATTTTAGAAGAAAAGAGTGATGTGACCTCCTCAGATCAGGATGGGGCTTCAGTGGGACAGCCTGTCCAGCTAATGCAAGAGGGTATGGATGTCAAACACAAAGCCTCAGTGTATGTGCAGTCAAGCTAATCCTGACAGGGCTCCTAGTCTCTAGCATCTTTGCTGTCTTGAATTATAGTATTTGAATACACTGTATGCAGCTTCTGAGGTGCACACTGATTTTAATACAAATTTACCCAAACACTTTGTGTTACAACTAGTGTTGGTGATGCCTACATAAACATTTCTATTCTAGTTCTATGATGTAAGGAAATTTCCTCCATTGTTTTAATTGTCACATTTCAGCTGAGCTAAAGAGCTGGATTGAATGAAAGATGTTTCACTCATTGGAAATTATTGGTACAAATCCAGCTGGTTTCAGTACTACAATAAAAGAAGAGTATTGGTAAAAGTTATCATATACTTTGTGAAGAGGAAGCTTATGTTCAGGCATCCACACCACAAAACCTCGCCACATCTGGAATCTGGCTGCAATCCTGTGGCAGCCTCAGTAAATCCAATGGCAGGAGAGCATCAGAGAACTCATCAATCTTTTATCCTCCACAGGGAATCATGTTTGGGCTGTGAAGAACACGTGTGAGTACAGAAGGGCCAGAGCATTGCTACCACCCTTGTCTGCACTGCCCATGGTCTGTCAGTGAACTTAGGGCCTCTGTTCCCTGGGCTGTCAGGGCAGGGCCTTTCACAAATACTAAATTCACATAAAAGTTCTGTAAAGTTTTATTAGGGAAAAAACACCCTTTAAACAGTTGGCTCAGTTCTCTGCTGAAGGGAACCTTTCTCCCTGAACAGTCAAAAGTGCTCAAGCCGAAACAAAAGTACATTGGGAAAGCTTAGCAGAAACTGGCACCAAGTTGAACAGTAATTTCCACATGCCAAGTGTCCCTAGCTCCTTGCTTTGGTTATAAATCAGGTGTGCTCACGTATTTTCAAGACTGAAAACAATGGTCACTGAGTTATGCCTGAATTCATGCTTCACTCTCACACAGTCCAAACTAAGCCAAGACATTATATAGCACCATGTAATAAGTGAAACTGCTCTCAAGAGCTTATCAAATTAAACTAAACAATTTTACATTGCTCCAAATGCTCTCAGCATGGTTTTCTTTTTCTTTTTTCCCAGAGAACTAACATGGAATTTTAACTATTGTAGCCAAAGACAAAATGAAAAAGCCAGCACTTACTTTTTTATTTTCTATTACCACATAACAGGTAATCCAGTAGCAAAATGACATTAAAAAATAAAATTACAAAGATGAATAAGTGATTTTGGAACCTCAGCCCATTGGGCTTTTATGGCTAGTTAGTTTCACATATATTCAGTGTCTAAAAGTATATTAAGGCAAATAGACAGACAGACAGACAGATAGATTAGATAGATAGATAGATAGATAGATAGATAGATAGATAGATTGATAAGGTTGCTGAACAGCCCAAGAATTTAATTCTAACTTATTTATACTGAAAATCCTATTTGTCCTGGACAAAGAGTACCACAATAAAGTGAATTGCCCATGCAACCTTTGACAAATCAAAATAAAGCACTTCCATGTACTTTCACACACTATCTTTAAAAAGTTGCCTCCATGAATCAGAATTCAAGAGGAGTATTCAGGCATCTTAATACCACTTTAGGCACCCAAATCAAAAATTCAAATCCTCAAAACTTCCTAAAGTTTCCACAAGAGAAATCTCCTAGGAGACCAAGTTTTTGCGCAGAGTGAGCGGAAGTGCTTGAGTCCTGAAAGCACTCAGCAATTTGATGTCTATCTCACATCTAAACCCACCAACATTCCCAGACAATGTTTTCTACCACCTGCCCTATTTTCAAGAGCTGACATATCAGATATACCTCCAAGAATGTCTAACCTCAGACAAACCACAGCCAGGAGAAGCCAGCCATTCCTTCATTCCAACCCCTCTCATCCCAGTCAATAGTAGTAGTAGTAGTAGTATCAGAAGTGTTTCCTTGGGATGCAGGATCAAATCCCCTTTAAACTTGTGTTTTCCATCCATGTGAGCATCTTAACCATCAAGCTACATCAAGCTACCCTGTTCTATAGAAGCTCGTCAGAGACATGCATCACCCTTCACACAGAATTAAGAATTTACAAGGTTTCAGAGACTCATATTCCTTCTCTCCAAGTTGACTTTGGAGAGGTGACAGAGAGGCAATTTAGTAAGTGGCAAGGCATGATACTCATCTGACAGTATGAGATATGTAGTCATGTCCCTAATGCTCCTGGTTATTTCTTCCCATGGGTAATTAGATAGCTCTCTACCATACTCCCTACCTTTCTCATCCACTTAAAGAATGTGGGATTGTAGATGTGTATTCACTGTGTGGCACGATACCTGGAAGTTGGATGCTGCCTTGCAAATCCTCCTTTCTCAACTTAAGCTCAACTGTTTAAGGAGCTAACACTCTAGTTTTTGAGCCATTTATTTAATTTTCATTTAACTCACTTAATCTGGTTTATTACTTTCAATATACAGAACTCACATGTCCACGTACCTTTAGAAACTGAGGCCTCAGCTGATTTTGAAGGTTTAGGGTCCTAAATTATTAAGAAACATTAGAAAATTTTATTGAATGCGATTTCCCTCAATATTTGCAAAAGACTAAAATAGTTAGAGATTAAAACCCCTAGTCCTCATTAAATTGTTGTAAGATCTCACTCTTGCCTCTACACCAAAACTGTAAAATAGATTATGTAATTTAAGAACAAACTATAATTGGATGAAGTGAGACTAAAAAAATTGCAGGTTTATGTTCCCCCTAATACTAATTCTCTGCCAAAGCACTTCATTAAATCTCAGTTACAGGTCAGAGTTCCATCATGAAATAGTAGGATATATTAAATAATTATGTACTAAGCATGGGTTTATATTGCCTCACTTTGCTATGTGAGAAAGGTAAACGTGATTCCGTGAGGCAAAAATTCCATATCCACCAGACATTTATAGATCAGCTGAACGAAATCGAAATCCTGTTTGGTTACAGGATCCTCCGGTGTTTTTCCTCCATAAAGTATTTTCTCAGGTTACCTATGAAATCAGTGAAACAGTGGTACAGCTAAAAAAACATGCAGCTAAAAAAATTAAAATGAAGGGAAACATATACCTTGTTTCTTCCTAGATGAAAAAACATTTGGTAATTCTTTTGTGGTTTTCATAGCTTGACTGGGAAAAAAGTCAGCTGAGCAGCGTAAGGTAATAAGGAAGCAGGGAATATCTGGGTTTGTAAGGGCAGACGTGATGCTTGATTCTTCCCTAATGCATGGGAAGAGTTAGTGCTGAGGAAGGGCAGTCATACCATGCAATAGTCTCCTTCAGTTTGTAGATCTAAGATATTGAGCCTGGATCTGTGCTCTTGACAGAACAAAGGATCCCAGATCAGTGGCATTTTTGGTTTCCACTTTGGCCAGTTTGAGTTGGCTTTGTGCTCTTCCTGCCCTTGGTTCTTTCACAGCAACTAGAGCAAGAACTGATATTTTTTTTAAGTGAAAGGGCTGGGGTTTTGTTTTGTTTTGTTTTTTTCAATAAACAATTTAAAAGTTCAAACTACTCTATCATCTAGAATTTATTAAAAAAATTTCTCTGATTGAATTTATTAAAATAAAATTGGTTGCATTATTTAGAGATGCTTTTATTCAGCTTTCCTGCAATTGAACACTCGGACTGGATAATTGGCTTCCTCATACATGCATAGTTGTAAATGAAGCTTAAAATGTGGTCCTTTACACTAGGCGTAATTTGGAGGAAAAAGCATCCTAGACAGATGTCTACTCCATGATTTATAAGAGTATGTGATACCATCCGCACTTTTCACAGCTAAACCCTTGAAAACTGGGAGATTGACAAAGAGACCCCAACGTGAAGAGCATTCATTAGAAGATGTAAATAGCCAAGATCTGTGCTGTTTTGTTTCAATCTTTTTTATCCTGTTGAAAACAGGAAAGCCTCCTGTCATGCAGGCTCAGGGATTTTCAGGGCCCAATAAAGGTTAGTGACATTTTCAATTCATGTTTGTTTTCATTCGTCTAATCATGAACCCTGTGTTAGCCTGAGAAACCAGCTGAGCTTAATCCATAACCTTTTACAAGTGAAACATTAACTCACAGCATGTTCTGTTGTCTTTTTAAAGCAATACAAAAGCAAAGGGAAGAAAAAAAAAAAGAGCCACAACATGCATGATAAAACATAGCAGCAGCCAAATGTGAAGGTTACTTGAAAGCAGTTACAGTTAGGGACAATAGCATATTTTTTAGGTCATTAAATTCATCGTGGTCAGATGTCATAACTCTTGGGTTTTTTTCACAAGAGTATTCAGAACAGAAGGCTAGAGGCGAAAATGCAGGAACAGCTAAATAAAGATTATATAACATTTTATCTTACATTTTGATAAATATTCTGACACATTTCCATACCATCATTTTTGATTGGTATTAACTATGGAGAAAATATCTGACTAGTTTCTCCTCTTTCCTTCTACAGATCAACTAAGTCCCACTGGTTTGACCTGTATGTTGCATCAGTTAAGTAGACAATGCTTTAGGGTTTTATGGCAATACAGTGCAACAGGCTGAATTTTATACAAGGGCAGACTACTGGCCACATATGGCAACCTTCCTGCCCCACTGAGTATGGGGAAGGACACATACTGAGCAAACCTGGAGGGAAGAACAGCTCTGACCACAAAGCACATAGTCAAGGAAGGATAATTATTTCTCCAGCCTGTAAAAACCATTATGGAGAGAACCTGACCTCCCACCTCTCTGTTGGATAAAAAATACAATCACACATGTAATAAGAAGGTTCTCAAGTTACAAACTTTTATTAATCAGAAGAAGAAACCCTGTTAATTCGTAGAGCAAAATAAAGAAATAGCAATCAGAAGCTGTCTGAAAACAGAACAGTAAGACATAAATAAAAGGGTCCCTGATTAAAAACCAACCTAAAGATGAAAAGGGAGCCCTCAAAAAAGGCAACTATTAATTTGAATTAGTGTATGTGCCACAGATAGATCCTGTGAAAAAGAAACCTAAACACTGGCTTTGTGAAGTATCGCTGATATATCTGAGATTTTAAAGATATGTAAAAGAAGCGGAGAAGAAAGCAGTGGTTCAGCATACAGTGAAACTAAATTAAAGAAGCTGACAGATTTTTGTGTCATGGATGATTGCTCTTTTGACTGAGTTAACATTAACGTACAGCATGAGCTTACTTGACATTGTAGAAGGCACATGTACAAGCCCTTACTCATGGCCCAGTTATGGGAAATGCTTCAACAAGAAGTTTTCCTTCATTAGATACCAGAGAACCCGTGTGGGTTCACCAAGCAGTGGATTCTCTCATGCCTGATGGAGACTGAGCAAAGGCTGAAGCATTTTCCTCAAGGTGGCATTCACAGGATTTCTTTTCCTTACCTGATCACCTATGTTCCAAATATCTTTGAATTCTGTATTCCTGTGTGATTGGATTTGGAAAAAAAGGCTGAAAAATTATAAAGGAGAGGGGAGAAGAGAAAGGAAGAAAGTAAATATCTAAAATATACACACATATACAGTAAAATCCTAGAAGAGCTGTTTCCTTATCAAACAAGTCTAAAACATTCAGACTCAATTAGAGAAAGCTGACATGGGGAGACAAAAACTAGAAGTATGGACTGTCCTAGACATCACTCCTAGACATTACTGATGATGCACCAGGATGGGATGCTGTTTCTCTGCCTAGGCTGCCTGACCATGACGTTTTGACAGTACCTAAGTGCCTGCTGGCCACCACAGCATTGAGAACTTCTTGTCTAGATCACAGCTAAGAAAATTACAAACGTTGAAGCTGAGGCTCACAGAGACAGCAAAGTATTGCTTTACCTGCTGCATGTTGCTCTCTTGAGTAGCAAAAAGTTTGTCATGGAGAGTAGGACCCATTGCCTGCATGCAGATCAGCAGCAAAATCAGTCACTGTATCTGCAAAATGCTTTTCCCTCTGGTTTGTCAGAAAGTTATGGTTAGAGTGCAGGCACACAGCCACAATCCAGCTATGTCTTCGGAGCAACACATGGGGTGAGACCAGAGCTCCAAGTTTTACTTAATTATCTGGCCTCCTCCTAGGGCAATATAACTACTTATCTAGGGCACCGTGTAGCATTACAATCAAGCCCAGAATAAATAAAAAGGGGCTTGGGAGGATTAAAAAGGCTTTTATGGCTAGGGAAGTAAACACAAAAGAGAAAGAAAGTCTATTAACAGATGAGGGGGATGAAATTAATGGCAACTCAAAAATGGGTGAGATAATAGTCTTGCTAAATGAAAAATAGAAGGAAAAAAAACCTGGAAGGTCCACGAAAAACAGCCATTGGTAATAACATGTAAGACTCTACAATTTAAATATTTATCTATGCAATTTTATTTATCCTTATGTATTAGGATAATTAGCTGTCAATTTTTTTCACTCATTATTATAACTTCAGAAAGTACATCTGCATATTTATGCATGACCTGTGATGATGTAATAGCAGAGTTCCCAGATGCTTCTCTAGTTTGACTAGTATCTTTGTAACCTCACCAGTCCATCCATCAGCTATCTGATCTTCATGTTGAGTAGCCTTCCCTATGCTATTACTTTCTCAATGTTTCTGTAACTTCTTTCCCGAACATTTTTCCATCCATACAAAATTTAAATAAGATTGTCAGCAAGTTTTTGAGAGTCTCTTTTGCTTTTACTGTATTTCTACTACTAAATAGCAATTTATCTTTAGGACTTCTGTCAGTGTACGTGTCTGTTCTTTTCAACATATTTAGGACAGTTTCTGGTTGGTTCATGTTCCTGGTTAGCTGCCCATTCTCACCTCCAGAACTGACTGTATTGCATCAGTCACAGAATCACAGAATATTCTGAGTTGGAAGGGACCCACAAAGATCATCAAGTCCAGCTCTTAAGTGAAGGGATCACTGCAGTACAGGTCATCATCAGAGATCAGCTAAGACAGCCACACCAGTGGAAACTTCTGCTCCTTCCATCTTTCAAAATCGTTTCACAGCAGTTTCAAAATAAACACAATATCTCTGTTGAAATGGCATTTTTTTAATGCCCAGTCTAATGGAAACCAGCCCTATCACTTGTTCTTCACACTGTGGTTTGATTCTGATGATAGAGGTCTGTGGTGAGTTCAGTGACATGCTGTTGAATCTGTCACCGTTCTCCCAAACCTTTGAGATAGAGAGGTGTCAAATGCTTTCTAAATAATAACTAAAATATGCCTTTAGTGGGTGCTTATGTTTTTTCAGTGATGTAGTTTCAGCAATGTGTACGGTTTATGTGCTTGCTCTTACACAAGCTTTCTGTAGCATGGTGCTATTTCCAGCATTTGCTTCCCGTGACTGTGTAATACGAGGAAATAACTTTTTCTTGAAAGGGATTTCAGTGAGATGATTCAACTGTAACACTCTTACGTCCACTTTTTTTGTCATGGAGAAAAAAATTCCCTCCATTCAGTCACAAATGGCCAATTTTTAAACATTCATACACAGTTGCAGATTTTCACAAGATCAGCATGAAGTCATCAGCCAAACTTTGCAATTTTGCTGGGGCATTCTCTTTCTATGGTGCTTTCCCAAGCTGCACTTGCAGATAAGCATGCATTGCAATCCTGGTAGTTCCTATGGTCTGTGTGGCCCTGACTTTTTTCTGTGTTTCTGTTAGTCTAAACTGTGAGTAGCTCTAGGGAGGAATGAATGTTGGCAAAGTAAACACTGCATAAGTGCAAACTATTACCTTTTACTATATTCAGCCAAAAAAAAGGCTGTGGTAAGTCTGGCCACACAGGCCTTTTATCATTACTTCTCCTCTCTTTGCTTCAGAAGTTGCATGCATTTGCTCTCTCTTGTTTTGCCAGCCTTTGAGTTTATTTGCCCACTTGGTTCTATGGTCCCTGTCCTGTATCTTGTTTCTTTTGAGTGTCTTTTTATTGCATCTCACCAGCTCAAATACTTGCATGATAGCATAGTTCAGAGGCCTCGCAGCAGAAAGTGGGCTTTACAGATAATATTTCACTGCACGACAAAGTTAATTTGTTTTTTTCACCTTGAATCCTTCACAGTGTTCACACTCAGTCTGGCTACCAAGTTACTTCACTTTTTAAATTTAAAAAAGTGACTGTCCATTGTACATTCAATTTCTGGCTTTGTTTTTTTTTATTTTATTAGATTATGTTTCTAGGGTGTTAACTGAGGAGGGATTTGCAGCGATCAGGTTATCAGGACTGTTATAATCAATTAAATGCCTTTCTGCCTCATTGCATAAACTCAGATCAATGTTCTATATTCATTTTGAGAATTCATATTGTTAATAATCCCAAGTCCTGTTACAGGAGTGACTGATAGATTTAATGGGCATCTCTTGGTCACAAGAATTAAATCATAGAATTAGAAATGAGGAGGTGAAACAGCAATACAGAGTGAAGTAGAAATTTTAGAAGCTGAATCAATAGAAGTGGGTGATGTTAGGCTTCTAGGTCCATTTGAATTCCTAAATATCAGGGCTGAAAGACTGATGATCCCAATGCTTCCCTCAGCCTCGGTGGGAGGTGCTGTATTCTCAGCATCTCAGAAAACCTGGTCCTCACCAGTCAGTCCCCATGTGGATTTAGTTGTTTGTGAACAATTTTGAAACAGCTTTGGGAGCCTTGCCTAACAGCATCTGGAAATAATGGGACCAAGCAAGGAGAGAAAAAACAGTGTTGAGTATCATGAGATCATTACCGATCATGCAATACAGATGTTCAGTTGTAGTAGTTTCCAAAGGAAAAAAAAAAGCCACAACATCTGGCATGCTCAAGCCAGCACTCCTCACCCACCACATCTCCTGCTTTCACTAACAGCTGTGCTGAAGCTAGCAATAGTCTTTAATGGCATATCTCTACTATTTGTTCACTGCCTCAACCTCCCAGAGGGCTTCCCCCATTTGCCAGATGCAAAATACAATAATTAAAACAAAGCCCACTGTACCTGTGCCCTGAGTACAGAACTATATGTTTCAAGCTGTGCATTAGGCAGAACTTGAAGCAAACTGAGCCCAAAGTCGTGAGGATCTCTCACCAGTTAGCAGGAGGCAGGGATCGAAGCCATTGGGTATCCTTGATCTTTAGCATACCATTTATTTCATTACATCTAATTTGGTTGATATTATCAACATTATTACACTGATAGTTGTTTCAACTCAGACTAATTTAATTGATAGAATTCTGTGTCCTTGCTATTATATGAGACAATTAGCTCTCATTAGTTCACATTTCACTCATTTTCCACTGACTGATTGCACTACGTACTGATACTTGCTAATATCAATATGTAATGCAATCAGTCAGAGGAAATGTTGGTATAGTATCTCTAAAAACTATCACACTTATCATTCTGATTGTCTTCAAAGTACCAATATTTTCCTATAACTTAATAGTTTCATAATGCAATGTTTTGTATTAATAACAATCTTTTAAGGTCACACAGTTAATCACATACGGATTAAACAGTAGTTAACTAATGAGGATGCAACTTATTAATAAATTGCAGATGATACATTTCCGTTATTCAGTATAACCTTTAAAGAGCAGAGCTAAGACTGAGGATTGACTTAAAGACTTTTTGCCTTCTTTTTCCTCTATCTTCCTGTGGTTTCTCTTCCTGAATTCTAAGCATTTTTTGTATGCTATTGTCACAGGTCTGCTGTAACCATATGGACAGCTTTAGCAAAGCAAGAACATGCAGCTGATGCTTTGATATAAAGGTGAAGAGGTTACTTGAATTGTACTACTGTTAATTTGCCCTTTAAGCACCTACAGCAGGGAGTCTATAATGGTAAGGACTGAAGAACAGAGATTTGTCTATCAGATTATTACGTCAGAAATGCTAAAGATTCGAAGGAAAGAAAAGGGTAAAAGGCTTTTTGTAACCAACTTAATATAATCTACTGAGCTTTCAGGGAGGTCCATCTGAAAATACACTGGCAGTTTACTCAGAAAATTACATACCTAAATTTCTCTTCTGAAGCACTTGTTTATCACTGCTCACTGGTGTGAATTTGTAGCTATGTTTATAAAAAGTAAACTTCCAGTTCTTACATTTGTATGAAGTATGAAATCCCTCAACATGCCATATATTATAGATCATTAAGTGAAAAATAATAGTCCAACACTCTCCATTATGTCATTCATAAGTCTCATCTATTCAGTAGCAAACACACTTAATCGCATCCACAGTGAATCTGATACAGGCTCATAATCTTTAAAAGGAAACAACTGATGTGGGAAACATAAAAAACAGTAAAATAAATGGTTTACAGTTTGTGACTCTAAAAATTCCCTACAAACATATTTTAAAGAGTAAATCCAAATTAGTCCTGCAATGCTAAATTTGATGTTGAATAATGACAGAGTACATTTAAATACCATAGTTACTATAATAATCCCTGTTTGAATCATGGCTTCCATGAACTGGGCTATGCCTTTAGACAGAAACTAATTGCTACAAACACTAATTTTCAAGTCCCTTTTGTTTCCTGTTGCAGGCACCTCTGGATGCTAAAGGTACACAATTAGCAGAATTCATGGTTCTGATTGTGCATTGTGGGGCTAGTATAAACACTGATGATTACTATTCCAATGTAATGGTTGATTTTTATTTATTTTTTTCTGATTGCTTAATAAGGCCATCTATTCTGCATCAGACACTGGCAAGGCTACTGGTAAAATCAGTTAGGTCACTTTTTCTGGTCATAGTAGCAGGAGGAGCCTTGTGATGGTAACAGATGACTAAAGGCATAATTACAGGCTATTTGACAACATCTGTTTCCCCACTTAACATTGTCTGCTCAAGTTAGTCATAGTTAAATAAATAAAAAGGAAAATAATGGTGAAGACACTAAAAATTACTATTACATGGGTAAAACTCTAAGGTTTGTCATAATTATAGAAAACATGGTTTACAGTGATTTTTAAAAGGCACTAATTTATATTAGAGAGTTTCTATACACATACGCTCTGGCTCATTGCTGCTGTTTTTGCAGCCTGTGTTATTTACATACCTATTTGTACAGAAGAATTAGTTGAAACTAGAAAAAAAATGAAGATGACTATTAAATTTTGCTGTATGTTCTCATCCAGTATAATTACATGACAAGTCTAAAAACTCTTTCTATGGTTTTGGGGTTAAGAACAAATACCCAGAACACCACCACCTCCTGTCAATGACAGTGGGAAGTACAGAGAGCTCTGAGTACCTCTGTATGTTTCTCCAGTCATGCAGGCATACTGTTTTCATCCTTTTATTTATACAGGTAAATCACTTGTCATTCCATAATATATTGCTGCTTCGGGATCAAATATAACACATAAATAAATATGTACTGTCACAGACCATGTTTCACATGGATAGATAGCCAAACCATCTAGAGCAGCAACATAACTGTACATCTAGCTAACACCAGGGCATGTGTTCTGTTCCCCACATTCTCTTTTTCTGTGCAGATAAATGACATAATGTAATAAGAATATGCACTATAACACTATAACATTGACAGAACAAGGGAGATGGCTTGTTTTTTTGGTTGGTTGGTTGGTTTAAAATTAAGGAAATATCAGAGCAAATGTTGAACTTCTTTACACAGTTGCTACCAACAGGCAGATTTTTGCAGTTACCATGGTACAAAACCTGCTGAAAACACTGAAGTTTTGTCTAAATAATGCAGGTGTCCTTATCTGCTCAGAGGTGAGTCCTAGCACAAGATCATCATATGCTTTAAAATATGCTTGACTTAAGGCTCTTGAATTCAAGGCTACAGAACAACTTGACTCCAACTTCTTGTGCACTAGCCAGTCATGTTTTTTAACACAGTTCTTGCAAAAGAATGGATTTATTCTTTGACCATTTCTAGTGAGCTATAACTAAACAGATCTCCACAGTACCATTTACGCTGTGGACATCAAAGTCAAGTTCCCAGTGTCACAATCTACTTTCAGAGCAAAAACAAAAAAAAAAAAACAGTAAGAGAAAAATACATGAATATGATACAAATAGCTATGTCACCTATACTATCAACTGAATTTCTTAACAACTTTCCAGATAGTCTGAAGTTCCTTGTGTGATCACCCAATGTTCTCAAACCCTGCCCATCGTATATCAGTACTATTAAGAGAGGGTCAGTCCATTTGCTCTGGTTCCTGTTTCAGGCAGCTATCATTATCACTTACCCCTGGCCTTCTTTTTTAGCAGATCCTTGCTAACCTTCATCTCATGAGTCAGTTTTGGGAACAGTGCAACTTCTCCATCTGGAGTACAGCAACTCTGCAACATTCTCCTAAGCATAGGCACCATGGAGACAGGCAGCACTGCACTCACACACAGATGATGGGTCAAAGAGTGAGCATGCATTTACTGTCAGGAGAGAGAAAATAGGGCTACAGCCAAGAAATGGTATCATACAGTGTGTATATGTTAAAATTTCATGACAAAGTCACCATAAATTGGTTCTGCTGCTCATGTCTCCCACTACCACCAGATTCAGGATGAATCCACTGCTGATGTAGTGGTAATGTGCCATTTAATCAGTCACAAACACAGTATGCAATCTGTGTCTGGGCACTATTTAAAATACAATTTTGTATGCCATTTTCCCCGCGTACCTAGGCTGAGAATGGTTCAGAGGCACCATATACCTATCTGAGATTGCACGGCTCTGCCAGCTGCTTGAATTCCTGCCCATAACAGTGTGACTTGATGGCAGGTAATAGACCTATAGATGACAGAGAACAATAGATTCAAGATACGTAATCACTTCTCTAGCTGCAATGTTTTCTAATAAATCTGTTTCGGGGAAATTAGGGTGAGCAAAAATCTTTTTCAAACTTACAGAAAGAGATGTATAATTGCTTTGGTCTAAACTTCCATTTTCTCTTGCAACGATCAAGAACTTTTCTATGAGTTGACCTGTGTTTTTGGCAGACACAAGAGCTCAACAGCTTTGCATATTTTACTGTTCATTTGCCCATATAAAATATTCTAAACCATTCTCACAGATTAGCTAATCCTTCCCACTTACTTACACAACTTTTCTTTCATTCAAAATTCACTTATTTTTTGAAATTACTGTTACAAATTATCATCTAAATATTTTTCAACAAATGCTTGCCTAGTTAGCTAAAATGATAGAGTTCACATGTCTCTAGGGTGAGAGTCACTTCTGCTGTTATACTCAGTCTTCAAGTTGAAATCTCCATTCCTCTTCCAGATAGGCTGGTCTCTCTCATAAGCCTTTCCTGAAAGCACCACTCCTATAAATACAGAACAATATGATACCTTTACTCAGAGATGCTCATATACCAAGTAACTCGAACTCAACCACAACATACAAGCACTAAAGATGATTATATAGAATTAATAAAGGCACAGAAATATCTCATGTGGTTCCCACATCACAAATCCTGATTTTATTAAGCATTTTAAGTTTGAATACTCAGAAAAAGTTGAGAAATGTAACCACAAAATATTTTAAAATAGATAAATTATTTGACTTCCTACCTTGGCCAAGTAAATTTTAAGAAACATATGTAAAAAGTTATAAAGCAGCAGACAAAGAGTGAATAATAATTTTAAATTAAAAGATAAAGTATTATTAATCTAGATCTCAATTTCAAACTTTATGTTTTTTAGAGAGAAGAGTTTGGATACAGTTTATTTCCTGTGTAATAAGTTATTTAAATCTATTTAAATCTACTCACTATTCCGAGCAGTGTTACCAAGCAATTAAAATCTGGAAGCATACAAGTGTCACTGAGGACAAAATATATGGATCCTGTATTTTGAAAAGTATGTTACCCTTTTGTGTTAAAAATATTATTCAGCAACTTTGTTCCAACTGGATGTCTACCAAAAAAATAAGACAAAATGAAAATCAGTGGAGTTAAACCCCTTGGAGAGATGTAATACTGTGAGTATAATTGAAATGTTAATAATTATGCTCATGCTGATAATTACCAAAAATAGTTTGGTAAAGTAGTTACAGAGCTCAACTTTCACCTCTGGGTCTTGGATTTGATTTCTACCTGGGACTATATGAAAAGAATTCAATTATCTCCATCTCCCTTTTATTGGATAGATTTTCTACCCCATTCACACTTCAAAAATAAACAAGAATAAAAATAGAGATGGACAGAAAGAACATTTTATGTCCCCTAATTGGATGATTAATATGAAGTTGTTGTTTTTTTTTTTTAATTAAATTTGACAGGAAATATAATACAGTTTAGACCATTTGGGAAAGACACAACATGACTGAAAAATGCAAAATGAAAACAAAGCTCTACTGAAGACCTTCATCTACTGTTTCTCTTACTATTTTGAGTATAATATACAAAAATTACTGTGGTCTCATAAAGTAAAAATAATACAGTTGTTGCTGTGCAACAGCCTCATAGCTGTGTTTCCAACCTTATCAACATGGCGCAAACACTTGAGCACAACGCTTATTCTATTCAGTCTAACGCATAATGAGAAAAGGAAATAAATTACAGTTTATGCACAGGATTAACAACTGAAGTTCAAACAAATACATTCAACCTACTCAGTGTTTTGATGCTGGGTTTTAATTAGCCCAATTGCATCCATCCACATACAGCAGGAAAAGAGCAATAATTTCTAGATTATCTAAGCCCATGGGTCTCTAACTTAAAGGTTTCAAAGATTTTATAAAGTTCCACTCACTTTGCAGTGCATCTCTTGCATGCCATGATAATAAGATCTGAAGCCCCGATGTCAAGCTATAAGACAGTATGCCACTAGGAATTTAGGAAACAGTGAAGCTTGTCTTATCATGAAAAGTGAAATCTCGGAGTTTTCTGCAGTGATAGGTAAAAATTAAGAAATAAAAATCAAAATTTAACAACAATCTTTGTTTACGAGACACTGCAATTAGTCTACATCAATTACTTACCATTTACTATGGTAAACATTGATTTAATCTGTGAGTTGTGCAAGTCTGAAAAAAACCCCACAAACACCAAAACCCACCATGTTTCCATCATAGACACAAGCTGCATTCCTTAATTGCAATAAGAAGATAATCCAAAGGGGATTTTATTCCATTTGTAAGTGAAAGCAATATCACCATTATCTCTACTCTTCTTTCTTAATTGGTCTAGATACCTAAATAAAATAGGAAATGAAACAAGATCTAAGCATCATGAAGAATGTATTGTAGAAAATTTAGATTCTAGTACCTTAAGACAAGTAAAAGACAGGAAAATAAATGTAGATAAAGTCTGGAAATGGACAGTAATTTTCCTATGGATTTCAGCAGCATTCAAGAGGAATTTGAAATAAACAGAGCTAATAGCAAGAACGTGAGAGTATTCAGCTTAGCTTGGAATTGAAATATGCAGAAAGTGTTCCAGCTACGAATAGTAAAATCACCTGTTTCTCCATTCCTCTCACCTTTTCCCTGGTCTTCAGTTACAAGTGCTTTGATTTTAAGTCAAAAGGTAAATATTGTATTTATGTATGCTTTGTCACTTTTCTTTCAGCAGTGTAGGGAGATAGGAGTGGAACAGAAAGGACTGGAGGTATCGCAGTCAAGCATAAGGCCAAAATTTTTTGAAATCAAGATTCACTAGCTCTGTTATTAGTGTAAAAATGGAGGCAGATGGATGGGGACAAAACCCTTGCTTCTGAAGAACACGTCCATACAGTTTCCTGTGGGTTTTTTAAATTTTTTCCTAGGTTATGCATAGTTTCAGTTTTCTTGAAACTTTCCTGGTACAAATCAAATATATATCTTACAATTACAATAACTTTTGCTTCATTTCTTCTGAGCACCTTACATGCTTGATTCCTCATACATGTTAGAGCCAATTTAAATTTACTTACTTTAATAAAGTGCTTTATGATTCTTTATTTCTGTCTATGCTGAAACAATATAACCCTAAATTGACAAATTAGCTACAAGAGGATATTTAGAATCATTTAGGTTAGGAAAAAACCCTCTAAGATCATTGAGTTCAACGGTTAACCAAGTCCACCACTAAACCATGTCCCTAAGTACCACATCTACACATCTTTTAAATGCCTTCAGGGGTGGTAGCTCAACCACGTCTCTGCGCAGCTTGTTCCTATGTTTGACGAGCACTTCAATGAAAAAAATTTTTCTAAGATCCAATCTAAACCTCCCATGGAGCAATTAGAGTCCATTTCCTATTGTCCTATTGCTGAGAGAAGAGGCAGATCTGCACCACGCTACAACTTCCTTTCAGGTAGTCAGAGAGAGCAAAAATGCCCCCCTGAACCTCCCACCTCTCTCAACCACTCCCCACAGAACTTGTGCTCTTGACACTTCACCAGCTCCGTTGCCCTTCTCTGGACAAGCTCCAGCACCTCAAGGTCTTTCTTGTAGTGAGGGGCCTAAAACAGGACACAGTACTCCAGGTGTGGCCTCGCCAGTGCTAAGGACAGGGGGACAATCACTTCCCTAGCCCTGCTGGCCACACTATTTCTGCTACCAGTCAGGATGTTGTTGGCCTTTTCAGCCACCTGGGCACACTGTGGCTCGTGCTCAGCCACTGTCCACCAACATCACCAGACCCTTTTCTGCCGGGCAGCTTTCCAGTCCCTCTTCCCCAAGACTGCAGTGCTGCCTGGGGTTGTTGGGACCCAAGTGCGGGGCTCGACACTTTGTGTTTTTGAACTTAACACAGTTGGCCTTGGCCCGTGGATCCAGCCTGTCCAGATCCTTCTATAAAGCCTTCCCGCCCTCCAGCAGATCTACACTCCCACCCAGCTTGGTGTTGTCTGCAAACTGAGCGAGGATGCACTCAATCTGCTTGTCCACATCATCAATAAAGATACTAAAGAGGACTGAACCCATAATGAGCCCTGGGGAACACCACTAGTGATTGCGTGCCAATTGCATGTAACTCCATTTAACACACCCCTCTTTGGCATTGCCCATTCAGACAGTTCTATACTCAGCAAACAGTGTACCTGTCCAAGCAATGAACAACCAGTTTCTCCAGGAGAATGTTGTGAGAGACAGTATAAAAGCTTTACTGAAGTCCAGGTAGACTATATCCACAGTCTTTCCCTCATCTACTATAGTGGGCATTTTGGCATAGAACATTCATTTATTAAAAGAGCAGTAGTTTATTTGGCAACACTAAAGTTGGTTTCACACTGCTAGCAGGATACTTTGTGGATTAATTGCTCACCATTTGCCACATCTACAGTTTTAAATGCTACAATTACAACACATGAGAATACTGAGTGCTTAACTGACAAGGGAGAATTGTGAATTATCCTACCTTTCCTTTGTAAAGGATCAAGACTGTTCATTCATCCAGTGACACAGAAAGGCCTTCTCGAGGAGAATGCTATGAAATCAGTCTTGCATTTACTGCTGTGAAATAAACACGGTAGCCCCTGCATAAAAATGCAGTAATATTGGCAGTAAAATTGCTGATTACATGGACATAATAATCTGTCTGGTAGTAAAAGTACCTAATAAAAAGGAGAAGAAGGACAAGATAATGCTGTGGCCATGGAGGCTGTGAGATGGAATGAATGAAGAAATATGGGAAGAATCCTGCTCCAAATCTCAGCAAAAAAGGACCAGAGTCAGAGGAGAGGATTTGAAAGGCCTTGCTATGCATATTCCACTTATCTGTGAGAGGTGTTATACCCACAAGCACAGCGCTGTTGGATCATGCATTGTGTGACAATTTGCTTGTTTCTTGGTTAATTCTCTGGCTGTGTTTCACCTGTGGCATTTCCAGTCACATTCAAAAAAAACCAACAAACCTGCATCAGTCAGAGTCCTACAGACAAAGTCACCTAGCAATTAAAATGTATTTTGAAATTCTTTAAGTGGTAAAATGCATAAATCTGCAGGGAATATGTGAGACACTGGAAGGAATAGGGTAGGGAAGAAGAACCCCCTCAGTTAAACATAATCAAAGGCTTTAATATTAAATGTACAGCTGCTGTATTGCACCTACAGAGTTTCAAAACAGTTAATACAAGGTTTTCCCTCCGTGGGATTTTAAACAGGAAAAATACTAAACCCCAAGTGAAACTATGAAAATAGAGAATCCATTAAAGATATTCTCACAGTAGGGCACAACAGACCTTCTATTTAGTGGCTTACAGATAATGGTTTTGCAAACCGTATAGTTATCAAGTAAATGATAGAAGAAGGAACTTAAAATAGTGATTTCAAATCTGTATTTCTTTGGCCTTGCTCTGTTTTATTTCACAAGTGAAGTTTATCTACAAAATGTTTAGATACCAAAGGATTCTGGCCTTGAAAATCCTCTCACACCTGCTTTACACTGGTATCTTGTACATTCATGATCTCTTTCAAAAATGTAAGTATAAATATTCTTCAGGCATAGCTTGGCTTATTTGTGTCTCTGAATCCTCCAATTTCTAAAGAAGAGAGATATGGTGCTGGTCATCATTACACATGTACTCTGTATTATGTTTTTCTCCCCTATTAAATGTCCTTCTTGTTGACTTCATAAGCATTTCAGTACATGTGAGGATATAAGCAAACACTGCATTTCAAGTGCAGATGCATTAATGCCATGTGTCTTGCAAACACGGTTGCTTTTCATTCGTGCACTGACTCATAATATGTTTCACCAACACCAGCCAGTGCTTCCATTTGCAACTTCAAATTTATTTTTCTTATCTTTAAAACGCCACCCATTCCTAAACTTGCTGACTTCTAAAGAGCTAATCCTCGTTTTGTACCCATCCTATTGATTTGTTTTCTGTGCCATATATATGACCTTACACTTGCTGGTATTTAATCTTATGTCAGATGCAATTTTTCACAGTCATATACCTTCTAAACCTTTTTTTGTTGTTGTTGGTTTTGTGTAGTGAACGTGTTAATCTTGTGCTGATACCTTTATTTTCTTTGCAGTTAGTTCACTGTTCTAGACCAGCATATGTTCTTATGTGCACAGACAACTCCACTGTGAAAACTGTTGCCTGTTTAGTACCTACAGAGGGCTGTCAAAGGTCCCAGAATGGTCACTTGCTCTGAGACCTGGCACTACAAGACACAGTGGCCTGGGTCATCGTTATTCTCAACTCCTTTCCTCCCACTTTGCCCAGCCTATTTTGACTATTTATAGGCTCTAACAGCTGCTTTTGCTATTGTAAAATGTAAAACATTATGAAGAGGCAGTGGCTGAGCAAATACTTCAATGAAAGAAAAACAACTCTATAGTCCTTCATACGTTGCTATCCTCTGAGGATATCACAGGTCTAAAGAAGCACTTGCACACATGCATACCTGCTGTCTGTAGGATTTCTGAGAGTTACTGCTTTGTCTTCTTTCTCCTTTCTCCTTTCAAGTGCAAATTTTACACTGCATTTTCTATAGGCATGAGTTGGTAATTAGATACCAACCAAGGCATTGCTTGTCATGCAGCTGTCAGTGCTCCCCTCTGCCAGCATCCCAGCACCACAGCCCAGGCAGCTGCTCGGCCAAGACACGGAGCAGGTTAGCCAGAGGATGCCTACCTCCGGAATGCAGATCCCCAGCCCTGCACAGCTCTCGCTTGGATTCGTCTGCTTCAATGCACTGCCCAGCTGCAGCTCCAAACAGGCAGATTCCACTTAGGACTAAACTAACTACATGAGGGACTAGTAATTGGCTGTGACATTCTTACCTGAAGTAGAAATACCCTTCATTTTTATATGAACTTTTCTTTTTCCTTCTTCTTACCACTGTTCGGGTTTTTGCTGTCTGTGAAACAGCATAAACTTACCACAATTTTTTTCTTCAAACAAATGCAAATTTCTTCCACCTCGATTCCACCTTCTACACCTTGTGTATAGATTATGGTTCACATTGAAATTGAATTGAAATACCTTATGCCATTAAAAGTACTGAATGGCAAAAGGAAAAGGAATTTACCTTAACCTGTCCTTTATCACTCTTGGCAGACTCTGTTTCAGTTCATCTGACATTTTGGCATCTCTAACTGATTTCTTTTGGAAAACCATTGACTGAGATTTTTAGACACCTGGGTTTTTTCACTGTTTTTTTTTGTAAATAGGTATGTCTGCTCTACACTAAAACACGTTAGCTTGGTTAAAGAGCTTTTTCTCCTTATTTCCACAAATACTGTTCTGTTGCAAATGAAGTCGTAGGGCATTGGTTCTCTGCGTGGCTTTGTAAATTGACTCTGCTTTTTGTTGTTGATGTTGTTGTGTGCCCTCCCTCTTCCCTCTGTCTTCTTCATATTTCTATGGCTAGAAGGAAAAACTGAGCTGGTTATTGAGACAGTATCATTTATTTGTGTTCTTTAAGCAGGCTGCAGCAGAGCCAGAAGATAATGGGCACCTCATTTATTCAGGCTTTGAATGATCATATTTAATTCCCAGTGACAGCTGTCTTCACCATATTAGCATTGCAAATCAGCACTGTTTTGTAATGGCCTTCTATTGAACATGATTCAATTATGTGTGGTCCGTAGCGAGGCAGGATACGGTCTTAGTATCTATAGCAATATTTCTGCAAGCTGCTGCTCTTTACACTGCTCACATTTAAGCTGTCTGTTTACCACAATGCTTTCCTTGAACTACACTGAACTCTCTTCATTTTGCACCTAAATAAAGAAGAATGAATATAATTTGTAAAAGCAGTTATCTGGTCAGACATATTACATACCCCATCTTCTTTACACATGCCTGGAATCAGGAAACACTTGTTAAAATAATTGTTATTATACTTAAAACATTTATATTACCAAAGTCATTAAAGTGGATTTAAATTATTATACAGAATTAGATAGTACTAAGTACTAAAGCTCAATGCTACCTTGAAGAAAAATTGTAATAACATATCAAACAAGTAAATTTTCTTTTAGTGTCATAGATTTCCAGGAAAATGGCAGCAAGGCTTAACATTTATAAAGTAAGCTAAAAATCGTAAGATTAAAAAAATACAGCTTCAAAAGGTTTCAGAAGTCCTATTTAATTTACTGTGAAATGGCTAAATCCTGTGACCCATACTCTCCCTGCATCTTGTGTCATAGGCACATCACAGATGTGCATATGCATCTTGTGTCATATGCATCATAGATGTGCATATGACAGGCATTTCAGACTATGTTGTTGAAGACTTGGATTTCAACACCACAGTTTAAAAGGTATGTGTGTTTGTTGTAATATAAAAAATTCTGATTACACTTGTAAGGCAAGTTCTCCTGTTGTGTTAGGCAGCCTCAATACGAAAAGCTTCCTCTGCAGAAATTCACCACATACATGCTTCAGTCAGGGCAAGGCAGAGCACAAACCTTTCTCTTTTCTTCAGGTTTTCCATTCTTATGATCTCTACAACATTTAGCTCCTGCAGAAATCTCATCATACACAGCACAACTGTCCCCAGCCCCAGGACTGTCTTAGCATCTTCCATCTTGATGACACAGTGCACCTATAGCAGAAATATGCTATTTTTTCTGCAAACTAGTGTGCTGGGCCATCATTCTAAAGTGTTTGATTGAACAACAAGAGGGAAGTATTTTAATCATACACAAATCTTGAATTTTTTAAAGATGCTTTCTAGATAATGGTGACAGAAGAGTTGACATCCCCAGTTTGAGGCTGATCCTGGGCTGATGCTAAAGATGCCCCAGAGGGGATAGAATGTCACAGGCACCCATGCTAATCACACCACTCCTTCTGATGATACTGCATTGGATACTGCTGTGCATTTACCATTTTCATCCTTTTTTAAAGGATTAACTTATTGGTTTTCATTTTTTTTAATTCTTCATTCAAACCTTTCCTCTCCTGTCTCCTCCGAAAGATTCTGTTGTCTCTTTTGCAAAGATTTGAGGCATGTTAATTTCTTGATTGTATCCCTGACTTAATTTATGAGATTTTATTAGATTTTTGAATCTTGATTTTTGAATATTAGATTTTTTGAGATTTTATTTCTTTTTTGAAACTAAAGAGCTTACGTGCAAATAATGACTGCTTCATCACTCACCTAGGGGATTAATTGCAGTTTTTAAAGTAGGACCCATTTGTTGTTAATGGCTGGGGGTTTGTTACATATATCAAATTGTACATTCAACTACCTAGCATGAAAAAAACTATATATGTGCAAGCAAATACTTGTACATGCTATTTTTGCACATGGTCCTTCATGAAGCTGCTACAACAGTCTCCCAAGAGTCAGTTAATTTAGCAGAGTCTCAGACCCCACCCCTCAGAGGTATTTAGGGATCTAGTGACCATAAGTCCAAGTGCTAGATGAAAAATCCAGCTATGCATTTAAAGAAATACTCTGCCAATAATTTAAAAGTTAATGTATAAATTGCATTCAAAGTCTGCTCTGCTCAGACATACAGAAAAGGAAGTTGTCTCCATTTTTATTAGGCTACTTGAACCTTTCAGCTGACTAAAAACTGTTTACAAAAGAATGAAATAATATGGATAATGGATTAAACCAGTCTCTAGAACGTATTATTATTGCCACATTTTCTAAACTCTTCACAGACAATGAGAATTTTTTTTAAAAAAGTATTAGGAGGGATTTATTCAATTATTTTCATACATTTTTCTCCTTTTTTTTTTTTATAATATTACCTTGAAAGATTTTAATTACAATTCTTTTTCTTAACAGAAAATAACAAAAGGGATAAAATTTTTTTTAAGAATGAGTAATGGAGCAAGGAAAAACAGCAAAAGCAAAACACACACCACAATCGCTACAGGGAAGAAAAAAGTGAAAGGCATTATAAAACAAAGTGAAGGAGGAACAAGACCTTGTCTGTGCCTTTCAGCTTCTTTCTCCCACTGAAAAAAAAATTAAGAAAAACTTATTTTTGTTGAAACGTGAATTTTCACTGTGCCTCGTAAAAAATTCATCTGTGTCAGGCATTAGGAAAATTTGTACATATCTCTCCTGGTTTTGACTGGGATAGAGTTAGTTTTCTTCCTAATAGCTGGTACAGTGCTGTGTTTTGGATTTTGCATGAGAATAATGTTGGTAATACACTGATGTTTTGGTTGTTGCTAAGTAGTACTTTTCTTAAGTCAAGGACTTGTCAGTGTCTCATGCTCTGCCAGCGAGGAGCTGAACAAAAAGCTGAGAGGGAGCCTGGTCAGGACAGCTGACTGAACCGGTCAAAGGGATGTTCCATACCATAAAATGCCACGGGTGAGCTGGCTGGGAGGGGCTGAGCACTGTTCAAGAACAGGCTGCACATCGGTCAGTGGGTGGTAAGCAATTGTATTGTGTATTTCTTTCCTTTGGTTTTATTACACTCTCTCTTTTTGTTATGTCCCTTTTCCTCCTCTTCCTCCTCCTTTTCCTCCTCATTATTATTACTATTATTACTATTATTATTTTTGTATTTGACTTTGTTTCAGTTATTAAACTGCTCTTATATCACTCCATACTGACACAGCTGGTGCTAACACACTGACAGGAGGTCAGTGTATGGCACCCACATTACTGCTTACTTTAGGATACCGCAGAAGACTTAGAGGGAGGTGGAAAAGGTGCTACAGTAGTGGGCACAGTAGACCCTAATCCATAGGAATCCAGGCTTACTTGATTTTATCACTCTGGTACAACCTTTTTATTCTGAAATATGTAAGTTTATGAAAACTACACAAACAAAACTAACATCACCTCCTGAGTACGTATTGATGTTATGTAAGTGTGGTCATGTTTACAGTCAACTACCACAGAAAACCAGGCAGTTTCTTTCTATATTGCTTTATGTAATGGATACTAATGACAACTTCCTTTGCCTGTCATGTAATTTGATGTAATTAATGTAATTTGTTCGGGTAATTGTAAGAAGGTCAAGACCAGAGTTCATGAAATATGAATCACTTCCACATCCCATTTCAATATTTATCATCCTGTGTTATCCATGCACACCATTATTTTACAAATAAAATAAACCTTTCACCAAGGTAAGGAAATTAAAAGTCAATCCCGTAACACCTCATTCTTCAGCCAGAGGCACATGTTCTGTAGCATTCACATACAGCAGGCCACCACCCAAAATCTCTTAGAAGTGTTAGCCTTCAAAAATCATTACCTATCAACTGTACTGCTGTAGCATTTGGTTTATGCTACTTGTTTCTGCCTCAGACAGCATACTTTGCAAAGTCCAGAGGAAATTAGTGCAGACATCAATGGGGGAGATAAAGCAACTAGCTTTGCTCAGCTTGATCTCAGAAGACTCTGCTCATACTCTCATGTATTAGTCTTAATTAAGAAGCATATTAAGCAGGGATTTGGAAGATAAGGGAGTGGTTTGGGCTTGCTTATAAGGATATTCCCCTTTTCCGGCTTAGGGGGAGGTATACGAATACTATGGTGAAAAAAACCAAATGTGTCTGCCAGGAACTTCAACAAGTAGATAAAGAAGGATGGACTTCTAATAAATTTTCTAAATTTGTGCACAGGTTTTCTGGCCTTCCTTCTGCATCTGCATTTTTTATAGCCTTCAGATCTGTTTCTTGATTTGAAAACAAGCACATGGTTGCATGTGGTAGTGTTATGTTTTCCTGAAGCTGTTGTTGCTTGTGACAAATAGGAATTATTGGAATAACCTGTAATGACGCTAATTCACATTCACTTGTAGTGCTGCTACCTAGTAGCAATTGTTCCAGAGCTAACTAGAGGCTGGTGTTCACCCTCAGTCTTGAAGATAAGATCCTAAGTGTGCTACAAACAGTTGGGAAAAGCCTTGAGAATTAATCAATAGATTAGGTTTAGTGAAGCAAAGGGGCACGGATATTGCAAAGCAAGGGAATTAAATGTAAGAGAAATACAGGAAGGAAGATCTTTTCAGCAATATGAAGAATCGTCAGAGGAACAAAATTACAACGAAAGACAAAAAGTATGCTGTAGTATCACAGTCACAAGATAGTGCCAACTTCTGCTACGTGGAAAGACAGGAAAGATTTGAAATACTGCAGCAAGAATCATCAAGATAGCCTGAATGGGAAAAACAACCCACAGCAGACCCATGCTATGTTGAAACGAGAGTCAGGCCTTAAAAGAGTTAACTAAGATAGGCCCCCCTAACATCTACTCTGCCTGTGCTACTAAGACTCGTTCTGTTCTGTCTGCTGGACCAAAACTTAGAAGAATGCTAGAAGCAGTATACAATAGACTTAGAGGTAATATATTAGGATAAGGTAAGATAAGGTAGACATTTGAATAGGAGAAATAGGCTTGGAACCAAGGCTTTCTCCAAGCTTCAGTGAGTGGGGCAAGAACAATGGAAAGGTAGATAGGTCAGACCGAGGAAGATGAGAAAAAGACCCCAGCCTCAGGGCCAAAGGCCGGATGTACCCCCGAAATTGAGGGCCAAGAAAAGCACCGCCCTAAGCTCCACCTAAGCTCCACGTATACTCCGCCTATCATTAATGTGTATAGATAGATGTTGCAATCATATGAATATGTATAAGAATCATATATGAAAATTGTATAAAACCCCTGATTTTGTGTGATACCTCTGAGCAAGTTTTGCCCAGCGCTAGCTGGCTTGCTCCCAACATTGTAATAAATACCTTGCTGCTCAAAAGAGTCTCTGAGCAGTTCTTCGTACCGGATTTTTTGGATTCAATGTACATCACCAACAAGTCTAGCAACATTCATACTTGTGAAATTAAATTGTAGGCTGGAATTAGAATCAAAGGTTAGTAGCTATCTCTGAATTGAACATGAGTTCACAGGCCTCTTTGAGGCTATACAAGAAAGTTGGCCTAAAATTCTAATCTGGACAAATTCAGCCAAGACTGGCGTAGAGAACCAGGTTTTTGAGGTCTTTTTTAAAAGGTTCTAAAATTCGAGTTTTCACAGACAGAAACGCAGAGATATAGTTAAGGAAAACAGATACAGTCCATACAGAACCGATATAAAAGTTATAAGAAAGGCAAATCAGACAACTTCTCTAAGGGAATACTTCCCACGGCATTCAGTGGTAGGAAGGAGTCAGAATAGGACAGGATCTGAGCAAATGAAAGGCTGAGAGGGAATAACAAATTTGAGGGATAAGGGTAGAATACTTGTTCACTTAATCCATCAAAAGAGGAGCTGTAGTGACAGAAAGAAATATCAGTGAAATGCAGACCCTAAAACCCGATGAAGGGGATCAAGGGTAGAACTGGAAGACAGAAAGGGAGTTTGGTAACAGAGCATCTATATGAGACAAAAAGAAAGGAAAAAGTAAATGGGAAAAAAGGTCTCATCATTATAAAACATTTTAGAACATTATAGAGTCTAACACATGCTTTTATTGTGAGGAAAAATGTGAAGTTATGGATGATGTTGTGGAGAGTAAAAATGTTGTCACCAGGTAAAGCAGAAATAAGGATGAAAGGCTCACTAGCCTAGAACATTGAGAAAGACAGAAGGGAGGAAGAAAAAAGGTCACATCACATTTTGCCACGTTTTTGCAGCAAGAAATAGGGGAAGTCCTGTGGAAAATGGAAGTAGAAGGCACATGTGGAAAGAATTGGAGGAGAAAACATTGTGCTGAAATAGCTGGAAGTGTCAGTGTGGGATTCAGGCAGCAGTCACAGTGGGGACTGCAGAACTGCATGGCCACGGTTGTATCACGTGTTGAGGCAATGTAAGTACTCAGCTCCTCCTGTTACATATCAGGGCTTGCTGTTGTCTTGCACACTTATTTTCTGTTAATGTGACTATGGTCTCTCAAGTTCTTCTATTTTTATATTCTTTATGTTTAGAATATTACCTGGTAATTGTCTTACTGAGAATATTGCCTGTGTTGTAGAGACCTCTGAAGTGAGTTGGCTACTTAGTTCTCATGAGTTTGTATTTTCCAGAGCCACTTTTGGAAAGAGAAAAGTTTATGGGCTCTAAGTTTCTTAAGTGAAAAGACTGTGATTTTATAGGGAAGCTTTGGAATTGATTCAGTCTTACTAATACCATTCTCCAAAAAAGGCTGAGTAAAATCATAGAATCATGGAATAGTTAAGGTTGGAAAAGACCTCTAAATTATCAAGTCCAACCATTAACCTAGCACTGCCAGTTATCACTAAGTCATGTACCCAAGTGCCACATCTACACATTTTTTTTAACACTTTCAGGGATGGTGTTTCCACCACTTCCCTGGGCAGCCTGTTCCAGTGCTTGACAACCTTTCAGTGAAAAAATTTTTCCTAATATCCAACTTAAACCTCCTGTGGCACAATTTGAAGCTGTTTTCTCTCATCCTGTTGCTTGTTACCTGGACAAAGAGTCTGACCCCCACCTTCCTACAACCCCCTTTGAGGTAGCTGTAGAGAGTGAAAAGGTCCCCCCGAGCCTCTTTTTCTCCAGCCTAAACAACCCCAGCTCCATCAGCCGCTCCTCATGGGACTTACTCTCTAGATACTTCAACAGCTCTGTTGCCCTTCTCTGGACACGCTCCACCGTGTCAGTCCTTGTAGTAATGGGCCCAAAACTGAACACAGGATTCGACATGCAGCCTTACCAGTGCCAAGTACAGAGGGACAATCACTTCCCTAGCCCCACTTACCACACCGTTTTTGATAAAAGCCAGGGTGCTTTTGGCCTTCTTGACCACCTGAGCACACTGCTGACCTAAGTTCAGCTGTCTGTAAAGCAGCATTCCCAGGTTGTTTTACACCAGGCAGCTTTCCAGCCACTCTGGCTCAAGCCTGTAGTGTTGCATGGGGTTGTTGTGACCCAGGTGCAGAACTCAACGCTTCGCCTTGTTGAACCTCATANCATGGGGTTGTTGTGACCCAGGTGCAGAACTCAACGCTTCGCCTTGTTGAACCTCATACAGCTGGCCTCAACCCATTGATCCAGCCTGTCCGGATCCCACTGCAGATCCTTCCTACCCTCCAGCAGACCTACACTCCCACCCAACTTAGTGTCATCTGCAAACTGACTGAGAGTGCACTCAATTTCCTCATCCAGATCATTGATAAGGATACTAAACAGAACTGGCCCCAATACTGAGCCCTCATCACCACTAGTGACCAGCCACAAGCTGGACTCCATCCATCACCACTCTCTCTGGGCCTGGCCATTCAGCCAGTTTTTTACCCAACAAACAGGGCACCCATCCAAGTCATGGGCAGTCAGCTTCTCCAGGAGAATGCTGTGGGAGACAATATCAAAGGCTTTACTGAAGTCCAGGTAGACTACATACACAGCCTTTCCCTTATCCACTAGTTGGTCATAAAAGAAGGTCACGTTGGTCAAGCGGGACCTGCCTTTCCTAAATCCTTGAGGTCTGGGCCTGATCCTCTGGTTGTCCTGTAT
>VZRE01011748.1:0-12962 GCA_013396775.1 Cephalopterus ornatus
TACAATGATAAAGAGTATATAAATATATATACATATATATAAATTATATAAATTATAAAGAATATAGTTATATATAAAATATATAAATGATATAAATTATAAAGAAGATGTAGGTATATATACATATAAATAAATAATATAAATGATAAAAATATACAAATATACATGTGAGTATATATAAATGATATAAATGATAAAAATATATAAATAGATGTGTGCATATATATAAATTATATGAATGGTAAAGAATATCTAAATACATATATTAATATATACATTATATAAATAATAAGAAATACATATTTCATGTATAAATAATATAAATAATAAAGAATATGTAAATATACATTTTTTCATATATATAAAAATAATATTAATGACAAAGAGCACAGGCTCTTTATTCCCTGTATTTTTCTTTATTCCCTGTATTTTTATTTTTTCTCTGGTGTCCCCCTTGTGCTTTGCAGTTCCTGTCCTGAGCCAGGTGCGCTCAAAAAGTGGCTGCAGTTTTTATCTCCTCTCCCAGGGACACATAAATCCCGGGAGAGCCCCCAGAGCTCTGTTGGGAACTTGAGGATTCTATCAGAATGTTAAGAAAAAAATTAAAAAGTTAACAGGAAGTTTTAAAAAACTGACAGAAAGTTTGGGAAAAAAAAAAAAAAGACAGAAAGTTTAAGAAAAAGACGAAGTTCTAAAAAAAATGGACAGAAACTTAAAAAAATTAACAGGAAGTTTAAAAAAATGGACAAAAAGTTTTAAAAAGATGAACGGGAAGTTTTAAGAAATGGATGGAAAGTTTAAGAAAATGGATGGAAAGTTTAAGAAAATGGACAGAAAGTTTTTTAAAAAATGGATGGAAAGTTTAAGAAAATGGACGGAAAGTTTTTTAAAAAATGGATGGAAAGTTTAAAAAATTGACTGGAAACTTCATGAAAATGGACAGAAAGTTTAAAAAAAGGACAAAGTTTGAAAAAAAACGGATAGAAAGTTTAATAAAAAGGACAAAGTTTAAAAAAAATGGATAGGAAGTTTGATAAAAAGGACAAATTTTAAAAAAAATCAAGAGGAAAGTTTAAAAGAATTGACAGAGAGTTTAAAAAATGGATGGAGAGTTTAAAAAATGGACAGAAAGTTAAAAAAAGTAACAGAAAGCTCAGGTTTTTATGACTTTTTTTTACGACTCCTTAATTTTACCAGTGGTTTTTGAGAAAGCAGCTTTCCCACCCCTGCTTTATTTATTGTGAAACGTGCTCTGGAAGAGGTGGGATCCTTTTGTGGGCCAGGATTTCTCCTTTCCCCGTCTGCGTGCCAGCAGGGTGGGGGAAAACACCCCCCCCCAAAAAATAAAATAAAATCCCGAGACTTTCACTTATCGCAAAACCAGGAAACCTGGGGGTTGTTTTTCCAGTATTTTTTTAACCTCTTCGCTCTTTCCTTTTTGCCTTCCTTTTTTGCATCGTAATTGCTCGAAGTGTTTTGTTTTGGGGTTTTGTTTTGTTTTTTTTTTTCCCTCCTGCCGTAATCACAGATGGCTGAGCAGGACACAGGAGAATCTCCGGTGTCTGCATCATTCCAGTTTCTCCACAGTAATCGCCCCCGCGGCTCTTACATCTTTGAATTCATCTTATCTTTTAGCCGCCGCCAAAATTCCTTCCCCGGCGAAAGACTCTGTTCTCCTCACTGGGCGAATGAAATAGCTAGGTTTACAGATTAAGGGGGGTTTTATTGGTAAACGTGTTTCTGAAAAAAAAAAAAAAAAAATGAAATACCTTGATTTAGAAGTTAAGGGTTTTTGTTTTTTTTTTTTTTGTGCAAATGTGCTTCTGAAAAAAGGCCGCGTAATTAATGGGAGAGTTTTTTTATTAGGCAAATGATGCTGACCCCTGGATTGCTTGCAGAGCATCTGACCCTTGGCCTGAATTATTTGTGTGCCTTGACATGGAGCTCTTTCAGCGGGAACTATTCTCTCCCAGCATAAGGTACATTAAGCACAATAAAAACCCCTAAAATATCCTCTTGTGTCCCTGCAGAAGAATGCTGAGAAGTCTGAGAGGACTCGCCTGCCGCTCTCTGAAGGTGAGTCCTGTAAGAGCCTCGTGGTATTCCCACCATCTCAGCTGTCCCATGACCTGGAATGACAATTTACAGCTGTAAAAAAAAAAAAGAGAGTTTTCTTATATTTATCATCTGGGAGCGTTGTCCAAACGCTCCTGGAGCTCTGGCAGCCTCGGCGCCGTGGCCTGGGGGAGCCTGGCCGGTGCCCCACCGCCCTCGGGGGGTGGGCAGGGAAAGAACCTTTCCTCTTCTCCGCTTTTTGGGCCAAAAAAAGGCTCAGTGCTTTTACCAGCGTGTTGATATCCGCTCTGCCCGGCCCCGGAGCAGCCCTGGGATGTCAGGAGATAACTGGGGGTGTCTGGAAGGGCTTCCCCAGGGGAAAGGAGTCTGTTTGTTTGCTGTTGCCCGCCCTGGGCTGTGCTTGCCCGTGGCATCCTGTGCAAGGCAACAAGCAGCCCTTTGCCAGGGCCTGGGATCCTGTGGAACACGCGGGAACAGCTCCACCTCACGGCTCTGGGCTCGGGATTATCCCCGGGCACCACGTGATGCTCCGCTGCCATTTCAGGGATCCCCGTCAGGAGACTCCTGCCCTTTGGCAGATGGAAACTCGCTCCCAGGAATCCGCTCCCGGGATAAACGGCTTTGAGGCACGGTGCGAGGAGCTGAGGAGCGCGTTGGGATTTGCTGTGCGGAGCGGCACGGGGAGGCAGGGAGGGGTGTGGGTGTTCCTGGCGTTCCGGGGATCAGTGGTGAGCCACTGCCGTTTGTCAAAGAGGAGGGGCGTGTTGCTGCTCTAAAATCAGAATATATCGTGTTTTACCAGGGGTATTCGAAGGTCTCCTGGTAGCCTGTTAAATATCCACGCATTCCTGCGTGGATTTTGTAGATCACAGGTCATCTGTGTCCCTGAAATCTCTCCCTGTACCTCTGAAACTTGGGATAACCCTGAGTAGGATCCATCTCTGAAATCTCTCCCTGTACCTCTGAAACTTGGGATAACCCTGAGTAGGATCCATCTCTGAAATCTCTCCCTGTACCTCTGAAACTTGGGATAACCCTGAGTAGGATCCATCTCTGAAATCTCTCCCTGTACCTCTGAAACTTGGGATAACCCTGAGTAGGATCCATCTCTGAAATCTCTCCCTGTACCTCTGAAACTTGGGATAACCCTGAGTAGGATCCATCTCTGAAATCTCTCCCTGTACCTCTGAAACTTGGGATAACCCTGAGTAGGATCCATCTCTGAAATCTCTCCCTGTACCTCTGAAACTTGGGATAACCCTGAGTAGGATCCATCTCTGAAATCTCTCCCTGTACCTCTGAAACTTGGGATAACCCTGAGTAGGATCCATCTCTGAAATCTCTCCCTGTACCTCTGAAACTTGGGATAACCCTGAGTAGGATCCATCTCTGAAATCTCTCCCTGTACCTCTGAAACTTGGGATAACCCTGAGTAGGATCCATCTCTGAAATCTCTCCCTGTACCTCTGAAACTTGGGATAACCCTGAGTAGGATCCATCTCTGAAATCTCTCCCTGTACCTCTGAAACTTGGGATAACCCTGAGTAGGATCCTGCTCCACAGCTCCAGGAGCTTGTGTTGACTTGGTAGCACTGGAGAGAGGAAGGATTCCCTGTCTCCAGGTTCTTGGCAGCTGCTTCTGGAGCCACAGCCCACGAAGGGGAAGCTCCGAAGGCTACACAGAGGTTTTGGGAAAGCCCTGTTAAAGCTCCAAGCGACACTGTAAACCAGAGTCCTTCCAGGAGAAAGGTGGAGTCATTCAGGGGTGGGATTTTCCCTGTTGATGGAAAAGTAGAAATTTGGTGTGTTTGGTTGCAGAACCAGAGGACTGAACTTCAAGGCAAGGTCCTCCTCACGCTGTCAATCATCCTGACTTCCACTGCCTTAGAGGATTCTCTGGGAACTGGCTTGTGCCCCGTAGAGATTCCAGGCCCTGACCTCAGGTTGGGCTTTCCGAAATGCGATACTTGGTGATGTTGGTTTGAGGAAACATCATTCAGCACTTAAAAAACTCAGCACCAAGCAAGAGGTTAATCCCTGCTTCACTTCCCCAGACCCCCCAGGATCTGTGTGGCACTCCTGGGAAGGGGGTCTTACAGCCCCCAGAGCTTCACCTGAGCCTTGGGAAGGAGGGAGTGTGGGATCATGGAGTCATGGAATGGTCTGGGCTGGAAGGGACCTTAAAGCTCATCCAGTCCCACCTTCCCAGGTCGCTCCCCGCTATCCCAGGTTGCTCCAAGCCCCGTCCAACCTGGCCTTGGACACTTCAGGGATGGGGCAGTCTTCTCTGGGCAACCTGCTCAAGGAAAATGAGGGGGGCTGTGATTCCAGGCTGGGAATGGCCAAGGGCTGGCCTTTTCTAGGTGAACAGGTGCCAAGAGTTGCCTGCTCCGGTTATTCCTGTGTTAGATTGGCATCTTTGGGCCTTGCTCTGGGCTGTAAATGGTCACTTCTGTGGACTGTGGGCTAAACATAGCCAAGTAAGCCATCCTAAGTGATCATTTGGATTTGGGGAGGAAATGTGGGAACAAGGGAAGGGAGTGATGAGCCCAGTGGCTGTTGGGTGACCCCACTATCCACACTGCTGCAGTTTGTCCCGGAGGGATCTGGTGTGGGCTCCAAACTGCTTTAATTCCTTCTCTCACAGGACAGCAAGTGCTGAAATGCCGACTCAGGCATCCGGTGTGCGTTGGACACGAAGTGTGGGGTAATCCCACCTTCTCCTGAGCCCCTGGGGGAGCACTGGGGTGGCAGCAGAGCTGTGTCATGCCGTGGAGAGCTGAGGCAGCTGGCCCTGGCTCTGAGCTTTGGTTCCTGCTGCTCCCGTGTGGACAGACAGAAACAGGAAAACTGCTGGCTCTGTGTTCAGCTGCGACTGTGCCTGTCAGTGCTGAGAGGGGCTCAGCTCCTCACTGAGCCTCTTTGGAGGATGCACTTTCTAAATCGGTGACAAGTGCCTGTGTTTGCTTTCACCACCACATAATAAAATGCTTGTCCTGCCACTGCTCCCTCCCTTGCCTATTTTGGCTGGGCTGCCCAGGCAGGATCCAGCAGCCTGTCTGGGCAGAAATGAATTAATCAGCTTAGCTGGCTGTTTTGGTTTCTCAGCCACGTCTGGATCCTAATGCCAGAGCCTGGATGCAGGGACACAGGGAAATCAGTGCAGGGAGTGTAATTATAAACATCAGATAGTGGGCAGAGCTGCTCTAATCCCTCAGTAATTGAGGTGATTATGGATTACTAGACAGCCTGAGTTTCCAAGGTGCCAACTACCATTCCTCAGTGGAGGCAGAAACGTTGTGGGCACTTCCCAGCAGTGGGGCCTTAACAGCTGGACTTGGGAATCTTAAGGAATCTTGCAGGGAAGAACTCAGGTGCAGGGCTTGTCTCACTGGGGTGAGTTCAGGTGGGAATGGTTTAGGTGCAGGTATCTAAATGTGAAATCTGGTTCTGCAGCGTGATGTTTCCGTAATTAATTGACATGCTAATGATGAGCTCTCGTTCTAATTGCAATTAGAGTTCAGTTCTGGCTGGCACGTGCCGTGCCACGAGTGCACAAAACAAACCCACTGGGTGTTTCTTTTTACCGCTAATCCTTGGCTGCTGAGAGGTTTGTTGTGTGTTTGCCTTGTTCTTCCCTTAGCTGGACCACGGGTATGGCCTGCCCACAGCAGCCAAGGAGTGCCTGAGCTCTGTTGCCAGCCAGGATGTCCCGACCCTACAAATGCCCCGAGCGGTTTTCCACACCAGCGAGAGTGACCCGGTGAGTCCCTGCCGCCCCTGTCCCTGTCACACAGCCAGGCCTGGGGGCCACCAGTCCGCCCCTGGACGTGCTGGGGCCAGGAATGCTGACTGGGATTGTGTTGTTTTAGGGAAGGGGGTACACAGCCCTAAAACAGGGATGCAAATCCCGCGGGAACGGCCCCCTGGGAACAAGTATTGATTCGTTTCTCTAGAGCTGCACAGATGAAGCTCGTACGTGTGAGCAGAAGCTCGGATGTGGCTTAGCTTGTCATCAGACACCATTAATTCCGGCTCCAGGGTTACTCTTCCCCCTGACCAACCTCCCCGAATTGGCCGTGAAGGGGATCAATCCCCCACGGCGCAGACGACCCTCCGCACAGCCCCGCAGCATCACCATTCCAGCCTCACACTCCCCGTCTCGGGCACAAAATGAAGCGGAATAAATGAGTGGAAGGGAGCCTTTGAGGTGCTTTTCTGCTGCCTCTGTAATTGGAGTCTCTCGGTGCCGATTCCTCCGGGGTCTCTATGGAAACGGCAGCGGGGAGATGATCTGCCGCACGTGACCCCGTGTCTATAGATTGCACAGCGGAGTCCAGATGGCAGGGATTGTCCCCCCTCTGTCCTGTGCCTGCCTTTCACGTTGCCAGGCAACTGGCTCTGGCATTCTGGCTGGATGTGCCCGGGGTTTTGGTGGCTTTGGTGGCAGCCACCGCATCCTGCGCCGTCGGCTCAGCCTTCCCCGGGCTCACTGGGTCACTGCAGCAGCAGAGCTGGCAGCCCTGGCTGGGCTGCACCCCAGAAAGGCCCATTAAAAATGGATTAAGAAGGCCAGAGGAACACGAAATTTTTCATAAGATGTGGCTTTTATGGACCTTTCCATTAGCAAAGCGCAGAGTGACTGAACGTGGGGGTAGAGACACTGTGACCCAATTTACAGAGCGAGGAGAGTGAGGGAATTTGCCTGAAGTTACGCAGCAAGTCAGGGATGAAGCTGAGAGTGAAGATGGGCCTTGGAGTCCACTGTTTGAGCCCAAAGGTGACACCGCCATGAAAAACAGAGTTAATCTGCCCAACACGTGCAGGAGAACTCCAGGGAATCCAGAGTCTGAAATGAGCCCTGCTGGGGAAAAGATTGGGAGTCCCGCTCCACAGATCTCCTCGAGTGACACCTCCCTGCAGCAGGGCACCTCCTGGGAAGCCAGGCTTTGGAATTATCCTTCCTGTTGCAAGGATTTCCTGGCCAGCAGACGCCCGCTTGGCAGCTCCAGCAGCTCAGTGGTTTGCTGAAGCTACCAAATGGTTTCTTCCTCTGGCCAAAGCCGGGAGTTCCTGGAATCCTGCGGCTGTGCCAAGGTAAACCACGGAGCCCAGGACACCCTGACCCGTCCTGGGAACGCCTTCCCTCAGCCAGGGGTGGAATGGGCAGTAGGAGGGGGGCAGAAGGTGGGAGAACAGGAGTGTTCTGTGCTGAAAGGCTGGAAATCTGGTCTGGAGAAGGGAAGGGATGCTTAGTAACAAGAATTCCTGGGCGTGTGGCAGAGCTGCAGCAGTGGCACAGGAAGGATCCATCAAGAACTGGGAAAAGACAAATATTCCTGGCCAAGCAGGCACTAATCACACCCAGGTCCAAGCTGCTCAAAAAGAAAGAGAACAGGGAAGTTGTTATATTTGTTGTTTATATATATATATATATATGAGACTGACATGCACAAGAATAAAGAGGAGGATTTTTTTAGTCTAAATCGATGGAAAAATGCAAAAAGCAGGACATGATAGTAGCTTCAAAGCTTGGCACAAAACTACTGAAAGTCATACAAGAAGGGCTGCAGAATTATATATAAATATATATATATATATATAAAAAATCTCCTGTATATATTGTCCTAATTAGACACAAAATCTGATGACTAGAACAAGAGGAAATAAATAAGTCCTTTGCAGGTATTGTGTGGCAGGAAAAGAGAATAATGAAGGGAAAACACAAGGCATGAAATAGGTATTAAATTTTCATATATCAGTAGCAACATCTCCTTGCAGTGCACAGTCAGATCTGCAGGTAATCACTAGAGAAATGCAGAAGGATTCAGGTCTGGTTCAGGAATAACCCTGATCACTGAGGTCACAGCAAGGGACTGGAAATTATTGCCCCAGGAGAGAGACTGGGAGGTTTTTTTAAGCCTCCGGCACCAGTGACCAAGTGGCACCTTGGGAATTGCTGCTGAGGCACAGCAGCACAAGGCAGAAAACATCATTTTGTCACAAAAGAAAGTAAATGGGGCTCCAGCAGGGAACTGCAAGGCTGCTGTTGAGGTTTGGGGGGACCAGAAGGACGAGGGGACTGATGGAAGGTGAGATAAATCCGTGGAGGTTCCTACAGGAGCTCAGGGAATCCCTTCATTGTTCAGTGCCAGGTGGGAGCTCCTTTCTTCAGGCTCTTCCAAAGCACCTCCCAGCAGTGTCCTGACCCCACAATTCCTGCTTTATGCTCTGATCCCAGTGAGTGGGTAGTGCAGGGGTTGACTGAGTGTTCCCTCTGTGTTACATCCTCCCTTCTCTCGGAGGCCTCAGCCTTTCAGGAGTGTGACAGTTCCCATTCTCCCTCCCCAGGCCAAGCACACGGAGCAGCACGAGGGTCGTCACTACAGCATCCCCCTGGAGGAGGTGAAGGCCGTGTTCCCACATGGACTCCCCTACCGCTTCCAGCAGCAGGTACTCCAGCTTGGAGCAGCTTTGGAGGGAGGGTCCTGTGGCTGCCCCATCCCTGGAAGGGTCCAAGCCCAGGCTGGACAGGGCTTGGAGCACCCTGGGCTAGTGGGAGGTGTTCCTTCCCACAGCAGGGGGGGCGGAACGAGATGATCTTGAAGGTCCCTTCCAAACCATTCCCTGACTCTTTGTGGGAAGAACCAGATCCTTTGGGAACTACGATACGCCCCTGTTGGAATGAGAGGGATGACCTGCTGCTAGAGTGCAGTTATCCCTGGTCCTGACTGTAATTTCCAACACCTAAAAGAGATGAGTCAGCCTCCTCAGAAGAGAGGCTGCAGAGTTCGAGGATTCCACCTCGGGCAATGTTCATTCTGATATTTTTCATCCCTGACTCCCCAGCACATGCTGAGTTACAGAAATGTTTGCCACGGTTATATTCCTGCGTGAAACAGGCTGTCTGATGGAATTAAGTTTATAGGGGCAGCAAAAAAACCCCGGTGTCTTGATTTCTGTGGTGAGACAGGTGGAGCCAGGGCTCTGTGAGTTAGGAGCAGATTCCTTACCTGTGGGCATCCGTTGGCTCTGGATTCACGGGCGGGCTGGTTGGCTGCACCTCAGTCTGTCAGGTGATGGAGCAGCTAATCCTGGAAAGGGTTTCCAGGCACAGAAAGGACAGGAAGGTGCTCGGGAAGCAGCGCGGCTTCACCGGCTCGACCAACCTGACACCGACCGGTGCTGCGGGGCAGGGAGGGCAGGGCTGGGGGTGTCCACAGCCTCCAGGCAGCGATGGAGCAGAGCTGGGAGCAGCTGTGCTCGGCCAGCAGCAGCAGCAGCTTGGTCCCACTGTGCTCCTCTCCTCAGATCCAGACCTTCAACGAGGCCTGTGTGATGGTGCGGAGGCCGGCGCTCGAGCTCTTCTCTTACCTGAGGAGCACCAACTTCGCCCACCCCGCCGTCAGATATGTGATCTGTATCTTTGGTCACCCCCTGAGGGTGGAATGCGAGTGAGATCCAAGCAGTCAGTGCAGTGAGGGTGATGTTCTGAGCCGGGTTGAGCCTCCAGGAGGTGGTTCTGCCACGTGGGCTGTGGTCAGCGCAGCGACTCCGAGCGCCTCAGGAAGTTTGGAGACCTTCCTTCTAACCCAGTTTGGCTCGTGGCACAGACCCACAGAGGGCTGTCAGCACTCCTGAGGGGAGGGGGCTCCTCAGCTCTGCTCAGCGGGGTGGGATACAGGGAGAAGGAGCTCCATCCTGTTGCTGGATGGAATGTCACCCTTGCCTTGACAACCTCTGAACTCCCTTTATTGCCTTCCCTGAAAAAAAGTGACAAGAAGGTATGAGCTGAAGTGGTTTTCCAGAGACTTTCCTTGACAGTCGCTGTTGGAGACGGTGAGAGGGGAACAGGGAAGACCATGACCCTGTGCCACGTGGTTCACTACTGCTCCAGGCAAGGCTGGCTGGTGCTGCACATCCCCGACGGTAAGGACACCAGTGTCCCCTCTGTTCCCACACCAAACACGTGCTGCCCCAGGAGATGCCGCTCCCAGGGAAAGCTGTAGGGTGGGGCCACAGCAAGTCACCCTTGTTTTCCCCTACAAAAGGTTTATAAAGCACAAAACCCCCAAATAACGTAATAATTACAGTTATTTTCACCTGCTCACGCGGGGTTTGAGTCAGTCTGTCTGTCCCCAGTGTGTGGGTCCTCTGCTCCCAGGGGAGAGTCCTCCAGTAAAGCTGGAGGAGTGCTGCCTCCAGCTCCATGTTCCCAGCACAGGAAGGACATGGAGCTGTTGGAGCCAGTCCAGAGGAGGCACTGAGATGATCAGAGCAGCTCTGATGTGAGGAAAGGCTGGGAGAATTGGGGTTGTTCAGCCTGGAGAAGAGAAGCTTTGGGGGGACCTAATTGTGGCCTTCCAGGACCTGCAGGAGCTGACAGGAAACTTGGGGAGAGACTTTTTTTCCAAGGGTCTGGAGTGCCAGGACAAGGGGGAATGGCTTCAAACTGACAGAGGGTGGATTTAGGTTGGATATCAGGAGGAAATTCCTCCCTGGGAGGGTGGGGAGGCCCTGACACAGGATGTCCAGAGAAGATGCGGCTGCCCCTGCATCCTTGGAAGTGTCCAAGGCCAGGTTGGACAGGGCTTGGAGCAACGTGGGCTAGTGGAAGGTGTCCCTGCCTGTGGCAGGAGGTGGAATGAGCTTTAAGGTCTCTCCCAACCCATTCCATGATTCTCTGACTTTCCTTACCAGCCTAGCAGGATAAGATCAAGCAATAACCCCCACTCCACCCCACCTCACACCGTTGTTTTGACTGGGAAAAAAAAAAAGATAAAAAATGCAAACCAGCTGTTTCCTTTTGCTCCCAGCTCATCTCTGGGTGAAAAACTGCAAGGAGCTCTTGCAGTCTTCCTACAAGAAGGAGCGGCTGGATCAGCCTCTGCAGGCCTCTGCCTGGCTCAAGAACTTCAAAACCTCCAATGAACGTTTCCTGAGAGAGGTTTGTGGAGCCTGGCACGTCGTTTTTGCTGCCCCCTCTGCCCCTGTGCTGGAGTTCAGGTTGTGCAGGAAAAGCTGGGAATGGCTGGTTGGGGGTGGATACTTCTCCCAGATTCTGGGATCCCAAGTGCAGTCACACAACACCCACGGGATGGAGAGGGGATTAGGCCCAGCCAGGACAGGTTTAGGAAGGGCAGGTCCTGCCTGAGCACCCTGATCTCCTTTTAGGACCAGGGGGCCCTGGTGGATGAGGGGAAGGTGTGGATGTGTCGGCCTGGCCTTCAGCAAAGCCTTGGGCACCATCTCCCATGGAAAAGCTTCAGCCCATGGCTTGGGCAGGGACATTCTCTGCTGGTTTAAGGGCCCAGGGAGTGGTGGGGAATGGAGCTGATCCAGCTGGGATCTGGGCACTGGTGGTGTCCCCCAGTTGGGCCCAGTCCTGTTTAACATCTTCATTGATGATCTGGGTGAGGGGATCGAGTCCACCACCAGCAAATGTGCAGATGACAGCGAGCTGGGGGTGTGCTGATGTGCTGGAAGGCAGCAGGGCTCTGCAGAGCGACCTGGACAGGCTGGATCCATGGGCAGAGTGGCTGGAGAGCAGCCAGGCAGGAAGGGACCTGGAAGTCAGGAACATGAGCCAGAGTGTGCCCAGGTGGCCCAGAGGGCTGATGGATCCCGGCTTGGATCGGGATCAGGGTGGCAGCAGGAGCAGGGCAGGGATCGTGCCCCGGTGAGGCCACCCCTCGAGTGCTGTGCCCAGCTCCGGGCCCTGGGCTCAGGAAGGACATGGAGGGGCTGGAGCAGGGCTGGGGAAGGGGCTGGAGCACAANACGTGAGCCAGAGTGTGCCCAGGTGGCCCAGAGGGCCGATGGATCCCGGCCTGGATCGGGATCAGGGTGGCAGCAGGAGCAGGGCAGGGATTGTGCCCCGGTGAGGCCACCCCTCGAGTGCTGTGCCCAGCTCCGGGCCCTGGGCTCGGGAAGGACATGGAGGGGCTGGAGCAGGGCTGGGGAAGGGGCTGGAGCACAATTCCCATGGGGAGAGGCTGAGGGAGCTGGGGGGGCTCAGCCTGGAGAGGAGGAGGCTCAGGGGAGACCTCCCCACTCTGCACAGCCCCCAAAACGAGGGGGGAGCCGGGGGGGGGTCGGGCTCTGCTCCCAGGAACCAGCAGCGGGACAAGAGGGGCTCAGGCTGTGCCAGGGCAGGTTTAGGGTGGATATCAAGAGGGAATTCTTTCCAGAGAGGGTGATCAGCCATTGGAATGGGCTGCCCAGGGAGGGAGGGGGCGGATTCTCCATCCCTGGAGGATTTTAAGGTGAGACTGGATGTGGCACCAGTGCCACGGGCTGGGAACCACGGTTGGGTTGGATCAGGGGCTGGTCTTGGTGATCTTAGAGGGCTTTCCCAACCCAGCTGATCCTGTGGTTCTCTGAAAGAACCAGGAATCCAACCTCTGCAGCCTTTGCCCCAGTTGCTCCCCAGTCTCACTGTAGTTCTCTTCCCACAGATAAAAACCCAAAGGAAATACGTGTGGGGCAAACGGGAGAGCACCGAGGAGGGCAGACCTTTGGGGGAAGTGGTGGAGCAGGTGAGGAATGACCCACAGGAGTAATCCAGGGGGGTCCCAGCTGGCGCCAGGAGATCCCCCCGTTTGTGTGGGGAACAGATTGCTCCGGAAGACCTGACGGGTGTGAGTCCTGGGGAAGGGAAGGTGTTTCCTGTGGACCAAAAACGTTGTGGGCGATGTGATGGATCTCTGTGTGTGTCCCCTGTGTGTCCTGTCCCCTCTGTGTCCCCTCTGTGTGTTCCCTTCTGTGTCACCTGTGTCCCCTGTGTGTGTCCTGTGTCCCCCTCTGTGTCCCCATCCACCCTGTGTCCCCACCTCTGTCCCCTGTGTTCCTGTGTGTCCCCTGTCCCTTCTGTGTCCCCTCTGTCTC
>VZRE01011749.1:0-25092 GCA_013396775.1 Cephalopterus ornatus
TTTGCCCCACTATTGGAGGTGTCCAGGGCCAGGCTGGACGGGACTTTGAGTGATGTGGTCCAGTGGAAGGTGTCCTTGCCCATGGCAGGGTGATTGGAATGAGGTAATCTTTATGGGTCCCTTCAGACGCAAACTAGGCTGTGATTGTTTTAAGGCTTGGGTGGGGTTTTTTTGCTGTGCAGAGCAAATGTTGAGTATTGGTACAGCTCTGCCAGTAGTGGTTTTACACTAAGTCCTGTTCTTCCTCCTACAATTGTAAATTCAGGTTGCCCACTGTCTCCTCCACTCTTGCCAGTACCAGGATGGGAGCCAGGCATAATCACCCTGCAGCTCACAACAAGAGCTTGAAGCCACAATTTGACAATTCCCATTCTCTCCATCTTAATATTTTCCTATTGATAGAAATGCAGTTATGGACGTTCTATCCTAATGTGTTTGATACAGCTGAAGTTACAAATGAGGAAGACCTTACACTTCAGTGTTTTGACTACTCACCTTTCAAATAATCTTTCTCTCTTGCCTGGTGTTTTTTATGTAGGTATGTGTTTATAGTTTTGCAAACGTTTTTGAAATGGATATGGTAGACAATGTGAGACAACTTGTGTAGCTTGAAGACTGTCTTGTTGGAGGAAGTTTCTGCATGTGACTGTTTAATGTGGCAGTTTAATTTTTTAATTTAATGGTGTAATCTTACCTTTCCAGTCTGAGATGGAGAAGCCTAGAGGAAGGAAGAAAGCAGCTATCACGGATTCAGAAGAGAAACTAAGCATAGATGACCTGAATAAATTGGGTCAAGAGCAGAAACTTAGAGGTAGTCAACGGGGAAGGAAGAGACCTGCAGTTGTTTCAGAAGCTGATGAAACACAATGGCAAGATGAAAAAAGGCTAAAAGATGATGTGATAGAAAGTGAGGATGAACAGAACAGTCCACCAAAGAAAGGGAGAAGAGGACGCCCTGCCAGAACAAATAATGGGGGAACACCAAAGGAAGAACCAGTTGCAAAGTCATCAAAAAGGAGCAAAAAAAAACAACCACCAGCAGCTGCAGCAGAAGAGGAGGAGGAGGAAGAAGAAAGGCAAACTGAAAATATTGAACAAAAACCAAAAGGCAGGCAAAATAGGACATCAAAAAGAACACAGCAGAGGTAAGTCCATCTTCTTGTAAGCTGCATATTTTTTTATATTTGGACATTAGTTATAATTTGATGCTTTGCAATTTGGGTCTTCCTCAAAACAGAGCAGAACCATCTGAAACTAGTACAGTTGAATCAGCACAGTCTACGCCACAGAAAAGACGAGGAAGGTCATCACAAACACCACCATCTCAGCAAAAAAAAGTGTAAGTGTTCTAAATCTGTGTTCAGTGAAAATTAAAAATATGCCTCTGTGCCCCCAAGCAAACATTTACTGAAAGTATTTCAGAATGCAGTAATTGACAGTTAAATTGCCATTGTTATTTCTAAAATGTTTTCCTTAGTTGCTTCTCTCTAACCGGATCAAAAGACTGTGAGTAAGTTTAGGGTGCTCAGGTAGCATATTCATAGCTTTGCTTTTCTAGGATAAAAGTCAATAAAGCACAGGTGGGCCTTGAAGACAGGGATTTATTATGACTTTAAGGAGAGAAAAGTGGTCCTGTTTGTTTGGGCTGGGGGGAAGAATCAAACTTACTGTAGTGAAACAGTATTGTGGAGAATTAAGTTTATTCTGATTCTCCTTAAATTAATGTTCACTTTCTAGTTTCTGGCCTTCTTATTATCCACTTGACTCATTTCCACGTTTTGATCAGTGAAGGATAGTAGCTTCTGAAAATTCTGAGGTGCGTTAAGCTCCAACATGAGGTTAAATTCTGTGGCTAGCTTAATTTTCTTGTGCCTGCTGTAGGAAAGTACAGGTATTGCTACCTTTTCATGTACATGTATAGGTAATAGTATATGTAAGCAGAGGTGTACAAGTGGTTATTTGCCCACTTGTATTGAACTGCAGCTCATGGAACACATTTACTGTTCCAGAACCTGGTGATAAATTCCTTATGGCACTACTTAAGCACACCTACCATCTGATGTTTTTGTGTTACTCTGTTGTTTTTTTGTCTTCTGGGCTTAGTTGATCTTCCTCTGGCAGTGTAATGTACTGATTTGCCTGACCCTGGAGATCTTCCATACCAGACAACTTTGTGTGTAGAAGCTTGTTACTCTCATTTCACATTCAATTTTCACACCAGATCACTTGATCTAGCATTTTGCACACACAATACCCTGACCTTTCCAGTGTTTTGCTGCCCTACCTCAGGTCAGATCTCTACTGCTCCTTTACTCTGTAACCGGAAACACAGGACTCAACACTGTCTTGATTACTACAGAAGTCACTGCTACATGTGCAGTAGAACAGGAGTCGGAAGCTGCTCCTGCCATACAGAGAAGACACGCCAACAAGTCATTGTTGGTGACGTGCTGTGTGGTGTTTGTCAAAGATTCCCTTTACTAAAAAGTATCTTTTGATTCAATTCCCAGTGCAGTTGGTGAAGCTGTTATGTTTGTTTACCCCATTTTAAACAGAAAGTAAACTGTATCGCTACCTGTGATCAGTAAGAAATGTATCTCTTTCATGTGGATATATGTTCTTCCTGGCACAAGGAACCAAAGCAAGTTGGTTCAGGGTTCAAAGTTGTTGCGTCTATTCTAGAATTCATTTAAAACAATATGATGGGTTGTTTTTTTTATCAGATCACCCTTTTTCCAAATCTGAAAGAAAAAGGTGAGACAGCAGTAATATTTCAGTCTTTAAAGTACACTGTAGACAGACCTTTCTTCCTTTCCTACATACCTATCTACAGCAGTTTTAACTGAAGGAAGTTGATAGATTGAGCAGGACCACAAGATAGAATATGTTTAATCCAAATACTTAGAGCTTTTTGGGCTCCTTGGAAATGGATATGAAATTAGAATTTGAGATTTTGCCTATGAGGTGATAGTGTATCCTGTGGAGTGATAGTGTGTAACCTGTTTCTGATAGCAAATTAGGTTACCAATTAGCGCATGTGAACAGGCTTATTTTTGTAATATGTGAAAAGATAAACCTAGCTTGTGAGTAATTCTTCTGTTTCATTTTCAATTCTGTTGCTTCTGTCAGCCTTTAAGACTTATTTGGGTTCATTTGTGTTATTTCTCAAGGAATGGTATGCTGGTTAGTGCTGAAACCCCCACTATAATTACTATATGCAATTCGGAGATTTTATTTTGTCCAGATTTTAGTGGTTCTCGAGACTGAAAATTCCTACCACTTTTGTGGTGTAGTGGTGCCAGAGAACAGTTGTTTTAGGTCTGTGCCCACACTGGAGATTGACATCTATCTGTTTTCTACCTGGAACAGAGTTTCTGGCTTAATTTCAACCAAAAAGTCACCCAGTTTGGGTGCAGCAAGATTGCATCTGCAGTAAACAGGATGATTCCATGATTTGATTCTGAATTGTGCTAATGTAATGCGGGTGATGCTCTGTAGTTTTGGATATATATGTAGTTGGCTTTTTTTTAAGGTGAGGGGGGATGGCTAGGTCTCAAGTGAAGCAAGTGGGTTCCTTTTTGCTTCTGGCGCAGGTCCCATAATTAAAACAGATGATTTAAGATATTGTTGACTGATTGTTCTTGATTATCCTAATTAAGTTATTGTTATCCTGATTATCCCTAGCTCTTAGTATGAGCTAGCTTGGAATATTTGCATTTAGGTTTATTATAGTGTTAATTTCATAAATAGCAATATGGGTTCTTCTAGGTTGTGTGTAAACTCCTGTGGAAATAGAGTACATCTATTCATTGAACTGAATAGGAAAAAAACAACAAATAGTATTCAGTCTCTGGCTATTGGACTTTTCCTGTTCACTGCTTAATGTTGTTCACTGCTTTGGCCGTATTCTGGCACTGAAGAGAAAAATCTGCCCTGTCTATAGAGGCAAAACTGTTTAACTTTGTACTCCTAGCCCTCTATTATGGAAGAATTTTGTTTTCAAATGCTGTTGCCCAGCCTCCTAATTCCACTTCTGTTCCATGTATGGATGAACTATATAGGACGAGTGAACCATATATGGATGAACTATAAGACAAGAGTATTACATAACATGAAATTTTAAGACTTCTGTTCTTGTAAAATAGAATGTTTGCTCATACAGTTTATACATTTGCAGACCCATATGCTGTGAAGCTGATCTTTATTTTTCTTCTCATTATAGCCGTGCAGGACGTTCCAAACAAGCAGCCAGTAAAGAGAATGAATCTGGTGAAGAGATGGATGTATTTCAGAGCAGTTCACCAGTCAGTGATGACATTCCCCAGGAGGAAGTAATGGAAGAAGAGGAAGTTTCCACAATCAATGTAAGACAGATGCCTGAGATTTTCTTTGTGAGTCTTTGTGGTGGTCTTCTGTGTATTGATGATCAGAGAATGACTTCTCCTGTTTTTAGAACTTATCTTTCCTGCTTTAAAATGAACAGGGTGGTTGTCAGCTGCCACTGTTGTGTAGCGGAGCTGCACTGTAGTTTCCCAGAGAAGCTGTGTTTCTTAGAAAACACTTCTTTTTGTCAAGCATCTTAAAGTTTCTGTTCTGTGTAACCTTTCTCATCTATATTCCAGAATTGTGTATTATCTAATGGGAATTATTTTCCAGATAACTCCTGCTTATTCTTCTCAGCTGGATTGTGAAAGTGAATCAATTCAAAACAGACGCAACCTGAATAGTATTGGAAAATAAGCATGACATCTTGGAACAGAATCCTAAACCAATTTTCTTCCTCTTAGCAGCATATGCAAATATGTTAAAATAATTTCACTTTTATATTTATTTCATACAAATGCATTAGCAATGTTAGTAGTAATACTAAAAATTTTACTGTGAATGCCTTTACACTTTTGGATGCATCTGATGATTGGAGCATCTGAGTTTATGAAAACTGAGAAAAAACTGTTTTTGAATACAAGAAAGACACAGGCTCAATAACATCAAATGAGGTTACATCCTGGTCACTGAATGGACTTGTGCTTCTGATAAAATGAATAATGAATGCCACTGTATACAGTTATTCAAACGTTATTGAGCACGACTGAGCATTTTTTCCATTATAAAATATATTTGTTCTCAGATTTTTCAAAATTTTTCTGTAAAAACATTAAAAATACGTTTTCTCCAAATAGGTCCGTCGCAGAACTTCCAAAAGGGAAAGGCGATGAGTGAGCATGTAGTTACCAACCTTCCAGGTGAAAGCTTTGAAGAATGCTTTTAATATAAAGCTTGAGACTGAATGAAGCTGTTAGTGCACAAATGGGGTTGCTGAAAAAAAGACAAAACCTATTTTACTGCCCCTGCATTTGAAGTTCCTAGGTCACAAGCTTTAGCCACACACATGTTGATATCATTAACTGTGGATTTTTGTGAAGTGTAAGTGCGCTGGCTTTGTAGACATATGAACTAAAGAAGAAAACTGTAAATAGTTCTTTTTTTAATGTTTCTGACTTATAAAGTGCTTGTATAGCTTTTATCTGCGGCTTTAAACTGACAGTACCCCACTGTTTATTGGATCGATTGATTTTAAAAAGAACAGTTTGTTGAAAATTGATCTCAAGCAATATCTGTCAGTGTTCGTATTTGTACTCTTGTTGACATTTAACTGTGAAAAAAAAAATCAGTTGAACAAATAGTGCCACTTCCTTTAGCCACTATTTGTTGTGTGGAGGAGAAGAAGAAAAAAAAGTCTTTGTTTCCTTCATGAGTATAACTTAGTGTTTACCTTCAGGCACCTACTTATCATCAGAGGTGCTAAATTACTTTCTTTTACAGTTGAACAATGTTGGATAGAATAATACAAGAGATGCAAATTGTGAAAGAAGTTTTGTTTTACACCTCAGTATTGATGCCAGACTTTTCTGGACTTGAAATGGCATTCAAAAATTCAAAAAGGATTTAAAATATTTTAATTTTAAAAGTGTGTTATTAAATAATGTACTGAATACCCTACCCATTTTATCTTCCCCTATCAGTTTTTATTAATCTACTGTATCAATAAAATTCTGTAACTGAGTTTTTAATAGTCTAGTATGTTAATGTGTATAGATATTTCCTTCTGAACATGTTGTTCACAAAGAGCAAATTATTACTACATTATAATATGAAATCTGATATATAAACATTAGTGAAAATACAGTTCTTATTACAATGTAAAGTTAATCACAAAGAGAAATTTTATTGATGCAGTGTGTCTTTATAAAACTGTTCTTGAGAGCCAAGTGTTTTGTATTTTATAGTGAAGTTGCATGTTTATGAAAAATGTGCTGAAAATGGGATGTAATGTTTTTTTGGAAACTCGTATCTAGCAGTAGTATATGGTAGGTTGCCTCATGAGAGAACCTTCTATTGAGAGTTTATTGTACCTTTCTTTTTTGTTTTTGAGCCAAATTTTTTTGGTATGAAGAGCTAAGTTTTTGTTGGATAACCAGCTGTCGATTATTACAGTCAAGGTATTCAAGATTTGAATGAAGCTCCATTTTTATTTTGTGCTACCATAGAGAGATTGGTTTTTGTTGTTTTTTCTTTTTTTTTAGGTGTAATCTTAAAAAAAAAAAAAAGGAAACAGAATGCTTAGAGCAGTATCCTGTATGCAGTTCTACAGTTTACAAACTGTGTCTTTGAACCAAAATGTATCAGTTACTATACTATGCTTAGCCAAGCACATGTTATAACTTCAGGTGCTGTTCTCCCTCTGGTACCCTACAGTTGACAACACATGAAAAATCAATTTCTAACCTAAGAAAATTTTATTTCATTGAATAATGGAGCATTTTCATATAATCCATCAATAAATAAGTTATTGTTGCAAGGTGACCTGTAAAGATCAGAGAAAAGGATAATACTAAACCGTGGATTTACTGATTTATGAAGTGTAAGGTCATTAGTAAAGCAAGCAACCCTTAGAATTTTTTCTTTCTTTTTTTTTTTTTTTGTACAAGTGGAAAAAAGTATTATAAACAATTAGGTTATTCTGCCTCATCTTAACTTCCCCCCTCTTCCAGTATTCAGCTTTTCAACATTTATACGTATAGATATGGGGGAAATGCTGCCTAGGAAGGCAAATATGGTTGATAAGAATTGACTTTGAAATAGTTGGCACAACAGAACTGGCTTACTTATGCTTCAGCAGTGCAAATGCAAGTTGTTGAGGTTTTTTGTTATGGTATAGAATAATTAAAAGCTAGCTTTATATTTTCCTCTTTGACAGAATTGCACTGAAAACATTTATGGAAGATGTACCTTTAAGTCCATTTTATACAAAAAATATGAAAAATTGATGCTGAAACTGCTGCAGACTCTTGAGGCTTTATGTGCATAAACATGGTTAGGTTAAACTTCATCGAATATTGATGCACCATTACTGATCATAATGTTGATTGTAAATTTAAACTATAGTTTTGCAAATGTTGATTTCTTGGGTTATAATGTGTAATTCATTATTTCTTGAGAAATGGGCACAGCAAATATTTCATTCTTATATTCAAACCTCTTCTAAGTTCATTCTCATCTCGTATAAAGAAAATGAATATTTTATGTACTAACATTTTGAGATCTGCGTACAGTAGCTACAGTAGATTATAATTATGTATAAAAGATGAATTGCTAACATTTAGTTAGCATGCTCTTCTGCAATGATAATGTTAAGTTTATAAGAATGTACTGTATTACATTAAAAGATCAAATTGAACTCACTGTAACAAGTTCCAGTATGACATTTTTGTGAGATTACCGAAGTATCTTGCTGTACTTTGCAGCTAATTAAGCTTTTGTTACATTTCCTTTTCTTGCTGCAGTGCAACAGGAAACTCTCAGTGATCTGTAGTTCACATGCAAAATCCAAACAGGGATTGTAATCTTTATACTAATATTTAAGAATAATTGGCTGATTCCAGAAGCGTGGTGGTCTGTTACTTGTTACCTACTGAGATGATGAATATTTAGGGTCAAGTAAGCCACTAATAGGAGGGAAACATGAAATTGCTTGAAAGTTCTAGTGTGAGTACACCTCTTCCACCTTGGATAGTCTAGAATTCTGTATTAATTATACTTGACACTGTCAACTGACTTTATTTTCTAGCAAAACCGAACCCTTTTTCGAATATTTTGACACTTGCTCTTTTGACATTTTGATCTCTGTGAACAAAAACATTAGAATTTACAAAAAGATCCTCATATTAAAGACATTTTTGTCAAAAATGAATATGCTCAATTTGTACCTTGAAAAAACCTTAGAGTTGAATATTAAATACATCATTCTGGCATAGCATCTGATAGTCTAAAAAAGACATCACCAAAACTTGAGAGGTGTGTGTGTGCAGTTTTCTTGCTCCCTTTTTCGCATGTGTAGGTCTTGACAGATTATCAAAGTCTGCTTTCATGACTGCACACAGTAGGTTTTGGATCCTGCAAGTTTATATCCCTGTCTTTCTGTGGGGTTAATTCTTAAATACATTCATCCTGTGCAAACAGAAGTATAAACCCAAGTAAATTATGTTTGAATATTCTCACACTTGTGCACATGGCATATGAGAATCTTACAACTTATTTGTGTTTAATTATATTATATATACATATATATATATATTAGAGATTGATACATCTCTACCTCATCAAAGTAGGTGAAAATACTTTTTTTAAAAAAGAGACACATTCAGGTATACTACTGTATTTGATTTGGGCAGCATGTCTACAAACCCACATGGCTAAGATGAGTTCTGGATGGCCATCCCTTTAATCTGATGGTTCTATGATGACCAAAATTATAAGATTCACCTGACCAAGACCCTCTGTCCAGTCATCCATCAGGAGGAGTAGAAGAATCTGAATACGTCCTTGTTTGCTGTTGTGCTCACAGATTGCCATTCCTGTCTTTGCATCTTTATTGGATGTTGCCTTTACAAAAGGTGTTTACTAATTTAGGTACAATTTCCTAACACTGACAGAAGTGTCTTACATTCCACAGACATAAGCAAAGTTCCTGCCCTGTCAGTAGGTTTGTCCAACATACTTAGGACACCTTCTTCATTGTGTACTGTACAGCTCCTGGTATTTTGTTGCTAGTGGAAAAGTAGCAAGCTGAATGTTGGCAGCTGGGATGGAAATACAGAAAAAAACCCCACCCAGTTTGCTTTAAAAGTTCTTCACATTCTGCTGTCTAAAAGGTCATGATCTGGTTTTTAGTGACACTTTCATTTCCATAATGAAGATGTATATTTTATATTCTTTTGAGACAGCAGCATTATATCGTATATAATGCACATATCATATATAAGAAGAAAGTCTCTCAAATACAGATTTCTACCCCTGCAGATCAGTATTTCAGTAATCATGTGATACGTTTGGAATTAGTTTAATATGTAGCTTCTTTGAAGGATGGATAACATAAAGTGTTTGTTTTGGCTAGCCACATCTCTGATGCTTGTATTCTACCTCCTGTAGATACAAAGGAATGCAGTACTTTGCAAATCAAAGCAGTATGACTGAATACTGTGCCTGGGTACTTGGAAGTAATTTTATTATTCAAAACAAATTGCAGTTCATAAATTTCTTAGCCATTCTGAACAGATCCAGTGATCTGATGGCTTTAGAGACTATGTTCTGTAATACTGTGTCACTATTGTTGCAGTTCATTAATTTTCTATAGATAGAAGACAATTGCTCAAATTAAGACATGCATTGTAAGAGAACAGGTAACAATCTGTAACAATCTTACTTAAAAGTACTTAAAGTAGTTACTGAATCTTAGTAACAATCTAAGTAGTACTAACTTCAGTTGCTGTTATAATATAAAGGAGTGTGTTAAAATGAAACAACCTTGCCCTAAAAAGATTTTCTTTAATATGTTGGAAAGACAAGCTGATAATGTAAAACAGCTTTCTCCTAAAGTCACAGCACTTTGAAACAGTCTGGTTTGGAACAACTGGCTTTTTTGGTAGATATACTTTAAACTTCCAGGTTCCTGTTTACTTGTAGAATGTTTCTATTCAGCAAAATTAAATTTTTGTAAACTAAAGATATTTTGAAGAATAGAAGACTTTTTAATCCTTATTTAATAAAATAATAAGGTGATTATTTTAAGCAAGGAGGTTTTTGGGGGGCTTGTTTTTTGTTTTGTTGTTTTTTTGGTTTGTTGGGCGTTTTTTTATAGCCACATCTATAGATGCAGTAACTTGTTACATGTACGTCATGTACACCACCATTCTTTTGGATTTCTTGACCTGCAACAAACTGAAAGGGGCAGCAGAAACTGCCTTCGTGTTTTCTCCGAAATGCATTTACTCTTATCCTTCCATAACCATTTCAAAATATGAAGAACTGGAGTAAGAAGGGAGAGAAAAATGATGGGTTTATTTATCTTCTGCTGTATTCTGTGTGGTTTAGGTGATGAAAAAACAGTGGTGTGTGCAGGTGTGTAGTTGGGTGAAAAATGGGGTATTAGATATGAGTTACTGATTTAAAAGGTGTTAGAGAGATGAGTAAAGAGTAGAGAATCAACAGATAAATGAGGCAGGAATGCAGTTACTGGATACCAGATGAGCTGAGATAGGAGTCCTGTATTCAAGATGAAAGCCTAGATGGGGAATCTAACTTAGTGATAATGATATAATAATTATTAATATCTATTTAAGAGAGGAGAATTGAGGGTATGTTGCTTTCTTTGATTTGGAGGAGGAGGTTTTAGTGGAGGAGGAGTTTGAAGTGTTGAAGTATGTGTAAGAACATGCATAGAATTGAGACTGATGCCGGAATTGTTTGTGGAAAGAGGATGATGGCTGCTGCTAAGGGCAAATATCATTAGCAAGGAATTTGGAATAGTTTGACAAAAGAGGATTCAAACCTCTGTAGGTAGGAAGATAAGGCTAAGGCAGCATTCATTTAAGCCCAGCACTAAAATTGAGGCAAAAGAGGTCAAGATATAAGCCATCTGGAAACAAGTGCTTTCAAAGCTACCTAATAGCAAGAGTCTGCACAGGTCCACACTGCAGATAGCAGTATATCACCATTGGTAATGATGTCTCCTACAGTGCCTCTCATGAAATCTTTCAGTGTGACCTGTTCTCTGCAGTGTTTTGTGAAACCCTGATTATCTAGTCTTTCTTACTAATTTCAGTATACCTTCTTAGAAGCCTGGGATGGTGCTACCCTTCCTTCACATATAGTTGTCTTCTTCTACAGGACAATGTGAGTCCTATGCCCAGTCATTGCTGCTTTTCATTCCTTGCAGTGGGCCCCAGCCAGTCAGTTCTCTGAATCTTTCTTGTTTGCAACATGGGTTCTTCATTGAGAGGGTGGTTGGTCACTGGAACAACCTCCTCAGGGAAGCAATCATGGCACCAAGCACACCAGAGTTCAGGAGTGTCTGGATGACACTCTTGGTCATGTGGTTTATTTTTAGGTAGTCCTGTGAGGAACAGGGAGTTGGACATGATGATCCTTATGGGTTCCTTCCAACTCAAGATAATCTGTGTTTCTAAATGCAGCTGTCGTGCTGCTTGTTTCACAGCCATAGAGTTATAAGACAAAAGCTGTCATCAGGCTGCTACCCAACTGCAGGGCGTATTGGAACAGGTGTGTACAAGGTTGGTAGTTGACAAGAGAACTAGTAGTTGAACTGCTGCTACATTTTGATACCTCCTTTTCCCAGTATCTAGTGAATCAAGCTCCTTCCAAGGTTATAGGTTATAGTACTTCTCCAAAATTGTGAAGCTCTCTTCCAATATCTGGCCTACCTTATCCAATGAAATGGCAGGTAAGGACTCCCTTGAAGTGTAAGTAGTCAACTATGTGCTCCCAAATACAAAACAGAGTGTAAGTGTAAAGGAGGAATAATTAGGAGAGATTTAGGCAGAAGTGCAGTTCATTCCTTCTTGCTGTTGATATTAGGGAGGAAACAGGTCTATGGTCGGAATGTTAAAAAAGTTGAAGATGATTGCACTAGGGAAGAACAGATTTTGCCAAACCATTTCTGGTAGTCATGGAAGGAACAGGAAAAGTCAATCATAAAATATGTATCGCCTCAGCAACATTTAATGATTATGTACTTGGATACTATCCTGAGAAATGTGTGACAGTGGGTTATGGGATATTACACTAATTCTACGTGGGAGAGTATTTTAATCTCTGTAAGGATCTAAAAATTAATTTTGTTTTCATCTTCCTAAGCTGCTCTGCTACTTTTATTGTTTATCCTTTTATAACTCTGATATTTAATATCTGGTCAGCATCCATTGTCTGCTTTCAACTTTTATATTTATCCAGCATACGGAAGTGAGAGATGGCCATGACACAGAATTGCTGTAATTTATTGCTATCAGATTTACTTTAGATAAAATATATGACTATCAGGAGAACACTTTAAATCCATACTTAATTCATTAATGTGTTCAAACCTTGTGACTCTGTCTTCTTGGTTTCTGTGCTGCTCTTTGATGTTGAATTAGGAACATTAGGAACATTGTTTTCTTTTGTATTGCTTTCTGTTCATGCAAGAAAAAGTAGTCCTTAGTACTGCAGCCATCCCTGCTTAGGACCCACCATCCTGTTTAAATTCAAGACTGATGAGGACTTCTAGTAGTTGTTAACTACTGGGGTCATCCCATTTTGCTATAAAGGGACCAAAAATACCCAAAGCATTCCTCAGTTTAAATTTCTGGGGTGAATGACTGAGACAACTGGAAAGCTTCTCAAGGTGGATCCTCTTTGAGTCTCTGGATTCCATATTCTTGTTAATGAAATGTGATGTTCGTTATAGCCATTATCTCTGCTAGACACAAGGAGATACCCTCACATCCCTTTCTGTTGCCTTTCAGCCACGTATCTCTGTTCCTCTACTGTGTTCATTTCAAAAGCAGTGGGAGTTTCACCTTGGCCAGAAATTGCTTCAAATCTTTTTCTTGTGAGCCTTTTGCTTTTAGGTGTAATTTGTCTGTCACAGTCTTGATATCAGAAGGCATTTTTATTTATTTATTTATTTTTAACCACATAAATTCAGACCCCTGGACATTTTAGGCCATTCATTTTCCCTGCAGGCATTCTGTCTGGGTGTTCTGCTATTTCTAACCACTGACTGTACAATAGGATAGTAGTCTGTGTCCAGGCCCTCTGTGAAGTACGTCCAGCAGGTCAGTGATCAGAGTGAGTTCTGCCAGGACTTAGATGACTTTTGGAGCAGTTCTTGAAAATCTGCTGTGAGAATTTGCACCACACAAATTCCATCATGAGAGCTGATGGGGGTCGTCTGGCACACTGATACAACACACAGCGTGGTGGGTTCCACTCCACTCTGTGCTGTTCTTTTGTATTGATCATGTCTAATGCCACAAATACAAATGAGGAAAAACAATTTTATCTCAAGAAAAAGCCTGATTAAACTCTAAAGGTCTGCCTGCTCTGTCAACAGCAGATGTGCTCTGCTCTTTTCTGTGCATTCACTGGCCCATGAGGCTTTGATGAGCAGCAGTAATTAAAAACAGCCCCTGAGAAGGAAGGTTCATCTCCCACCATCACTGGAACGTGTACCTGTTTGCACAGATCTGCTATGGCTGAGAGCCAGAGCTCTGCACAAGGAAAACTCATAAATGAAAAATGATAGAATGGAGTAAGGGAATAAATACACTGTTTAAACCTTGAGAATATCAGAGAGAAAAAAAGGAAATTCAAAATTAATGCATAAAAAAGTGCAAACTTGCAGATTCTTGTAGGTGGCCTTTACAAGTAATGCATTGAATTTGATACTGGTGGTGTTTGGGTGATTTATTGAGAAAGTGTCTCTATGAATAAAAATCAGAAGTATTTCAGTACTCCGCAAAGAGGAGTAACTTCACTGAACACTGCATGAACAGCCGTGTGGTGACCAAGTCACGCAACACTTTATCTGCTGAAAGGAAGCAGTATGAATTCATGTTGCTGAAAGGAGACAGGTTATGGGTTTAGATTCTGCCAGTGTGATATCACTTAATCCCCTTTGTTTAGCAAGCTTGAGTCCAAGGGAGCATTTTGGATGAGTCAATCAGGATGAGAGGTTAGGTGATTTACTGCTGAGGTGGAGCAAGAGGTCAAGGGAGGAACAGGCAGTTACAGAGATACAGAAAGGGCACAAATCAAAATTAGCTTGCCAGTCACTGGTTTAGTTGTGCCGTATTGGATGGAGCTGGGACATGAAGATGTGATTCCTGAGATGAGAAGAAGCTGCAAGCTAAACTCCCTCCTGCACGTGGTCTGGGCGGTAATCCATAGAGTGTTTCAATCCAAGCTGTATTTGAATTACATGAGACAGGGAATGGGTATTCTGGCTGCTTATACCAAACAATTTTTTTCTCTTGTACCTGTTCTCAGATTAGGAGGTATCAGTCAACCTGAGGAGTAGAAACAGTGGTTGGAAGACTGGACTCAGAGGGCAGTGGTTCAAAGGCTACTCTGCCTCAAGGCTGGTAATAACTGATTGGGATCTGTCCTGGGATGTGCTGTGTTTAATGTCTTTTTCAGTGACCTGAGGAGATAGCTGAGTGGTTACTAATGAAGTTCCCAGGTGACAGAAAATGAAAGGGGGCAGTCAGCATGCTGTCACACACAGACACCTAGTATCCATGAGGGAATGGGACCTCCTCATGAAATTGAATAAGCACCCATGTGAAGTCCAGCCCCTGCACAGTAAGAACCCTTGGCAGTGATGCAGGGCTGGGGACTGACTAGTTTGGGCAGCAGATCTGTTGAATGTCAGCTGGGGCTGCTGGTATACAGCACTGTGGGATGTATTAATAGGAGCAAAGCCAGCAGGTGATTAGGAGGTGGTGATTATTCCCTCTACTCAGTACTTGTTAGTCCACATCTAGGGACCGTGCTCAGTTTTGGCACCCTAAGAAGATGAAAGACTAATAAATTTCTGGGAGTTCAGTGGAGAGCGACCAAGATGGCCAGGGCCTGGAGCACAGGCCCTGTGCAGGGGGGCTGACAGAGCTGGGCTTCCAGCATAGCTTTGGGTGACCCAAGAGCAGCCTGTCGATACCAGCGGGGGGTACTGAGAGGATGGGCCCAGGCTTTTCACAGCAATGTGTGGTGGGAGGAAGGGAGACAAAGTCAGATGCTGAACCTTGGTGTGAGGCTGGATGCAAGGAGAAACTTACAGGGACAAACTGACCAGAATGGGATCAGTAAGGCATGGGATCAGGTTGCCCAAGGAGATTATAGTATCCCTCAGAGAGTTTCAAGAAATACCTCTGTAAAACCCTGAGCAACCTGGCCTCACCTCATGGTTGACCCTACTTTGAACTAGATTTTGGACTTTCTGAGGCCTCTTCCAGCCTGAATTATACTATGACCCCATTCCTGTAACAGCATAGCTTTTGAAGTGGGAATCATGAAATAGGGCAAGTTTCCCTGGCTTGACAAATTTAGGTCACTCTGTTACAGCATTCAATTTTCATTCCACCTGCCATTTAGCATCACCATTGGTGAGTGTTAGCACAGTTCAGAAGATAATAAATATAAAAGATTGGTTCATCTTAATTTTTGTATATGTGGGTTCAGAATAGTTTCATACATTTTTTTTTTCTGCATGCCTGCACACATGCAGGCAGCTTGAATTCAGATTTTCACTTCTAGCTGATTTCTAGTTATCAGTACCAGATTGTGTTGTTGTGCTAATGCAGTGTGTATAATCATTACAAGTCACATAGTATATTCAAGGCCCTGTGTGGCCATGGGCTTAATTCCTGGTTCTCCTAATCCACTGAGTACTAAATTCTAATTAAGGATACTGAGGTGGAATTTCGATCTGGATAAGTAAGGAACTACTTTAGCATAGTTAGGCTTGTTTAAATAATTTTAAAATTATATGGTAAGATGAATATTCCTTAGTGAATGATTGCCAGCACTAAAGACAGACTTGGGCTGCTGGAGACACACATTTGAGGAATTGCACATCTGTTGGGGCAGCCAACAGGCACAGCAGTTTGTGCAGCAGCTTCTGGGCTGTGCTTTGAAATCTTGTGGACGTTCTGAGAGTTTCTTCTGGAATTGATGGAGGACTTCCAGAGACATTTGAGGAGCATCACTGTGCTGCTGCATGTGAGGATACTGCAACCTCAGACAGATCCGGCCTGTTCCTGAAGAAAGGGTACTCTGAGCTGTTGAATTGGTTCCTGGCTGAAGTGGACACGTGCCTTTTCAGCAGGTATGGGGCAGCCCTTCACAAGCACTATCTGGCAGAAACAAAGCTCCCCATAGCAGCAGTCAGTGCAGGGCAGAGCCAGGAACCTCTCAGTGGGCAGCAGGCATGTGCCTTGCCATGGTGAGGATGTGCTGCAGAGCACAGACCCCAGCAGTGTTGGGTTGACAGCCCCTGTGACACCAGCATCCTCACCCCTAGCAGAGCTCGAGCTGAGGGATGCTGGGAACCTCTCACCAGGGCTGGGGGAGATGACCTTTGGTGCCTGGGATGATCTGTGTTGCCAATTAGCAGAGCTGTGGGAGGATAAAAGTGTCTGTGCAGCATGAGGGATGACAAGAAAGATCAACCAGAGCTCCAGGACCCTGCAGGTACAAAAGCCCCCCACAAAAAAAACCCCAAAAGCTCCACTTAAGGAGATACAGGCAGAGTCTACTGAGTGGGAAAGCAGGACTCCCACTATGACAAAGGCTGGGAGCTGGTGGTTTCTGGGTCCAGAAGCATGGCTCCTGCTCGCCCTGCAGATCTGCTACTGGGGAAGGGATTCACTGTCTGGCAGCAGACCAGGGGCTGGAAACTCCCTCCAGTGCAGCTCTGTACCTCAGCTGGTAGCACTGGGAGAAAGCAGAGAATGGGAGCATTGGGACACTCCATGTGCTGACACAACCTGGTATTTAGGGAGGCTTGCTGGGGGCTTGGAGCATGCTTTTCCATGTGGGCACCAACAATGGACCTTAGGAGACTAGGAATGACAGGGGAGGGAAAAGGCGACCCACCATCAAGTGATGGACCAGGATGGCAAGCAAAGGGAATCAAGAAAACAAAAGGGCTGAAAGGGGCCAATTTTGAGAAAAAGGAGTGTCTGCAGCAGAGCTTTATGGGAAAAAGTCTCCTGCCTATTATGGAAAATCAGAACATCTGCATGCCTCTCAGCAGTGCTGGTGCACTAACGCACGTGGCGTGATCAGCAAACAGGAGAAATTGAGGGTCTGCATACAGTTGCAGGGCTATGATCCAGTTCAGATCACAGAGATATGGTAAGGTAGCTCGAATGGCTGGAGCTCCCCCATGCATGGATCCAAGCTCTTAAGGGAGATTGGAACAGGAAGATAAGGAGGCGGAGCTGCCCTGCACACCGGTGTGGCAGAGGTGCATGGGGCTCTCTGTGGGATCGATGAGGAGCCAGCTGAGAGCTTATTGGTCAGGATTAGCAGACAGGCCAACATGGGTGACATGATGTGGATGTATGCTACAGACTGCCTGATCAGGAAGAAGTAGTAATTGAGGCCTTTTTCAGTCAACTGGAAGAGCCTGATAGCAGAGCTGCTCTGCTGGCAAGAACTGGAGATAAAAGGCTGATGGAGCAGCCTCTACCTCATTGCAAAAAAGTTTTATTTGAACTCACGGTTTGTTTTTTCACCTAGTTCCCTCTTATAGTGCTTGAGACTCCCAAGAGTTATTTATGTTCATGGGTAAATGGGGTGTTTTGTTAAGCAGACATAGTACCATAACCAGGACTGTTTCCACTAATATGGTATTCCATAGGCATAACTCTGTCTGTCCCTTCTCTATCATAAATCTTATCTACTTATCTACCCAACAAAACATACCCAACAGGCCTTTTCCTGTCTTATATATGTAATAGTTATTTGTAGGGTTTTTAACTTTCCTTCCCACAAGGATGGCTTAGGGTTTCTTTTAGGATATGGGAGATGCCAGTGTGTGTGATGTGAATAGCAGAAACCAGGTCAAGCACAGGAGTTGATGACTGGACTAGCATTTGTTGGGGAGAGAGGCTGAGGTCAAAGAATAGAAAAGTGGTTGTACTGGGAAGCTGTGCTATACAAGAGAGACACACTGCCTCCAGTAGTGGCCAGAGATGGGTGCCTAGGGGAGAATAAGAACAGGATAAAAATATATAGTAACTCCCCCGGACATTACTGTTGCTGTGAGTTATTTTCAGTCCAGAGGATTTCCTGAGCTTGTTGTGGTTTAACCGTTTAATAACTTGCAATGGATCTCTTTTCCAAGTCCAGCTTTCCTTTCAACCCACAAAAGCTACACGTGCAAGGCCGCAAGCAGCTACTGTGTGAACTGCCTCTGATGTGTTTCTGAATCCAGTTCCTACTACTTTTGTTTGACCATTCCTAGTTCTGGTGGCAGACGACATGCCGAAAGGTCAGACCTTGACCACCCTCTTTATGTACTTAGACTGTCACAATACTGCTTCACTTATCTGTGGGTTTGGGGTTTTTTTGAAGACTATAAAGAAGCCATTTCATATCTTTCAAAGATGACAGCAAGGATAATCAAACTTTTCCAGTTCTGCTGTTTCATTTTGACATGAGAAGAGTGGACTGTCCTCAGTTTTGGCATAGTGATGGTTCTTTATTCCTTCTGATAATTCCTACCACTGTGTTTTCTTCTTTGAGCACTGAGCTGCTGTTTAAATGAAAGCAAAATGTCAGTCTTGCTCATGAAGGGTAAAACAGTTGAGAGAGTATCAAGAAAAATTACTAGCTGTGGGAGAACTTTAATTCCTCTGTAAGGGGTTGCAGTTCTTTGTCTTGCCTAAGTAAATTTTAAAATGGCAAAAAACATGAGGAGAAGAGACAGTACTTCCTTAAACCTTTGTTTCCTTTAAATGCTGTTTGCTCTGTGCCTTGGACAGCTGAGCCCTCTTGCTTAGGATCATGAACACTGCAATGGCCCCAGTGTAACAGTAGTAGGTGAGCCAACACTTCATTATCCAAGCCCAGGAAAGAATTTCTTCATCTGAAACTGTTCTGTTTCCCTTTACCATGTGTTCTTGTTAACTTCCGTCAAGCTATTAAATACTCCCAAATTCCTCAGTAGCTCTGTTGCCTTGCGTACTGCAAATTTTTACAAAATATTGCATGTCAAAGTTCACCTAGGCCTTGAAAAGTTTCCGCTGCAGCAGCTGGATTCGCCACTTGACTATTAGTCTGCAATTTTTGTAGGTAACTGCTTCTTTCTATTTTTATTTCTATTAAAGGATAAATTTATAAGTTTTGCAAACCAACCTCTGCACACACCAAAGTCAGTGTGACAGTTTTTGTTTTCAGTGGGATGAAAAAACTGTCCCAGATCAATCTATATTTCATTGAAACAGTGGTCTGGTTTTTGTACCTGAGGAAAGGGTATATGTTTCTCAGTTATATGACTAGTATAGTATTTAATGAACTTAGTAGCTGGTAATTAGCTAGCAGCACATATAGATTCACCGTAATACTATGTTAGTCTGCTACTAAGCAGTCAAAAGAAGATCTCTGTAGGCTTGTAACACCTGAAGAGGAAAGATCTCACTGATAGTGCCACTGTCTTAGCAGGAGCTCCCAGTGCTTCAGTTACAAACAAGCAGATTTTTTTGTGGCAGCTTTCTTCAAAATTTATGGTCAGCCCTGCAACATCTGATTCTTTAACTTGGGTTTCACTTAGCCTGTGGTGCTGTCATCTGTGTATGCTTCTGTATCTGTCTGTTGCATGTTGTGTTGGTGTTTAATATCAGTAAGATGAGCTTCATAGTCTTGATTTGATTTTTTTTGAAGTAAATACACTTTTCCAGAGGTTTTTCAGAAACAGGCCTGATTGTGTGAATGACTTAAAAGATGGCTGAATGTGACCAGCAGTGAAAACTATGCCAATTCCCACCCCCGTCTACATTTCATGTTGCTGTGAACAATGCCTCAAAGAGTCTCTGATTCTGTTGGGTAAGATGATGTCATGCTCTTTTTTTTTTCTTGGTTATAATGGTACAGATGCACACATTAGACTTTGAGAGAAGACTCAAAAACCTCATGCTGAGGTGACAGAGAGAAGGACTGAGTTGTAATGGTTTAAAATGGTTTGGTAGTTTCTTGAAGGTTGAATAGTATCTTCATGTTGGGACACCCTATGCCTTATGGGGAGAGAGATCTTGGAAGCCAACTTGTGGTGGCCTTATCTGGGGAGCTAAGCAGCTGCACCAGTCCAGAGTGTCCCACTCACAGCTGCTGTCCTGAAATGGTGGCAGGAGGTCACTCCCAACCAAGAGAGAGGTCCAAGAGGACATGTGTCTGCACCTTGCCCCTTCCTCACTTGAACAACAGCTCGTGGCCCTTTGGGTTGGGCTCTGGCCAGGTGCAGGCAGAGGTGCTGGGCTGTTAGCACTCCACATGCTGACTGACCAGGTGTTCCTGTCTCCTCCAGGGGAAAGAGGCTCTGGGCCAGGGAGAAACCTCCTCCCACAGGCTGGGTCTGCTGAACTAGCCCATCTACGTTGTAACTATGCTGAAAATTATCTGCTTGTGCAAGATTTATATATTTTAATTAGCATGGTTTGATGTGTGGTGTGTGGGTATCAATGAGCACATTCTGAAAGCAGTTTCTGCTTCTGTTTTGAACCTCTGTATCCATAAATCCGAGACGGTCAACATGTATTAGGTTTGGCACTGTTTCCAAAGTGTTGCTTTATATTCATGTTGATGCTGTACATGTATTGATATATTTTTTTAATCTAGGAAATTAGTGTTATTGTTGTGAGGCTGTTCAAAAAGGCTAAGGCTGAATTATCAGTGTGGCCAATGGGCATTAACAAGAACTGCTTTCTTTGTTATTTTAATCCAGTGAAATTGCTGATAAGGGGCTTTGAGTTAGGAGAAGAAAGAGGCAGTTTGGTGCCTCCACTTTATAGGCCGGCATCTTCTCTGAACTATGCATTATAGATCATAATAAGGAGTTTAAAAGCACAATATGCAGACCAGACAACAATATCCTATCATCTGATAATAATTTTGATTGCAGTGCAGTAATTTAAAACTTTGGCCCTTTCAGGAAAGGATAAATGTAGATGCTACAGAATATTGTATGAAAAAAAGGAAGTATAGGATGTGCGTGATGGCTTTAAATAGATAAACAGTGAGGCAATTAATTTGAATGGTGCTGGGTAGAACAAGTGCTCAGGGAGGTGGGGAAGGGAGCTGGAGAGGGCATAAATTCCTGGGTACTCCTAGAAGAAGCTGATGAAAGAAGAAGGATTACTTAAAATAATTTAAATGTTGACTTGTGCTTTGGGTAATTTCTATCTGACTTAGTGGAAATTTCTTTTTACCCAGATATTAGTCAAATCCATGCACATTGTTATGCTGAAGAAAGAATATTTTCTCAAAGATAATGTTTACAGTTTGCAAGATGATCAAACAGATGGTTTAAATTTGGTCTGATACTCTGTGTTTTTTCACAATCTCTTTGTAAGTTTATTTAAGTAACAAAGAGACTGTGAAAAAACATAGAGTATCAGAACAAATCTAGATCTGTCTAGAACAGTGTCATTTCCCAGATGAGTTAGCTGCTTGAGGACATGCCTCTCTTCTCTCTCCAAAAAGATAATCCTCATGTTCAGTAAATAGTAATGACTGTGGTTCCCTGCCCTTCCAGAACTTTTGCTTCTCTCTCCACTCTCCAAAATTAACCCAAGATTTCACTTCCTCCTACTGTAGCTTCTGAAAGGGGTCCTTCATCATCCATTGTCCATGGACATTGCCATGTTCTTTTCTGTTTCTGTTAGTCACCCTGACTGATCCAGTATGGATCCTGTCTTGCATGATGAGAGAGCTGGGAAAAAGCAGGGCAGCGTGGAAGAAGTGATATTCCCAGTCTACCAGAAGTGATATTCCCAGTGTGCAGCTATTCAGAAGTGCTGAGGTTTTCTTTTAACATCCCTCCAACTGTTCTCTTTTTCCTTGCTGGCAAAGCACTCACTGCAGCCCACAAATGATAGCCATATGGGTTGTCTTCCAAAGGGCTGAATGTGTCACTGTTTGTCCTGTGTGTTACAAGCTGACACTGGTTTCTGAACTTGCTCAAGTTTGTTCAGACTGGCTGGTTTCTGTCCTCAGTAGCAGGCAGAGCTGCCGTAGCCTCTGGTCTGCATCTTATGCAGCAAATACAACTAACAAAGATCTTTTGATGTGCTCATGGAAGCCTTGATCAACTGAGCAGCTCCAGAAAACTGATTTGTGCATGACAAAACAGTGGGGGAAAAGTTTATTTTCTTCCTTTTTTCCACCTGATTTTGGGACAGGGCTGCAAATTCAGCCTTGATTTGTTGTGCACATTGCTGGTGCCATTTTAATGATGTATCTGTTGTCATTGTGAAGGATGAGAATTTACTCCTGGATCTACCTCAGCAAAGATTTTGAACGGGTGCTGGACTAATTCCTTTCTATATTTAATTTAAGCAGAGCAGAATTAGATTGTAATTGAATACCTTTGAACTCTTCATAGCTGTTGCCTCTAAATCATTGTTAGTACAACCAAATAGTCCTTCAAACCAATGTAAAGACCAGCCAAGGATATTAATCTAGTGGCTCTTTATCAGGCACAGAAATGCAGTGTCAGGAAGGAGTGTAACTACACAGAACCCAAAACTTCCCCTTTCCTTCCTCTCCACATCTTTTATTTCTTCTTCCCAAGAAAAGGGAAAACAGACTGGTATAGAGATCTGTGTCTTTTGTTTTTTTCTTACTCCTCTCCACACTTTATTTTCCTTTTTTGACTAAATCAGAACCTTTGTTATTTTTCTGATACATATTCTGACAGTCTTTGGGGATACTAGTGACAAGCAGAATTAAATACTATTGTGATAGAAATTTCTTTGCTGCTTTTAGCAGCAGTTTAGAGTTTTAGCAGGTAGTTTATAGTGGTCAGTTTCAATGAGATCAGAATAACAGCTCAGAAAAGGTTAAGTGTAGACATTATTTATCCCATGCTAAATGGCACTGCACGCCGCTGATATCATAGTGGTTTGGAAAAGTTAGTAGGGGGGTTTTGCCCACCATTTTTTAGGATAGCTTTTGAGATAAGAAGATCAGTGTACATTCTTTTTAAGCACTTCTTTTAAAAAATGACTTTTTTTTACAAACTATGTTTGTGCATCTATGAATTCAGACCCTGCAAGCAGGTTTGGACATACTACAGTCTGCTCATAGAGACAGTGCATTCATAGGGTTTGGGAGTGCTGTGAGGAAAAGGAAATATTGGGTTGTAACCATCTTCCTTAGGTTTATATTCTGATGTATTTTTCTGTCTCTCTTAGTGAACAACATAGCTAATCTTTCAGGTGGCATAGATAATATAAAACATACACGACCTGTTTTGATGATTTCCATGTTACACTAGGCTGGATTTCCAAATGACAAAACACGTTTTCAGTTCACCAATATAGTTCTAGTCCCCATATATAGAGGAAAATTACCTAGTGAAATTATCATCTGCCCCAGAGAGGGAATGAAAACCAATATATGCAGTTTTAAATAACAGAGGCATAGAATGTTAAGAAGTTGCAGGGTACCTTAAACATCATCTAGTCCCAACCCCCCTAGACACTCCACTAGACCAGGTTGCTCAAGGCCTTATCCAACTTGGCTTTGAACACTGCCAGGGTTGGGTATCCATAACCTCCCTGGGCAACCTACTCCAGTGTCTCAGCAGCCTCACAGTAAAGAATTTCTTCTTAATATATAACCTAAATTTCCCCTCTGTCAATTTGTACTTGTTACTCCTTGACCTATCACTATAGTTCCTGACAAAGAGTCCCTCTCCAGTTTCCCTGTAGGGATACTGGAAGGTTTCCCCTTTCACATACTGGAAGGTTGCTATGAAGTCTCCCCACAATCTTCTCTTCTCCAGGCTGAACAGCCCCAACTTCCTCAGTCAAGTATTTTGGTGTTTCAGCTAGCCTTTTCCTCTCAGGAATAAGCAGAGACCTCATAGTACTTGTAGGGTAAGAGAAGGGGAAAGATCCAAGCTCACAACCTGGCAAAAGCACCTCCTGCTCTCCAAAAGGCCTGCCAGAGCTCCCTGACAAAGGTGAGTCCTGCAGGGATTGCACTCCTCGTACACATCTCCTGGGCCACAACATGCTAGGTCTGCCACCCCATGCGTGTACTTGCCTTTTTCATTCAACACCCTCACAACCCATTTTTGTTCTATAACAAATAACTTGTCATTTGGGCTCCGTTACTCTCTCAGGTGAGACCTTCACTGGGAATTTATTGTTTACACTTCTGTGCTCCAAGATGGGCACTGGCAAATGGGCAGTAATAGACAAGTGCTGCTGTAAGGGTTTCTGGTGTAATCTGAGGTGATGGGAGAGTGAAGGGATGTGAGGACAGCCATCAGCTAGAGCTCTAGTTAGAGAAGTGTTTGTCGGAGCTGAGTTTCTCCTGTGTTTACAAATGATCAAGGGATCTGCCTAATGTGTTCAAGAACCTATGTAGGGATGCAAATTAAGAAGGATTTTAATGAAAAACCTCTCAGAAATGGACATTTTGACATTTTGTTTTTCAGGTAAATGTTCGTGATCATGTAATGTAATGTTAGTCTAGAGCAGGTTTGGTGCTGCTGAGGATTCCTGGAGAGCAGCAGGGGTCATTGGATCAGGGGAAAGCAGACAAAGAACCAGCGACAGAGCTGGAGAAGAAAGGGGGAAAAAACCAACCAAACAAACAAAAAAAAACAAACAGGAAGAAGTGTAAGCTGTGGCTTGAAGGTATGGATGGGCAACTTCATCTGATAAAGGTGCATTTGAGGTAAAACTGCAACTCCCTGGATAAAAGCTGATCAGATGGTTCCGTGGCTGTTAACGCCGCGTTGGTGGGGGTTGTTTCAGGTGGGCTGCGGCGAACGTCGCCTTTCCCGAGAAGACGACGGTGGCGCCGGCCGGGGAGGCAGCTGGTCCGTGCGGCGGACGGCCCGCGTGCTGCTTTTAGTACCGAGGGAAGGGAAGGGAAAGGAAAGGGAAAGGGGTGCGGTGGCCGAGCCCGTCCCTCGCTCCCCGCCCGGCCCGGCCTGGGGGCGGTGAGGGCGGTGGGGTG
>VZRE01011749.1:25128-116762 GCA_013396775.1 Cephalopterus ornatus
GGGCGCGCGGCCTCCCTTCCGTGAGGGAATAACGGACGCCCGAGGCGCGGCCGGCGGAGCGGCTCTCGAAGCGGGATATTGCCACCTAAAAAGATGTCATTTTCCTACGATGCCTTTTTTTTTTTTTCCTCTTTTTTACCTCCTCTGAAGTTGCCGAACCACCTGGCATGTTACGTTAAAGGCTCTGGCTTGTAGGACTGTTCTGCTTTCCTTAATATTGTTAAGGGAAGGAAGACTATAAGTTTCCGGATGTTTGTTTCAATTCTATTTTCTCAAAAAGCAAAAGTATTCAAAACAGATTGGAAAAACATAACCTTGAATTAGAATTTATGCCCACAAACACACAAGGGGAATTTGCAGGTAAATTAGTTTATACTGCCAAGATGTTATCCAGTAGAGCTCTCCAACATAGCACATCACTATTTGGCATTATAAGATCCAAGCACATGATTTCCATGAAAAAAACACAAACCCCAAAAACTGTCACTGCAAATTGCTTCTAGTTGCTCTCTGAAGTAGAAGCCTTTTTCATATTTTTTTCCTCCAGTTTACTGACTTTTTCATTTTTCTCCTTGTTCTCTCCTATTTTCTCTAATGCTGTAGGGAAAAAAAGTCTAAAGCTTACATGACTTTTTAAGGACCGGTTTTCACACTAGAAAGAAAACCTATTAAATACAATATTTCCAGGAAAATGGTATGAACAACTATGTTTCAGAAAATGGGCGGCCCAACCAGATCTTGTAAAGAGCTTGCCTGTTCTTCCGATTGCCCTACCCACTGTGACTGAAACATCAGTTTCAGCTTTATGTCACAGAAATATACACCTTGATTTTAGCAGGGGAGTAACCTTCCCATTGTATAGACACTGGTGAGGACAACTTTCCTCAGTGTTGTCATTTGTGTTTAGTGACACAAGTTATTGAGATATAAAGGAAGTGCCATAAAAATGGTCCAACATCTGGGAAAGACACCTTATGGTACTAGACTTACAGAGCAAAACTTATGCAGCTCTTTGGAACGATGAAAGATGTGAAAATAAAAGTTTCTGTGGTTTGGGGTTCTTTTTCAGTTTTGGTGATGTAGCTGAAAGATAATGTACCTCCCCCAGCCTGAGTGTGGCCAGCATTGTAGGAAATGAGACACAGTCCACATTTCCACATAAAGGAGTGAAATAGCCAGACGAAGGCCACAAGCAGGGCACAATTTCTCTGTTTGTGCCAGTGGTGTGGCTGACCTGTCTGGCGTTACACCCTGGACTTAAGAAGCTTGCTGATCACTTTTGTGTTCTGTGAATACTCCGATGAATGGGATATCAAGGGGAGAGAGAAGAGCTAATTACCCTGACTTCATCTCTGCCCAATTTCCTCCCTGGTTAAATAGGGCTGACACATGCCTTGCATGGAGATTAAAGCTGGTTTGTAATGGACAATTGCAATTAGGACTGCTCATCTAGTTCTCATCTGTAGAAGCTCCAGTCAGCCTGGTGGTAGCTCTAAAGAGCCCAGTGGCTGTTTGATTCTACATGAGTGGCAGAACCCTGCACATTATGATAAATCTGACAGGCATTTTAGCAGTAGGAAAGATGGAAGTGAGTGAGGAATAAAATCTGTAGGGACAAAAGTTATCTTTTTCAGAGCGGTGCTACATACAAGGAAAAAGAAAATACAACCTTTTTTTTTATTTTTTTTTAAATTTTTTTTTTTTTGTAAAAGAAACATTAAAATCCAGTGATGGCTCAACCATGATGGCAGGTTTTGATGGAATGGAGCTAAACCCAGGCCCTGTACATGCCATGGGGCTGTATTCCTCCCTCCTTTATCTCTTGTGCTCTGGAAGCTGCCTTCCAGCACTGTGACAGGCTTTTCATCAACGACCTCTCAAATTCTGGTCTCTAGTAAGGTTGTGACCCAGGAGGAAGATTAGTTTCTTATTTAGAGCTTCACAGGTTAAGCTTAGCTTGTCTCCGTCCAGATATATGTCACAGCAGAGCTCTGGTGTGCAGCACTCATCAGGGAGTCCTGCAGAGACAGGATTCCTCACTTCCTTTGCGCTAGTGCTGGCTTTGTTCTTTTTGCTTTTTTTAGCAGCAGGTGTGAAGGGACTGGTTGAAATGGTCTCTGCCTTTCAGAAAAACATTTAGCACAAGAACGCCTGCACCTGCCCAATGTCATTCTTTAAAAGATGCCTGGAGTCTTCTGTTCCCTAGTACTGGACTGCATCACAAGGTGACTGTTAGCGGGGAAGACACCTGTGGTGTGCGCAAGGCTTGGGGAAGAGAGAAAAGATGAGAGGACCTACAAAACTGACAGCACTCACAAACATCAAATGTCTTTCCCACATCTCCAATACTTCAAAACCAAGGTCTGGGCTCAAGTGTGTCAGCAACAGGCTCATCACCACCAAACAGTGAGGGTGTACCACTTTGGTGTTCAGTGTGCTACTACATAGGTAGCAGCAGTGTTCCTCTTGTTATAGATTGGTGCTAGTGACACCAGGGCACTGCTCTGCTGTGACCTCCTATGTTGTTTTCAGAACTGCTGCTTAGCAGGATCTGACTCCCTGTTCCACAGCAAGTGTGTCTCTTGTTCCCAGGCCACGTGACCTTGTATTTGTACACATTGATTTTCAATCAAATCTGAATTGCTTCTCTCCACCTCTGGCTTTAAGCAAGATGAATGCACAGGATAGGCCTAATGCTCATTGATTAAAAAAAAAAGAAAAATCACTTTTAAACTAGATTGCAGTGGCTTCCAAACTCACTGGGAGAAAAGCCCACTTTAAAAATCAAGCTCCAGTGGAAGCTAAAATGAACACTTTGGAGTGCTCCTTTGCATCAATTCTATCTTCTCAGTATGAAAGTCAAGAAAATAAGCAGGAGTTATGATTCAGGCTCCCATGCAGAAAGACGAGGAATGCAATCTCTTTCTCATTTTTCTTCTGATTACATTGTCCTGTTCAAGATGTGACGTGGAGCCAACTTAGAGCAAAGCAATTTCATTTCTCGGAGAGATCAGAACACAGAGGACCATCAGAGACGGTAAGGTACTGAGTGAGGCATATCAACATCAGCTCACACACCTCCTGTGTGCTCAGCCTTCTATTCCTGTCAAAGTGAAATGAGATAGTGTTGAGACACTGAAATCCACTGACCCTTAAAGGCCCAAATCGCATCCTGAGGAGACTGAGCACTACATCTCAGAGAGACATGTGAGTCCTCCTCAGCATGCCAGGGCTCAGGGTTAAAGTGAAAGCTGGTGTAATTGTAGGATCAGGCCCTGTTTCCTTAAGGAATATGGTTCTGGGCTGTCTTGTTAAGGAACCAGAAGGTTGGTTGTAATGTTACTCATTAATGAAGTTCAAGGATGATAAAGGGCAGTAGGAGTGGGATGACAACAAGAAATAGCATGAGCAGCAGATGTGACCTCCCAAGCTAACCTGGAGAGAGCTTGCAGGAGCACAAAAATGTTCACCTTTTTTCAGACTGCTAAAGAGCTGTTTACCTGCTCTGCTGATTGCCTCTGGCAAATTTTAATCTTAAGAGTATGCCTGCCTTGTTCTCTGCTTTGATCTCTTTCCTTCTGAGTCAAAACACAAAGATGTTATTAAGATAAATTAGTAAAGACAGCTCAGGAACTGGGTGGGAAATGCTGATCATCATCTCCCCTGGAGATAAAGTAATCCCCATGCTCAATCAATTCAGAGTATGTAACGGGCCCTGAACAACTCCTTTGAAAAAGGACAAAACAATGATGTTCTATGAATTGATTGTATTTGGCCTAATTAGAGAACACCTTTGAATAGGAGTACTTAGAAATAAATTGGAAAGAGTGCTAGAAATATGCAGTGCTGAACAGGCTAGCATGGGCTGAGTACCGTGTATGCTGTAATGTTAAACACCCTCTCTCTCTGCAGGCCTGGTTTCATTAATTGTTGTAAACAAAGTAGAGAAGGTGTTCTGGAAAACAAAATGCTTTATAAACTCTAGTAAAGAAAAACACATGCGAGTGTCTGAATTGGGCACTGTTTCCATTTGAGAGCAGCCCTCAGGAATTGTTTGGTTTTGAGCAAAATAAATGAAAGTTGAAGTTTGTGCTTTTTGTGCTTTGAATGCCTTTGTGCTGTACTAATAGATTCGTTTGGGAGCATATAGGTTAAGCTGGTTAACTTAGCAATTGGAGATGACAAATACCTAAAAAAGAGAACGTAATTTGGGAGTTATTCTGAAGAAAGAGGAGATTAACACCGTCAGGGTATTTGAAAGATTGAGATAATAATTTCACTAAGAAAACTCGTAGAGTCAGCATACAGCTATAATACAAACCACTCATATATAAAATAACATCACTAGTAGAAACGATCACCTCTTGACATAATTTCTCCTAAACGAGTATGTAAAGAATGCTTTGCATATTGTCTTTTTACAAAGATCACTGTAAATCTGAGATATAAGATAATTAATGTACAGCTGATATGATTTTTATAATTTATGAAAGTCCATGAACATGTAATGATGCCCATAAACCTGAAGGGTATACCTCAGAAGCAGCATAAAGCACCAGGGTACAGTGCAGAGCACAGGATGGGATAGTATTTCAGTGCTTACAGCAATGTTTGTAACCTTCCACTGAGCTTACCAGGGAGTCTAACCCTCCTAAACAAACATTTGTGAGGGGTTTTTTTTGGGAAGTTGTGGTTTTTTACTGGTGGTAACTCCAAGACTCCACTTTGACTTGCAGGCCTGGTGAGGAGTTTATTTTCAAATATTGGTGGGTAGAAAACCTAAGTGTATTTTGACGAGCTTCTTCCTAGAAGAACTTCTATGGTAGGGAAGGGCGAGAAGTAATTGTGGATATAGACATCTCTGTATTTTTGTTTTAGAGCACAATAGAAATGACAGTATGATCGGGGGCTGGGATCAGTCAGGATAGGAGGAACCAAGAATTTGAGAAAATCCTCCTCTGAAAGTCCATTAAATTGGACATTTGTGACCTTGTTTGTGACCTTGAACTTTCAGTTAAACATAGCTGAATTTTCTTTGGTTTCAAAGTTCTATTCAATCTGGTCTAAAATGAAAAATAAGAGAAGTGAGCACAAGAAGGACATGTTTCTGAGGCATAGGAGTTGCTCTAAAGAGTGTCATAGGGAGCTGCACAGCAGGAGGTGTTTTGAAGCTGACTTGAAGCTGGCAAGGTCAGGACTGAGTGAAGAAAAATAAAAGAGCTATGGGATGAAGTATTATGATTTTTTTTCCTCCTGCCTTTTTTTGTTCTAGGCTTCTCCCAGAAGAATGCTGATGAAAAGCACAGCATCCCAATGCTCACTTCCAGAGTATGATTGTGTTGCAGTTGAAAATGGGATTAAGGAAGGTAGGGCAGCTTCTTTCTTGCAACTCATCCAGCCATACACACAGTGCTTGTCACTTCAGGTGACATTCACTGGGATCTAGCATTCATGGCTGATGCAGCATTTCAGTGCAAGTTAAAAGGGTCCATGTCAGAAATGACAAAATTGGCTTGGAGGTGACTTTTGTGGGTAATAAAATGGTAGCATGCATCTAAATGACACATTTTATCTATAGCTGTTGAACTGCTTTGGCATAACATCTTAAGGGACAATAGTCCCTCAATTTATTAGGATAAACATCAGCCCTATGTCACAGATTACCAGTGACTTCCTCAAGGTCATGCAAGGAACTGCTGAAGAACCAGGAATAAAACCTAATTAAACTGGCTTTCAGTTCTCAGGGCCCATTTGTGGCTCAGCATTAAGCCAGGTCCTGATCCTCTGTGAAGAGAAAGAAACATTTCCCTGTATATTCTTGACTGGGCTAAAGTAGATGGAAAAGCCAGTCAACAGCAAAAGAAACCTTATAAGCCTTTTCACCTTAAAAGCAGGCTAACTTTCTTTGAGGTAGGAAGGAAACAGTAGAGTCACCAATTAGCACAGCTGGGTCAGGATAGATACAGTTGTTAGTAATAATTATGATAAGTTAATTACTTCCAAGTGAGACTGAAGTGGTTGCAAAGAGGAGGCTAGTTGACCCAAGTTCCTGTCTCTAGCTGTGACTATGTGATAGAGCTTTTCAAGGATGAACTACGTTCGTAGGCTGTCATGGACCCAAACTTTGTGTAGCCCTGTAGCTCAGTATTTACTGTATTCATGGTAACACACATTGCTGTTGTTTGTAAAAGGACAGGGGTTTTGCAAGAACTCTGTGAGGCCTCAGGACTTCAGGCTTTGTCTGGGCTTGCCTTGGCCTGCCTGGGGCTTTGCTTTAGCTTATTTAGCTGCAACCGCAATTTCCTAATGAACAGGTGACTGTTACACAATTTGCTCTGCTTTTGCTTAGTTTTGTACAGTTAAGTGATGTAACCATAACTTTTATTTAGCTGAGAGTAGCAAGTAGTTATTTCATGTGGAATGAAGAATGCAGGACCCTAGCAAAATGATGTGGCATGGAGGACAATAAACATAGTATCATGGCAGAGGCTCAAAAGGAAAGCTAGTGGATGCACTGCAGAGGAGTACAGATCTGAGATGTCAATAGAGGGCTATAAACGATGGATCACTGGTCAACTGACTAATAGCTAAATAAAGGCAGACCTGACAACTGGGTAAAACTGGTTTTGGGCGTAACAAAGAGAAAGTATCCAGCGTACAAAAAATCTTATATATGGTGTGAGGCCAGCCACCTTAGGATTGAGGTGGGCAGTGACAAGGTGAGTATAAAGCAGAAAAGGGGTAGGTACTAAGAGATGTGTGTTACAGTTTCACCTTTGTCGATATTGAGACTTAATAGCATTCTTCTTTTTTTTCCCCTAAGATAATTAGATCAAGATTAAAAATTCAGTGATCGCAAGTTAAAGATTCAGTGACAGTAACAATTCGCTTTGCTCATAAGATGTGACTTTTTGGCCATACCAGGACTTTTGACGAAAGTGCATCCAAATGTCTTCTGAAAAAGATTGCCATCACACATTAAGAATACTAAGCGGGAAGCTGTGGTGGTGAAATAGCTCAGAAATTCCCTAAAGTCAATACTATGTGTTTACCTTAGCCATTTATTTACAAGAAAATGAATTGCTTATTTGATCTGTAGGAGGTGAAACAATGTAATAAAATTCTGAAAAGGCATCCCTATGATTTATCGGTTTCACTCAAATATGTATCTTTTACTCAGGATGTTTGCTATCAGTACTTCAATAAGCTTTGGGAAAAGTTGTTTACATCATTTGTTTTTGGAGGAAAGGAATGTGAATGGATAACTTGTTTTTAAGAGAAAATCTGAGAAGTTGTTTGTTATTGATTCATCCATTGCATACAGTAAATATTTCATTCAGTTATTTAATGAAGCTGCATTCAAAATATAATGCATTGTATTTTGTTTTGCCTTATAACATCAATATGCTACAAGAAACTCGCAATAAAACAAGATTTATTGTTATTTTTAGAATATGATTTGAATAAGATACTCTTATAATGAGGTTTGGCACATGTGCTGTGACTTTGTTTCCTGAGCAAGTATGAATATTAACATACTTTTTCATAAAACAAGCCTCTAATTAAAAAACATTTTTATATGTAATTTACAACAATCTGGTGGATTTATTGGAATATGACATCATTTTCTTGTTTGGTTTAAATATACTGCTTGAAAAAATCTAGTATATCAGTCAAATTTGCTGATAGTGATATTTTCCTTTGATGAATTTTAATCACAAATTTGATTCAATGTGAAGAGATCTCCATAACTGAAACTTTGGTTCTAATACTGATAGTGCTGCCGTTGGCTATCAAGTAGTTTACCATTAAGATACAGCATGAAAATGGTATCACTGTGAAATAAGCATTTCGAATACCTGTATACTCTGAGAAGTAACATTCTGGATCGCTTTCTGATGTCAGACTTGCAAAGATCTTGTAATGTGAGATCTTTTTTCCACATCAAATATTCCCCTTGCAAGCATCTTGGGTTTTGAGCTGTAGCTCAGATTTCTTCCCTGAATGGCGATACTTGGCTTGCAACTTTGTACTGCAGTACTGGGACATTGTCCCAGAAGGTAGAACAAGCAGTGATGGGATTTACCAACAGCTATGATTGGTTTGCAAATTGCAGGATTGGGTAAATTATCTTAAAAACCCATGAAGATTAAGAAACAAGGTGAGACAGTGGCCAGTCATCCTCATTAGCTCTTGCCAATGCTACATAGCAAAATTTCATTAAGTACTGTGTAATGGCAGGTCATACCAAAGTATCTGGCATGAAGTGACCAGTGTCTTTCCTTCCTGCCTTTCTCAGCACTACTTGTCTGATTGCCTCTGGAAATGGAGTTTGTAAACTCTGACCTGACTCCCATGTGCTGCCAACTGGCCCACAGAATGAAGCTGGAAGTGAGAATGTCATTTGAGGGGTTTCAATTTATATTTCTCTTTCTCCCCCTGCTGCCTTGAAGTTTTATGTGGGCTGCAAGCATCTTCATGTCTGAAGAATATCTGTAAAACATCTGACATTTTGATGAATGCAGAGGAAAAAAGATGAGCCCTCTACTGCTAAGCAGACAACTTTGTAGTAAAGTAATTATGCTGAGGATCCATGTGGGTACTATTGAAAAGAACTTTTGTATACTCCGCATATCTCAGTAATAACATGAAATTAGTTCTGGATTTTTTTTTTTTGCTGTAATTCCCATTTACTGTAAAAACCTACAGATAATCAAGTAGTGATAGCAAGTGAAATTTAATAGAAGTATTGAAGATATGTACAATTTAAGAAAAAGTAGTTGAAGTGCATTTTATTATCTTTCCTCCTGTTCTTGATGGCATCCTCTGTGTTGGATTACACCTTCCTCCCTCAAACAGTGTCTGCCATCGTGTCATCTCTCATTCTTGCTGAACCACAGAACAGTTCTGTTGGTCAGGCAGGAGCTGCATCTCCTTAAAGGTCTGCCCACACTTGAGCCTCATGTCACACAGTCAAAGGAACTTCCTCCAGCGTAATTGGTACTCACCGTAATAGCTGCCACCCTGTGACTCATTCAAATCGTGCTTGAAAGCTCCTCTCAGGGCTCACAGGGCACTTACCTGGAGGTTATAAAAAACCTTATTGGAGCCTGTAGCCTGCTCCATAGTATTTTACGGCAGATACAGCTGCTGTGAGGTGCGCGCAGGATGGGGGCTGCAATACATCACCATCCCAGATATGGATGTGGCTTTGAGCTAATGGCAAATCAGACCCAAAACAACTGAGTTTCTTGTTACTGTGTAAAAGTTGGCATTGGCATTCTCTGAATCCCTTCTTCTACCAGCTGACTTAGCTCTTTAGATTCCTGTTCTCCTTACCCCTGTCCCTGCCCTTCCCTCTGCCGTTGTCAATATAAACAACCTCCATCCTGGCTCTTGTCATTGACAGCAAGAGAAGAGAACTGCTCTTTTTGCACAGACCAGATGCAGTAGGATGGTAAGAGAAAAGAGAAGGCCTTTTGTTTTGAGCATCCCATGACAGACTAGGGTTGACTAAACTGCCGCTTGCTGTTTGCTGTGTGCATCTGTCTGGATGTGTGTCTGGGTAAAATTTTTTCTGGTCTGCCTTGAAAATGACAAAGGCTGGCAGGTTGTCTTGGTCTCAAAGAGAAGCTGTCTCCTCCTCCAGCATGTGCGTGTTTTTTGTCAAGGAATGTGGGCACCCGTACTTGCCTGCCTTGTGAATTACCTGAAATACACAGTCGATGGATAGTACCTGTCAGCACATTTCACTAGACAGCTCAAGAGGGGAAAAAAAAGAGTTTAAATAATCATCTCTCTCCCCTGTGCATCAGGAAAGAGCGATAAAAAAAATGGAGATAAAAGACTATTGAAGCCTTAGGACATTTCATATCTTTTCCCTGGGGCAAATGCAGGTCTCTTTCCTACAGTAAACACATTTCAAGCTGTTCAGTTTTAAATTTATCTAGTGACAGTACTTCTGAGGCTTCCCTGGAGAGATTATTTTGTAATTTAATAGACGCCACTGTTGGGGAATTTTTTCTTGTTCTAATTTACTAAGCACTCAGTGGTTTTCATCTTTAAAGCACATTACAGACCTTAAATAATCTGCAGACAGTTACTGAAAGGTAGCTGAGCCACCACCTCTCTTACCCTGAGCCTTTCTGTTAATAACTCTGCGTGAACTCCATTCAACATAATTCAAACATATATTTCTGCAGTTAAATCAGAATTTGTAGTATGGTGAAATGGCAGGTCAGGAACAGATTTTTTTTTCATTCTTGTGTTTTCATTTTAAGTGTGCAACTTGCTCATCATTTCAGATGTATCCTAACATTTATCCCTAATGATGTTTTGTTTTTTTTTGCCAGCTGCATCTCATTGTTTTCCACTCTACCCCAAACAACAATTCTTCCTTCACCTGTTGAAGTGAACAAAGTATGCATGGATGATTTATCTGATGTTGCCTTGTCTTTGCAGGGCTCAGCTCCCTCTCTTGGTGCTATTATGCCTACCCTCCTTCTAGGCCATCTTCTCCACTGACATCAAACTCATCTGGCAGCTCCAAGGACTTGTGGTCACATCTGCGTTTTCTCTCTCCTCCCAGCAGCAAAAGATGCTTCATTGCCCAAAGCCATCAGACAAATTACTACTGTCTCTCCTTCGTGCCACTCCATGTAGAACGACAACTCCACTGCAGCTTGGAACAACCTCCATGTCTAAGTACTGGAGGAACTTGTCAGAAGGACACACATGTCAGGTGACACCAGTGCCTAATAATGTCCTTATGGAAGGAAAAGTGTACAAAGAGTCTCTATTATGGTCTGTCAACAAATTGAATGCCTTTAGTTAGCCTGTTGTCCAAAATGTCCTAGAGATGGCTTGAGGCCCTGTTAAATTGTCCTTAGTGAGCCTGTGTCCTTGAATCCTCACCCTGGCTGTTGGGCTGCTGGTGAGGAGACTGAGGTGGCATTGGTCTGCCCAGCTTGGTGCCCTCTGAGAGCCCCTCTGCATTCTCTGTGAACCTGGAGCGAGAGCCAATGTGCAGTTTAAAACGTGGGTCAGAACTAAATGTTTCAGGCTGGAAAGACAGGGAGGCTGCTTGTGAGGGTCACTTGGTGGCCCTGTTTCACCCCCTTGTCAGCCTAAACAGAGCCCCAGACAAAAAATCTACTTCACTTGGCCACTTGTGTTTGAGGGCATATATATTTGGACTAGATTTTCATGCAGCGATATTATAAACCAGCTTTCAACTGGGAGAGATGCCATCTCTCTTTAAGCAGCAGTTAGAGGGCTGTGTGCTTTCAGGCAAGAATTGTGTGTGCTGTGCCAGTGTGAATTGTCCTACATTTCTGCTACTTTGCAATGTGTACACGGCTAAAAATAGCACTGGCCTTTTAACCGTCACATGAAACACCCAGCACTTACCTGATAGAAGGCAAACATGGGTGCATGGAGCTTGGAAATTCAAGGAAGTGATCAAAAGGGTATTTGTCTCCTTTGTTCTCCTGGATTGGGCTGTCATTTTAAATGTAGCAAGTGACTGTGTATTCAGCTTCCACCACTCCAGATGGCAAAGTTCACCTGTTTTGCATTTTATAATCTTGTATTTCAGGGCAGTGTCTAAAATGGTTGCCTTTTTAATAGTTAACTCCAGGACAGAGTTACATACTGACTCAAACCCAATAAAAGGCTTAAAGAAGTATTCACTATAGGACCTTGGCTTTTTAATGTTCTAGTCTGCCTCCGCTTTTTGCTTGTGTTAGCCTGCACAATGCAGAGCCTTATGTTACCCTGACACATCTGGCAGAGCAGATCAGAGTTCAGTCTGATGTTAAATTTCAGGTCAGTCAGAAAATACAGTTTTAGTCACTGTCATAGGCGTTCAAGTCAGAGTCTGAAAGAAAACCTCTCTGTGTATTTGTATATTAGTAGGTAATCTTTTCTGCTGAATGCCACATAACAAAATACTGCTCACCAGCTTACTGGCTGTAAAACTGTCATTTCAATTTTTGGATGATGATCTTGAATGAAGATCATCACAGTATCTGCACAGTTTCACTGATAGCACATACCTTCCATTGGCATCTCCTCTGGGAGGTTTGCACTCCATTTCACATTTGTCAGCAAGACTAATGCTGGCCCTCCTGAGTGTCATGAGTCCTGAGCCAGTATGTTCCCCTGACAAAATCCCTAAATCAGGCTACAGTACCTTTTGTAAATAGAGGGACAGATGCTATTCCATAATCTGGGAGTGTGAATATCTGCCCTGGATAAAAGTGATGGCAGAGGACAGTTTTGCTGAAAAGTGATAGAAGTAAGTGGGACAGCTGAAGGTGAGGAAGTTGTACAAAGCTGAAATGCACAACTGGGTAGACACCCTGTGGCATGTGCAATATCAGGCATTTTAACATTGTTTTCCCTGATTTGGAGCTCTCTGAACTCTTGCTTTCATCCTTTGTCTTTCCAACTCTCAAAATCTGTGCAACAAGGCAACAAAGCCTTTTGGGGTAATTGGATGAATTCGATTGTTTACATTAGCAAACCTAATGAAAGCAAGATTACTATACAAAAAACCTTATTTTTTTGGTGTTATTCTGATCTAGGGCAGGCAGAGTGTTTCTAGGGATAAAAATCAAGACACTGGAAGTAGCAGAAAATGTATAGGCAGGTGATCATTTGATTAAAATGCATGGTACGTATAAAACATAGTCAACCATTCTGTTAGCATTCAATCTGTGTGAATTTTATGATTAAAGTAAACAGGAAAGTTGCAGAGTTTTAAATTTCCATCAAAAGGTGCCAGAACCTGCAACCTTTCTGCTGCTCTGTGATGCAGGGCTAGATAGAGGGTAGATGAAATTTTGCTGTTTCAAGTTGAGTTGACTTCGAATATGCTTGTGGAATAGACAGTGGTAACAAACATCCCCCCAGGCTATTTGGCCTGGCTATATCTCTTATTCTCTGGTACTGTGTTAAGGATGTTTTTAAATGTGTTACTGAAGTATGCCTGCCCTGGAAAGAGCTGCTTTACTTTTTCTGTCCTTTAATTTCCTTCCCTTTGCTTGGCACTCCTGGGAGGTAATCAAAGGGTTGAAATCACCACTACTTGCACTGAAGTTAGCAGTATCTACAAGTACTGTTATAACTAAGTTATCTGGCCATCCATCCCAAAAGACTAGAAAAGGCTTAAAGAAGTCTCCCTGACACAGCAGCTGGGACTGCTGAACTTCACTGAAGGAAGCCCTGCAGATGCTTGACTGGGTCATATCTGTTTATCATGTCTGGTTTATCCTTTCCTGAGACAGACATCCTACGCCAGCCAGTCTCTCTTCAAATAAAAGAGTGTCCTATGTCTCCTATTCTCCCTACCACCTCACCATGTGATCTAACCTTTGATCACAGAAACCAAAATGAGTTAACTTACATATGAATGGGATTAGTCAGTGTTCAAACATGGACCATACCAAAGCTTGAAAATCACAAAGGCAGATGTTTAAAAGGCTCAGCACAAATGGCATCTAAATGGAGACTTTTGCTAATAGGATGATAGCTAGTAAAGGATGAGAAATAAAGTTTACATTTGTACAGCACAAAACTGAAATGTTCCCATGAATCTTCAGAACTTATGTCCTCTGCAACTGTGGACTGCCAGGTAATAGATCTCAGATTTAGTAAGAACCCTAAAAACAAGCCCAAAGAGCCTATCCCATCCGGGGTACATCAGAGTACAGAACATTTCTGTAGTACACAGTAAAGCGGCTCAATCAATATCCTGCAGAATGAACCTTGTCCCTAGAGGAACTGCTCTGACAGTGACTCTGGTCCTAATTGTCTTTGTGCCTTCTCTCTGGACAGGGAATTGCCTAAAAAGGGTCTGGGGAAAGAAGGAAGGACCAAAAGCCCTAACACTTCTGATACAAAGGCCCCCAAATTTCATGTGCTAAGTCAGCATAGCTGTAGAACAGCAGAGATGAAGAGTATTACCGATGTGTTCTATGAGGCATGCAACTTCAAACATGCTGTGAATAATGTTGCTATTACAGTTAGTAGTGCAGCTTAAGAGCTAGATTTGCTGGGAAGGTCAGTTTAAATAATTTAGAGTAAATATTCTAAATAGGGGAGTCATGAGAAAAGTATTTAGTAATTTTTTTAAAACTGCACAATATTTTTATATTTGTTGCTATGTTAATCCCTCATAAACAGATTTTCATTAACATTCTTTTTTATTGAATGCTAAGACTATTTCAAATGAAGGTCATAACAAAAATTTTATACCAGACAAAACTGCAAAGCAGCCCTGCTAATTACTGCCAAACCCTTACTGCACAGATGCCAAGGAAAACAGCTAGCATAACTGCTGGAAAAATGCCCTCACAAGTGGATTTCAACATTGCATATATGGGCATATATGGAATGTCTGGGGACTTCCCCATGGCTTATGTGCAAGAAACTAGGAAGACGTTTGAGAGAGATAAGAGGAAAGTGACTTGGCCCCACAGAGCACAAAGCTGCCAAGCTCCCAGTGGACCTGTTTAGGATGGAGCATTTGCATCCCCAGAAATTGATTGTCCTGTGCAGTGTAAACAGTTCTGTTTTCATTAATTTCAGGACCTTTTTATTCCTTAGCTTTATTAGTTATCAAATAACTCTTGATGAATTCTCTACAGTTTCTCCATGCTTCACCCAGGATGGGAGGGAAGGCCCATTCTTCATGAAGAAAATGCATTTCATTCCCTTAATACTGGATGGCCTAATACAGACAGATATAGAAATGTATATGCCTTTCCTACAGGGAGAAATTAGTGATACTTAAATAAACCATTAAAATCAGTTTCATTAGAGTAACACAAATCCCTGTGATGCGTATAGACTAGTTACCACCTGGCTAATACTGATTTTTTTGGATGTCAGTGACAGGATGAAACAGGTAGTTTCCTGTCTTGCAGCAGTAGTGCGTGTATGAATTGATTCTTGTAAATCACATTGAAAATAGAACCTGTAATACAAACATATTATTCATGTACCTTTTGCTGTAAGAGTTAAAAACATAAAAATTTGCTGTAAGACCAAAGCTATAATAGTTATAGAGCTTTTTAGCTTTTTAGGGGGAAAAAGGATGGGTTTATTGTTTTAATAGCTATATAAACAGTAGAAAATTATGTGCCTAGATTTCAGTTTGTATATGGAACAGTGACAGTGTTATGTTGGTAAAGGGTTTAGAGCACAAGTCTTATGAGGAGCGGCTGAGGGAACTGGGGTTGTTCACCCTGGAGAAAAGGAGGCTCAGGGGGGACCTTATCACTCTACAACCACCTGAAAGGAGGGTGTAGCCAGGCAGGGGTCAATCTCTTCTCCTAAGTAACAAGCAATAGGACAACAGGAAACTGCCTCAAATTGCAGCAGCAGAGGTTAGATTGGATATTAGGAAAAATTTCTTCACCAGAGGGGTTGTCAAGCACTGCAACAGGCTGTCCAGGGCAGTGGTGGAGTCATCATCTCTGGAGGTATTTAAAAACTGTGCACACGTGGCACTGAGGGAGATGGTTTAGTGGCAGTCCTAGGTTAATGGTTGGACATGATGACCTTAAAGGTCTTCTCCAACCTTAATCACTTCTATGATTCTATGTTCTCAGCACTTGAACAGACTGAGACATTCCTGAGATTAACATTCAATGTTTAAAATAAATTTAATGTAGCTGGTGCTAGTGATCCATAATAAATGCATTTTCTCTGATGAAACAGGGACAGCTATGGAAATTGTGAGGGAGCAAATGCAGTGATTTCCTTTTGGTGTGTGCACTGTTTCCATTTTTCCTTGTTCTGGGAGTGTGAGCCCATGGGAATCTGCTTGTGGTGCTTTTATGTATAAGCTATTCCACATTTCTAGTGAGGGAGAGAGAAAGAAACGTAGAAGTTCTTGGTGAAGGTAAAATATCATGGTCCTATCCAAGTACAAGTGCTTTTCCTTTTTTCTGTCAATCTCCTCCTGTATTGATAGCTGCTGGGTGTGGTTGTTAGCTGCTTGCTGACCTTGGACAGACGTGTGATAACAGAGAAGTTAAATGGCCTGTCTGCAGTCAGAAAGCAGAGTGTCTCATTCCCAGAAAGTTCCTGCTCTTCAGCCTCAAGACTGTTTTTCAAAGGCAGTTGCCTTCCTGCCTTGGCAAGAGAATATTCCTACTTTGATGTTTGCAGTCTAGAAAAAGGGATTTTCAGTCTGTGTTTAGACTGCTAGATTCTATCAATGCTTTCTAATGCCTCTATGACCAGTGTTGAGGAAAATCAAAGTTGTTATCACTAGGCTGAACTTCACTGTATTGGAATCCTCAGTCCACATGGAAAATTTTCAGTCACACATATCTAGAAAAAATGGAAAACCATTGTCTTGGGATAGTAATTTCTAAGACCTAGAATAATATTTCTTATGGGTAAAACTCTGCAGAGTGAATGTATCTCCCAACTACCTTGTAACGCCACATGAGGTTCGGTGCTAGACTCTCATTTTTATAAATATTGACTCCTTCAATATTAGATATTTCAGTCTTTATAATGTAATATTATTAATATTTTTAGTCATGACTATTAGTTATAATCCAATATAACAATCATATATTTATTAGAAATGCAATATCCCAGTGACAGATTAGGTTCTGCATTCTCAGGGATGTAACTTTACTATGTCTTAGTATTCTAGTGCTGCAAATTTACGCTCCAAAGCAAACAGCTTTTTGTGTATTTCTGAAGTATGGTCAGCAGTCTTCAGCCTCACTATTAAATTTTGGTTTTCAAAATTTATGCAGTTCCTAGACAGGGTAGTTTGAATAGACCAGGATCCTTAGGGATCTCTGGGTACCCTCACAGACAATGAGGGTGGTTGGGTGCTGCTGATTCCTTTTGTTAACATGGAAATGTGCCAAGAGGGCAGTGATTCATTCTTTTACCCCAAACACTGTGTTCAAGTTTCTTTCATTCAGTTTTGTTATAAAATTTCCTCCTCCTATGAAGCAGCACTAGCTCGACATCCAGGAAGAGTGGACAGAGTAGTCAGTGAATGCGGTAAATGGCTCAATTAACATCAGCACTTTGAAAGTATTTCTTAAAGTCTCATAAAATTGTTTGGTTTATGGGTTGGTTTTTAAAAGTTACCTCTGTCAGTAGGGATCAGAGTAAGAAAATGACTACAAACTGGCTTGAGCCACAGAATCTGAAACAAAAACACAGCCTTGAAAGTTTTCGTTGTTTATATTTAGACCTCCACATCATCCAGTTGTAGCAAGGGAAGGCAGACACCTGCTTGGATTTCCTGCCAGATTTCCTTAAAGATGAGAACAATTTTAGCTCTGGGGGTTTGATTTGGGCCCATCTGCAGTTACAATAGTATGCAGCTGTGGAAGACCAGTGACGGAAAGGCCAGGGTTACAGGAGTAATTATTCGCAGCTACAGTGCAGCAATAGACAGGATGTTGGTTAGATTACTTAGCAGCTGTATTCTCACAGTCCAAGCTCTGCTGTGTTTTCATTGAGGATCTAATGTGCTTTCTGTTAAAGTAAAGCTGTTCATGGGGTAGGAGGATGTATTTAAAGAGAGAAGAGCTTACTGGGCTTTTCTCATAATTAAAGTACAGTCATTCTCCACTTATTGCTATTCCTAATACACTGAAAGTGGACTTGAGCACATTAGCCTGTTTTTGGACCGCTGCTTATTACAAGAGGCTATATCTGTCTTATTGCTCTCACTGGAAGTCTTTCAATGTCACAGCCTTGGTGGAAAGACTGAAGGCCAGGTCTGGACTGCCACACGTACTGATGTGACTACCTATGAGGTACCTGGCAATCTCCACCTGAGTGAAGCATTTGCTGCTCTCTGTTGACCAGCACTCCTCATGACTCCTGCTTGAGAGGTAGCCTATAGAGATGGTAAGCAGAGGTGTCTATAGCAGATTCTGTCCCTGGCAGCCCATCCTATCCCTTCTGATTATCCCTGCTGCTACTTGTCTAGTAACTGCTCAACAGCCTTAGTTCACAGGTACTGAGATAACTGGCACTGATTTAAACTGCCAAGCTGTAAAATTAAATGATGTATACCACAAGCTGTCTTAGAAAGTGCAGGCAGCTATGGGGCTGGAATATTTGCTGTCCACCCTGCAGCAGCTGAACTATGCAGCAGAATGGAAACATCCAAGAAAGGAATGAAGCAGGTAACTGGGACAGAGATAGGTTTCAGTCTCCCCATTTGAGGGCAGAGTTAGCAATATCAGCAGGAATTTTAGAGGTAGAAACCCCTGTATTAAAACCAGATGTCACAATAGAACCTCACACATAAACTGCATATAGGCTGGGACTAAGAAAAAAGATTGTGGTGAAGCCATTAGCAAAAGTAAGGTTAAGTTGCATTTTCAGTTTTTCGTGCGTAGCCTTCCAAGGTTCTGATACACAACATTTTGCTCTTTGTTTAAAATGAGCTCAGTGTACGTGCGCGCATGGAACTTCAATAGGCATGGAGGAGTCACAGAAAGGTGGTAGGGAGGGATGGACAGGTGAGACTCATGCTCTTATTAATGACATTTTTCTACAATACAATTCTATCAATAAAGGTGATGGTTGTCCTTCTTCTGTTGCCTGGCATAATGGGTTCTGGGGTGTATAGAGCAGACAGTGGTTCTCCAGGGAAACTGGCTACAGCTCATCCACAGCCTTGATTACTGCTCTGGATATTGCATATACTCTTGTGTGTCATTGTATCTTGGTATTCCTGTGCTGGCTGCACATCACCTGGGCTTTTCTTTATTTTCCCACATACTGCCCACCAGAGAATAGGCCATACACATCAGGAAGTGACATGAGAAATGGTGCCACCTCTTCCTTCAAATATTAAGAAAAGCCAAGCAAGTGAACTATGTTCAAATCAAGTAGGATGTAATTGCTCCCTCCTGCACTTTTAGCTGTCTCACCATGTATGCTCTGGCATGTGGTACCAGGAGAGGCTGGGAATAGGGGGTGGACAGTGGGTGTCTCTGTGTCTGTGTCATTGAACTCAGATGATGAGAGACAGAAAGCAGAGAGGGTTGCCTGTGTGTGGGATGTGTGGAGGAAAACATAGGTCTGATCATAGATCTACCCATCAAAAACACTGCTCTGCTTTCCTAGGAGATATGAATCCCATCCAGACTGCCTGCCTTAACATCACCACTGCATCAGGAAATAGTCTCCTACACTACCCTGAAATGGCTCTTGGTCTTAATTGAATGTCCCCAGCAACTTCTATAGCAGCAGTGATAATTCAAATGGGAAGATTTATATATTAAGTTCTCCAGTGCTCTCTCTACCCAGGTATCTGCCCTGCTGGTACTCGAGATGTGAAATAAACACGTGGAGGAAATTTTTAGGGAGTCTTTGTTACTGTTTCTGTTATGTAACACCGTTGAGAGTTACTCAGGTTGTCCAGAGGTAAAATGTGTTTCTTTACAGCTCATGAACATGTAATAATAAAGAGGTATCAAAGCAGACAATTGTTGGGGTTGGCTTTGGTGGGGATTTTTTGGAAAAATCTATTAACAATCTATTGTTGGAGGTAAAAGGCATTGTGAACCTAGTTTAATACATGTTTTATTTTGGAAGTCATCTTGCTGCAGTAGATACCAAAGTCAGAGGTCTTTCCTGGCTCCCTCCAGATGTTGAAGTTGTAAGAAAATATGTACGTTTCAGAACTTGCCAGATGAAAAGTTGAAAACTGAGCATTTTTAACAATCTTCTCCCCAGTTAAAACTAAATATTCTACTTTGGCTCTGTTTTGTTGTACTTCACCCTTCAAGAAGCAAACTACTTAATTACTCTGATAGATTTTTTGTTTAACATAAGGAAGACATGGGATGTGGCTGAGTAGTCATAACACAAGCTTAGTAAAGTGGATATGTGTATTCTTTCTGTGCCTCATCCTTCGCTATACTAAGACCATGTCAAATATTTGCAGCAACATAACCCTAGGCAGCTGTGTTTGTGCATGAGATGTACATATTGGTACTTCTGTGAAGCTAACATTGCCATGAATTATAGAACAAAGTCATAGAATCATTTAGATTTGAAAAGACCTTTAAGATCATTGAATCCAACCAGTAAGCTAACACTGCCAAGTCCACCACTAAATCATGTCCATAGGTACCACATCTACATGTCTTTCAAATACTTTCAGGGATGGTGATTCCACCACTTCCCTGGAAAGCCAGTTCCAATGCTTGACAACCCTTTTGATGAAGAAACTTTTCCTAATATCCAATCTAAACCTCCCCTGGCACAACTCAAGGCCATTGAGGGCAATCACTGCCCTGGTCCTGTCAAGCTAACAGGCCTGTAGTTCCCTGGATCTCCTTCCAGCCATTCTTGTAGATAGGCATCAGATTTTCTAACTTCCAGTCAACTGTGACCTCCCGGTTTCACCGGACTGCTGGTAAATGATGGAGAGTGGCTCAGTGAGCACTTTCACCAATTTCCCCACTACCCTTGGGTGGATCCCCTCTAGCCCCAGAGATTTGTGTGTGTCTAAGTAGTGTAGCTGTTTGCTGACATTTCCCCTTGGATTACGTGATCTTCATTCTGTTCCTTGTCTCTGTCTTGCAGCTCAGGGGGCTGGGTACCCAGAGAATAACCAGTCTTACTTTTAAAGACTGGGGCAAAGAAGGCAAGAAGTACCTTTTCCTCATCCTTTATCACTATGTTTCCCCCTGTATTTGACAAAGGATGGAGGTTCTTCTTAGCCCTCCTGTTGTTGCTAATTTTTTTATAGAAACATTTTTATTGTCTTGTATGGCAGCAACAACAATAAGATCTAGCTGGGCTTTGGCCCTTCTAATTTTCTCCCTTCATAACCTCACAACATCCTCGTAGTCCTTCTGGGTTGCCCTCCCCTTCTTCCAAAGGTCATAAAGTCTCTTTTTTGAACAAGGGCTAGCAATTGTGAGACTTCTCCCAGCTGCTTAGAGAATATTTCTTCTGCCTCTTCATCCTGTTTGACGGGACTATAACAGACTCCCACAAGGACGTATGCTTTGTTGGCCTTCCACCTGATTATCACCCATAAACATTCAACCCTGTTGTCACCATCATCAAGCTCTAGACAGCTGAGACACTCCCTAATATACAGGACCACCTGCCCTTCCTTGCCTCTTCCTTCTGAAAAGTTTATAGCCATCCATTGCAGCACTCCAGTTGTACGAGTCATCCCGCCACGTTTTCATGATAGCAACAATGTCATAGTTTTCGTGCTGTGCAATGCTTTAACAGAAGATCTACCTTTTCCTACTTACCTTCTAGGTGGCAAAGTGATCTTGGACATCAGCTGGCCAACGCTGACTTGCATTCAAGATGCTTGCCTTAATTTTTTGGCTTTGGATTCATATTCAATGTCAAGATGTCTTTTAATCATTCACTATGTACACAAGTGCCTGTAAACAGCTCCAGGATTTTTCCCATGTCTGGAGAATTTGCTATGAGACTTGTATACAAAAAGCCCCCACTTTTCATTGGTGGTAATTGTTAGGTTTCCACTCTGAGGTCGTTTTGACATTTCAATTTTTTTCTTGCTAAAGGAAAATATTCTCTTGTTTATTATCAGCTGTAAAGTCAAGGTTTTACTGTTCCCAGAAATAAATTCTTTTTTTCCAAAGCCTGAGGAAAACCACTTGTAATGGAAATTAGCAATGGCTATTACTGAAGAGGGGAACAAAACATTTCCTTTTTATTATCTGTACTATTAAAGGTTACCAAAAAATGTCAGGTGACAAAGTAGAAAAAGTAGATAAAAATCAAGTCATGTTTTAATCTTATTTATTTTCTCCTAATGATGAACCAGAAGAGACCTTAATTATGCAGTTGCATGACATAAATAGTCTTGCTATTGTACATAATTACATTTGCAACATGCCTTGAAAGTGTTAGTGGACTTGTGGAGCTGATTCTAAAATAAATTTCTCATTTAATGCTCTCAAACAGAGGAAGTGATATATCTCTGTTTGAAAATGTTAATTTCCCAAGTAATGGTAACACCACTTTTTGAGTTTAAGGTGATGTGTGCTTTAGAGTCTGTTTATGTCTGTCCTTACGTTTTATTCAATTGGGAAAACAAAAAAAGGTTTTCATATGTCACCAAAAATGGAGCATGTTCCCCCAGCAGACTTACCCAAAGAACATTGAGTTTTCAGCAAAGTGACATTTTGAAGGCAGGACACTTCACCAATCTCTGGGTTGCATTCACAGTGTAGTCATTTCCATCCCAGTAATCAGGGAAAACAGATACGACTTTATATTATTTTATTTTGAAGAACTAAGAACCACAATGTGTTGCTTCAATACTGTCTCACTAGGAACCTTCTGTCTTTATTGTATTGTAGAGAGGATGGAAGTGCTAATGCTGGAAAATTTAAGCACATATTTTGCTTCCAGTTTTAGTTCTCTCTCCTAACACTGCTGAATATTTATCCATTTCTTTCTTTATAGCTTAAAATTACAGCAATTTTTTAGCAATTATTGAATTGTATTTCCATTTTTCTCAGAAATCTTTCAGCATTTAATCTGTCTATTATATGGTCTTGGAATGCCAAGTATAAAGTGGAACTCAGAAATATGATGTGTAATAAATGTTCAAGTGCATAGGAAGTCATAAGATTTCACCAGAAATACAGTGTGATACAGTGGGAGGCTCATCTTCTCAGCTGCTTCTCAAATTGTATTTTCTGCTTTTGTTAAAGAAGAAAAAAATTCTTTTCAAAAAATGTGCTTTCAAAAGTGTCCCTTGTTGGTTGTACTCACAGGGAACCGAAAGATGCATCCTTCTGCAAGTGTCCTTTATTTGTTTTCTGATGGTGGCAACGCTTCAGACTTCTAGTGGATTCAGAATTGTGCTTTCGTCTCCATTTTCTGGCATGTCAAAAAGATGGGTGGAAGTGCTGGATCAGAATGAAACTTTGCACCTTCTGTTTTGTTACAGTAAACAGTCTAGGGAGAGGTCATGATCTGTCTATATCGAATCATAGAATAGTTTGGGTTGGAAGGGACATTTAAAGGTCATCTAGTCCAACACCCCCTGCAACTAGCAGGGACATCTTCAACTAGATCAGGTAGTCCTCAATTCAGTGAGAAGAATGGATGCAATATTATTCCGAGTGTTTTTCTTCCATGTGGCGTTTTTCCTCACTGTGCTAAGTGCCTGCAGGAAAAAGAAGGTGACAGCATTGCAGGGAATGCCAGTGAGATTAAAAGGCCACCGCATTCCTGCTGTCATGAGGATGGTACTTCGTCACCATATTTGCTATCAAGAGTAAAGTGCTTCCTTGTTCTATCCCTATTCACTTATTCAGCCCATTGAACAAACCAGCGTGAGAGTCTGCACATCAGTATTCAAGACACACCATGATGTGAGGAATTTGGAAGGGGACTTCATTTTAAATGGGATTGAACTTGCTGAGTATCTAGTTCTCATAGAGCCCCTTTTGTCAAGGGGTCTCCAAGGATTTCACAAAATTAACCACATTTAGCTGGTGATAAATGTCCAGTGAAAGAAAAGTGAACAATTAGCCATCGGCAGAGCCAAGAATAGGTCCTGCTCTTGCTTTTTTTACCGGGCAGCACTGCCTCTCACAAACACTCTACGCACCGTGCCTTGTCTCACTGGGAGCTGTGGGAAGGAGCCTGTTGCGCCAAGGAATGGGGCAGCAGGTGCTTTCCCAGGGGATGTTGGCTGTGTGCCTGTGCCAGCCCCTCACCCTGCTGGACTCTGCAGGTCTCCCAAAACTGCCCCACAGGCTTCCCGCATACCCCAGCCACCATCTCTGAGTTCCACACTATTAGCAGGATTGTGTTCAGGGCTGTGGGAGGCAGCGTTTCTTTTCCAAGAGGGGGTGATGGATTTGCAGTGGGGGACCCATGGCAGTTGGTGCTTGGCAAATGCTGTGTGAGGCCCTGGGCTCAGGGAAGCTATTAATAGTTTCTGTTGAGAAGCTTATATTGCCTCAATAACATGGATCATTAATTTTGCTTTTTAATCATTAAGAAAATACCTTTGTTTGATGAAATCTTTGGGACAAAGTCAGAAGTAAGAAACTTTTCTGCTTTTCTTAGTCATGTAGCATTAGCTATTAAATAAGTCACTAAGCTTTTAACTAACCTCTTTTTCGTAATTTAAAGTGATGGAATGATTCTATTTGTATGTATACAAATTAGTATGCTGCTAAATCATTATTTCGAGGTGTCTTGATTTCTGAGCACCCCGTGTTCATAGATGAGAAACCTGGGGCAACAAAATATGTAATGCAAGCAAATAAAAGGAAGTGTTATAGGGATTTACCCAAGGAATTTATCGTGTCTAAATACCAGTTCCTAATAAAATCATGAGGAAACAAATGGAATCTATTTCTGCTGCTAATGTGCATTATTCTCTTCCTTTTAAAAATGTTCACTACAATATTAAGATGTTTTTTCCCAAAATTCCCTCTCTAAGGTCAATATACAGTCTGTAGTTCTCTGCTCAGTGCTACTTTCACTTTGTTCCCTCTCTTAAAAATCAAACAGTGAAATAAGCAGCTTCTAGGGCAGGCTGTGATTCAGAAAGGATTTAAGCAGTGCACCATGCATAAAAAAATTCAATGGCCTATGGATGGGTTAAAATAGGGGGTACATCTCTCTGGCTGTTTTCCTACCACCATGCCATGCAGTGAAGGACAGAAATAGGCATTGGTGGATAACCTACATCTTTTGTCTTAGATGCAGGTGGTTGGAAAAAAAATGACTATGCTTACTTTTCTATCTGTTGATAATTACTGCATCCAAAGACACACAAATAGCAGCTGCCTGTTCCCAGGGTCAGATGTCACTCTGAGCAGGTATGAGTGAATGCCTCTCTGGAAACCCTCACTGCTTCCCAACACAGGACAGGTACCTTTATCATGCCTTTGTTCCCTATTAGGCTGACAAGGCCTGCTTTACCACTGACTGCTTCTCACCTGGATCCCATCCTGTTCCACTCACGGAGGTCTTCCTTGTGTCAGAGTAAAAAATGTCTTTTATGTGTATTGAGCTCTGCACAACTTTCTGGAAAGAGATCATCCTGCATTTGGGAAACTGATGTTATTAATGCAGAAAATTGATTCCAGTTGGTTATGTTCAGAGCCTTTTGATGTTATGTTCATTAAAATCTCACAGTGGTGGATTTTTTCAGTAAAATATTTAGGAGGCTTTTTATATCAACAAATCATAGAATGCTTTTTTATATCAATATTAATATTATTAAGTGTTTTTTGCTATCAACATAACTCCTGAAGGCTTTTTTAACCATGCAAGGCCCTTATCAATACAGTTTCTAAATTTATTATGAGCCATAGAAAAGTAATAAACAAAGTACAAGCAAGCAGTGCATTGCAAAGTATGAATTACAAAATCTGTTGCTGTCTTAATAACCTGAAACTCTAAAAAAACACCACTAATGCTGTGGTGAACCTCAAGCACAGCCCTAGAGAATGCAAAATGTAATATTATAGATGAAAAATGTCTGAACAGGGACACAACTGTTACAGGATAGGGATAAGTTTTCTTTGACCTTTACTAAAGGCTCATGCTCTTCTCACTGTGTAAAACATCAAGAAGCACAATGATGAGTAAAATCCATTCATATGGTTCATGATTCCTCACAACCTCATAAATTGGACTTTCTATTGCTGTTTTATCATATTTACTATAGAATATGCTCCAGTGCTGACAGCAGTGCAAATGCGATTACAATACTTCTACATCTCCCATTGGCTGTTCTTGTGCTGCTCTTAATTAGGCTCTTTCCCAGTGGAGTCTGGTAATGTACAGTTTTTGAAGTGGTAAGTGAAATCATAGAATCATAGAATAGTTTAAATCAGAAATGGGTCATCTAGATCAACCTCCAATCAACATGGATCCAACTGAATCAGGTTGCCCTGGGTCTTGTCCAGTCAAGTTTTCCATTTCTACAGGAAGGATTTTTCCCCTGTCTCATTAGGACTTTCATGGAGTCCATTGCCTCTTGTCTCATCACCATCTGCCCCTGAGATGATTCAGGCTCTGTTTCCTCTATTGAGCCTCTTAAGGCTGAACAAACCCAGCTCTCTGCCTCCCCTTGCATGTGCTGAGCTTCAGTCCTCGTCACCAGAATTACATCAGACAGGCAGTGTGCAGTGAGCTTGATAATGCTATGAAGGAGGGATGTTAAACACTCCTGCGTAGCAGCGAGAATGGGAGGAAAAATAGAGAAGAACTTACCTCTTCCGGGTTTCATAAAAATAGGAAGAAACTCTGGAGTTGCTGCATCCAGACTGGGATGGGTGCTGTGGCATTTGAGTGAAGTAACTTCTACACTGCTCTGCAAGGTTACCACTTATATCAACCCCTGCCAATAAGTATATAATTTATAAAGAAGAAAAAACAGAAGAGCTGTTCAAGGAGAATGTGGAGTCCGCTTTGAGTCATGAGAGGGTGGCTTAGAAAAGTGGGGGGCTCTTGAGAGAAGGATGGTGGTTCAGAGGGCAGGACTGAATGGGGTGCACACCAAATCTTGAGAGCTTTAAGGAATACGTGCCCTGATCCACCATTTCTGGTAAAGCCCAAGAGGCTTGTGTACAGTCCTGGGGTGACTAAAATGAACCTGGCTGACCCAGGTGGGTAACATGAATGGACAGGGATGTGCAACGGACAGTATGAACAGCCAACATAGGCTGGTGGATGACATAATCCAAAGCTGCCTTTGCCCTCCAAACTTGCCCTGCTCAAACACACCAAAAGGATCACCAGCACCAGAATTAGAGCCACACAAGAGGGGAAATGTCTCCCTGTCAAACTCAGTTCTCCTTGAAACCCACTACTGGGCTGCGACAGTGGTGCTCAAGATTGCAGTCACCTCAAAGACGAAAGATTTCTCCCAGGGCCTCAGGTGAGCTGCAGGTCCAGACAGAGTCTTCAACTCCCTTTCAGTGATCTTTGTATCCCTCCTCTCCCTGCTCATCCTCCCTGCCAGGTTGTCTCAAGTAGCATGTTAAAACCTGGTTTTTTCTTCAAGGTAGCTGTAGATTAACATGCTGGATAGATAAACACCAGCTCGATTTGCAGCTGGTGCAGGAGACAAGATATCGTGTTAATTCAAGGTCGATGCTGCTCAGTGGCCTCTGGCCTTCTGTGTAATGCTGGACATTTACTCCTAAAAACAAACTGTGCTGTCCATGTGCAGTTGTCCTGTAAGAAGTATCCCCGGTTACTCCCAGGATAAGAGATGGGGTGATGACACCATGAATATTCATGTTGTTGGTTAGACTGACAGTCACATTCCCTTCTTTTTTTTTTTTTTTTAATTTTAAAAAATATTTTATTTTTTACTTTTTATTTTTTATTTAGGGTCTGGTTGAATACACATGATAATTCCAGTGTCCAAAATATTTTTGGGACAAGCTGCGTTACCACTGCACTCCAAGAGGCAGGACCACTGTTGGAGTCAGTGACCTCTTCAATTGACTTGCTTTCAGTGCCTGCCAGTGCATGTAAGTGGCAGTGCAGGCTCTCTGTACTTGGTTTCTTCACAGTTTCACCAGAAGAATTGCTCTTTTAATGTGGCCCAGGAATAGTTGTTTCAATTAGAGCATGCTGGTGGGCTTTGAGATGTAAAAACTGACAATCAAGATGGAAGGATTATTTCCCTTTTGCTCACCTGTGTGGGCTTCAGCACATCTGAATCCTTAAGGGGAACATTTTGATTGCTGTCTATTTGAAATGGGAAATTTGCAGGCTTGCACTTCATGACCCAGTTGTGCATTTGTTCTTTCACAACCTGCAGAACTACAGCTGCTCTATGCCTGTGTGAAACACATTCTTTCTGCACAGGGCACGTCTCTTAGCAGCTGGCTTGTGGGTGTGTGTACATAAAAAAAAAAAAAAAAAATCACTTAAATGTGAAAAAAAGCACAGGCTGATCTTGTTAAAGGAAAAAAAAATAGCAATTTTTCTTTCTCACTCTCCCCTAATTGTAACAGGTGTATAGAGGTGAGAAAGACTCATCCTGGCAACCACAACGGGATGTTGGGATAGCACAGATATAGCTCCATGCTTTCTGTGAAAGAGCGTGTATGCATGCCAAGGCATTGGGTCTAACAGCTTGTGAAAAATCAATTGTGAAATATCTGCCATGGCATCGATGCCAGTGGAAAAGGCAGTCCCCATTTTACAGCACAAAGTGGATTAACTGGCTGCTGAGACGTAGGTGGATTGCTGCCTCTTTGAGTTCATCTCAGCAATCATTAGACACAAAGAAATCTGTACAGCAGTTTACATGGATCTTCCTGTAACATTTCCATAGTTTTATTTTTCAGACAGTTTCCAGTCTCCCCCAATTAAACCAGCACTTTTACTGTGCTACACGTACTGCTGAAGAGATGAGGTTTTTCCATATTTGAATAATGTAATTTCATTTCAGCTTCAGATTTTTAAACAAGTGTAATAAATTGTGACAAAGTGCAGTGTTCACTCAACATCTGGATGCTTTTGTACATTTCTTAACTCATTATGATAGTTAATAGCAATTTACTTTGTTTCTGAGATTTTTATAGGCCATTTGCATTACTGACATTTCTTCCCTTCATTCAAATGAAGAATCTTTGAATCCTTATTCCCAGCTAGGGTTACAGGTGTATTAAAAGGTTTTGTAAATATTGGGATGACTTTGGCTCACGGTGAGCTTCCAAAGTTGCCATGTGTTTCTGTGGTTGCTGTGTCCTCCAGACCCTTCCCAGGGTCCCATTACAGTATCTGCTTCCCTTCTGCCAGCAGTGGGGCATGTCCAGCTGGCAGCTGTGTGGGGCTGCACCAAATCCTGCTGGGATTTTGTGCAGTCTTAGACACTTGAATTTGCTCTGTTTGTCCTCTTAGATCTAAGCATGAAGACAGCACTCTAAATGTGGAAAGGTCACTGCTGTTTGGAATTCCCACTGAAACTAATTATTATTGCTGTTTTCATAGAATCATAGAATTGTTCAAGGAGGAAAAGACCTTTAAGATCACGAAGTCCAACTGTTAATCCAGCACTGCAAAATCCACCACTAAACCATCTCCCTCAGTGCCACATCTACATGTCTTTTAAATACCTCCAGGGATGGTGACTCTACAACTTCCCTGAGCAGCCTGTTTCAGTGCCTGATCCCCCTTTTGGTGAAGAAATTTTTCCTACTATCCAATCTAAACCTCCCCTGGTGCAATTTGAGGCTGTTTCCTCTTGTCCTGTCGCTTGTTACCTGGGAGAAGAGACTGATCCCCACCTGCCTACAACCTCCTTTCAAGTAGTTGTAGAGAGTGATAAGGTCTTCCCTGTGCTCTTCTTCTCCAGGCTAAACAACCTCAGTTCCCTCAGCTGCTCCTCATCAAGCTTGTGCTCTAGACCCTTCCCTAGCTCCATTGCTCTTCTCTGGATGTGCTCTGTGAGAACGCTGTGGGAAACAATGTCAAAAGCTTTACTAAAGTCCAGGCAAAGAAAATTGCCAGCCTTTCCCTCATTCAGTCAAGCAGGTCAATTTGTCATAGGATGAGATGAGATTCGTCAAGCAGGATCTGCCTTTCACAAACCCATGCTGGCTGGGCCTGATCCCTTGGTTGTGCTCTACATATTGCATGATGGCATTCAAGGTTATCTGCTTCAGACTTTCCCCAGCCCCAAGGTCAGATTGACAAGGCCTGTAGTTCCCCAGGTCCTCGTTCCAACCCTTCTTGTAGATGGATGTCACATTTGCTAACCTCCAGTCCAGTGGGACCTCCCCAGTTAGGCAGGACTGCTGGTAAAGGATGGAAAGTGTCTTGATGAATACTCCTGGCAGCTCCTTCAGTACTCTTGGCCAGATCTTATCTTCTGTGCTCTGGTAGGACCTCATTGCAATGTTCTTCCTTCTTAAGCTTGGATAAAACCATAAAACTTATATATAATAGTTTTTTTGTACCAACCAAAGCCCTGAGTCTGTGTTTTAAGCCATTTGGTTGGAGTGGAAGCACCTCTTGTCCACAGGTGTTGAAGATTTCTTTCAGGAATAGTGCTTAGGAAATAGTTGAGTCTCTGAGCCTCTACTGCTAAGTAGCTCAAGACAGATCCAGTACTGTCTTGTGAAAAGGTCCAAAAAATGGATAAATCATGACAGAAATAGAGACAATAAATTCCTTGAAAAACTCATGAGGACTCTCCTTTTCCAGTAATCACAGTGAGGTCACTTTGTCTTCATTGTGCTGTTTCAACTGCTGTATGTCTGTGGTAAAATCTAGACTAAGCTATTAAACTCATCACTAAAAATTAATAGCAAGGAAGGACATTACCAGTTCAAGAACTCCAGAAAATGATGGCTCCCTTTTCAAACACTAGGCATATGCACATTTTGTGAAACATGTGCTCCAGGCACACAAAGTGGACTAGGGCAAAATTTACCCTAGAGACACTGATGTCCTGAAATAGGAGACTAATATTGGGTCTGTGAACTGTGCCATGATGGAGCATCTTTCCTCACTGGCATGTGGCTGTGATTCTGTGATCAGCCTCCCCAAGGAAGAACTACTCTGTGAATCGCTCTCTTAATGTCAGTTGGGACTGTTGCTTTTCCCTTGCCTGGTGTTTAGTAAAAGCTGTGTAGAACATGTGCAGAGCTGTTGGATGACTACATATTTCTTAGTTTAAACCTGTTCCTTATTTTTTAAAGTGTCCCTGAGGGTGATTACTTCTTCCTTTTTTATGAGTCATCACTTCCTCTTTTGCGTAAAAGGTGGGCTAACTCAACTTTTTCACAGCCCTGATAATATACTGATTAAATCTTGTTATCAGAGCAGAGAGACTCAGGGTCATAACAAAAACTAAAATAAAATCTCCAAAATTCTTTTTTCTTCTTGAGCTGTCCTTAGACTTCATTAAATACAACATTTTCAGAAAGAGTCACAAACATAGATTTGTGTTTCTGGTTGGACTATTAAATATACATGAATGTTATAACATGAATAAGGAAATTGCACTCAGAACAAAAATACTTATGGGGGTGTTTTCTTGTAGCCAGCAAATACTTGCCACACAGGAGCATTATACATTTTATTGCAAGATGGATTTGAGGTACAGAAGAAGTTTTTTAAAGTAAAATAACATATTAGCATTTTCTGGATTTGCCTGATTGTTCCCAGGTAGACCCCTCTCTAGTGCTCTGTGGAAATTTTCATGCAAATTTATCATCTTCAAAAAAGAAGGATAATGAACTGTTATGATATGTTTAGTACTGACAGAATGAGCCACATTTAGCACTAAAGCTATTGCAGAGGGAAAGCTTCTGAGACCCATGGTAGAAATACACACAGGAATTTTCCCTTGGACCTTACCATAATGACTAGGACTGAATACAGTCCTAGGGACTTCCAAGTGGAAGACACTCACAAATAAACTGAACATGAGGGACTCACTAAGACTTTGCTGGAAATCTGCAGTGTGAAGGTTGAATAGCCTGGTCAGAAAAAGATGAAGATCTGGGAATGTTTGAGAGAAATAGTGCAAGCAGTTCCCCTGGAGGAAATTCTGGATTATGTTTGCTGAAGCCTGTTTCATCTTCTCAGCAATCCTGTTTAAAATAAAGTTGTACATACTTGATCTCAAACATGCACAAAGAGTATGCACAAAGAGTGCACCCTAAATTTCTCTGACTGTGTATGGATATATGTTCTACTGCCTGTGAAACACAAAAAGATACATTGGGATGAATGTACAGGGAGCTAAAGCCTGAAAAGGAATTACAGCTAGTATTATCTGAGTACTCTAACTTTTGTTAGCTAACAAAGATCCCTCACATATATCACCAGAAAATAAATAAAAGCAGCATGGGTCACAACATTTAGGTCTTACTGGCTCTACACGCAGCAGGATAGAGCTGTCAAAATGACCATCATCTAACTTTGTGCCCAAATATTTTTCTTGTATGCATGATTCTTTGAATTATATTCTTGCATGGTCTGTGACTGGGATAAAGACTCCAGTGATTAAATCCTATCAATAAGGAAAGATACCCCCTTGCATCTAAAAACATGCTTTGCAATTTATGATATAAATGATTAAATGACTTTGCATTAATCAGTAAAGATAGGAGGACTGTCAGATGAAAGACAGCTTGTAAACACTACCCCGGACTTCAGGAGAGAAGACTATGGTGTCTTCAAGGATCTCCTTGGTAGAGTGCCATGGGATAAAGCCCTGAAAGAAAAACAGGACCAAGAGAGCTGGATGATATTCAAGGATTGTTTCCTCCAGGCTCAAGAGTAATGCATCCCTATAAAGAGAAAATCAGGGAAGAACGCCAGGATGAACATGTAATTGGACAAATTTAAACAAAACCAAGTAGCTTACAGAGGGTGAAAGCAAGAAAAGATAGCCTGGGAGGAATACAGAGAAATTCTCTGAACAGTCAGGGATCTGGTTAGGAAAGCTAATGCAGTGGCAGAAGTAAATCTGGCCAAGGACAAGGGTATCTACAACAGTGATGAAAGAAAGATTAGGGAAAATGTGGTTCCTTTTCAGGAAGGATATGGGAGACCTAGTTACCCAGGACGTGGAAAAGGTTGAGGCACTCACAACTTTATTGCCTCAGTCTTCACCAGCAAGTGTTCCTGACATGACGCCTGAGTTGCAGAAGGTGATGGCAGGGATTGTGAGAACAAAGAACTACTCACTGTAGGTGAAAACTGGTTTTGAGAACATCTAAGGAATCTGAAGGTGCACAAGTCCATGGGACCTGATGAGGTACGTCCATGAGTCCTGAGGGAACTGGCCAAGAAAGTGGCTAAGCCACTATCCATCACATTTGAGAAGTCATGGCAGTCTGGTGAAGTTCCCACTGACTGGAAGAGGGGAAACATAAGACCCATTTTAAAAAAGGGAAGTAAGAAAGGTCCAGGGAACTACAGGCCAGGCAGTCTCACCTCAGTGCCTGCAAGATCTTGGAGCAGATCCTCCTGGAAACTATGCTAAGGCACCTGGAAAATAAAGAGGTGATTGGTGACAGCCAACCTGTCTTCACTAAAGGCAAATCATGCCTGACAAACTTGGTGGCCTTCTAAGATGGGGTTACCACAGTGGTGGATGAATGAAAGCCAACAGACATCATCTATCCGGACTTGTGCCAAGCATTTAACACTGTCCTGCATGGCATCCTTGTCTCTAAACTGAAGGGGCGTGGATTGGATGGATGGATCATTCAGTGGATATAAAATTGGCTGGATGGTCACACTCAAAGAGTTGTGGTCAATAGTTAAATGTCCAAGTGGAGAGCAGTGAGTGGCATTCATCGGGGTAGATATTGGGGCCAGCACTGTTTAACATCTTTGTCGGTGACATGGACAGTGGAATTGAGTGCACCCTCAGCAAGTTTGACAGTGACACCAAGCCGTGTAGTACAGCTGACATACTGGAGGGAAGGGATACCATCCACGGGGGCCTTGATAGGCTTGAAAGGTTGAAGGATGGTAGTTTAGAAAATAAGGAAATTTGGTAAAAGTTCAAAGGGCAACATTCAACCAAAATAAAGCATTGATTTAGTACATGCTAACCATACAACTTAGCAAAATCCAACCCATCCAGCTCTAAGTTACCTAAAAAATTAAGAAAGGAGATTAGGAGATGAAGAAATAAAGAAAAAGAAAAAGAGAGAATTATAACTACCACCCAGAGTCCAGTGCAAGTCTGGCTTCTGTGTGTCCAGAAGATAGGGACCGAACACATGGAGAGAACATGTTGTTTGTTTTATTTGCTCTGGCCCCCCTGTGGCCACACCCCAGCACCCCCAGGCAGGACCTCCAGTGTGCCAGGCAGTCTGAGGCTGGGTCAGGGCTCCAGGGTGTGGTGTAGGCTCTGCTTCTGGGCTGCCTTTGACTGGCTGCTGCCCCAGGGCTACCCAAGGAGACTCCAAAGGGCTGGAGTATGATAGGGCATCATCTCACCTTCCTGAAATTTGACCTGTCCCTTTCACTCACACACACACACTTGAGTTGGTCTGAGCTAATAATTAATATAACAATCCAGTGTCTCACAGAGGTGGGCCTGCGTAAACCTCATGAAGTTCAACAAGGCTAAGTACAAGGTCCTGAACCTGGGTCAGTGCAATCCCAAGCACAAGTACAGGCTGGGTGGAGAATGGATCAAGGTTAGCCTCAAGAAGACTTGGAAGTGTTTGTGTACCAAAAGCTGATCATGACCCGGCAATGTGTGCTTGCAGTCCAGAAAACCAACTGTATTCTGGGCTGCATCAAAAGCAGCGGTCAAAGGAGGTGATCTTCCCCCTCTTCTCTGCTCTGGTGAGACCCCACCTGGAGTGCTGTGTGCAGGTCTGGGGCCCCCAAAAAAAGAAGAATGGGAAATAAGACTAGAGAAGAGCCACTAAGATGATCACAGGGCTGGAGCATCTCTTCTATGAAGACAGGCTGAGAGAGTTAGCATTGTTCAGCCTGGAGAAGAGAAGGCTTCAGAGAGACCTTATAGCAGCCTTCCAGAAGGCTAGAGACGGACTTTCACAAGGGCATGTAGTGATAGGACAAGGTGTTAGGCTGAAGGAGGGTAGGTGTAGATTGGATATTAGGAAGAAATTCTTTACTATAAGGGTGGTGAGACACTGGAACAGGTTGCGCTGAGAGGCTGAGTACTCCCCGTCCCTGGAGGTGTTCAAGACTAGGCTGGATGGGAATCTGACTAACCTGGTCTAGTGAAAAGTTACCTGCTCATGGTAGAGGGGTTGCAACTAGGTGATCTTAAAGGTCCCTTCCAACCCAAATCATTCCTTGATTCTATAAATGCAGATTATAAAAATAATTTTACTTTTAAGAATTAAATTCTTGAAATATTTTTGGGTTCATATTTTTATTTTGCTGCTAGAAACAACATCATGACTGGTGCAGAAGCAAGAAAAAATTGTAGAATGTTGTAGAACACCAGATGTCTCTGGATATCTGTAGGTCTTCAAATAGCTGGTCATGACAGAAAATTAAAAAGTACTATTTTCTAAGATTCATCCACAGCTAAAATAATACAGTGGAAACTGGAGTTAATGCCAAAATAGACTAGGTGGTTTTTTTTGTTTTATTTTTTTTTCAACTGAGAAAGCAATTAAAGGGTGCAGTGAAAAATTCATGCTTCCTTTTGTGGTCAATGATTCCTCAAACAATTGAATGTCAAAATGGTTTTCATAGCTTCTTACTAAATAGTTGAAAGGAAAATCATCCATTGTATGACTGCTTTAAAGACAACAATGAAGCCGGAGGAAGAGAATTAATATTTACTTCCACCCAATTGCTTTTCTCTCATCATGAAAACTTCCTGTTGGCAAATCATCATTTGACCTTGAAAGCTTTGTATCATAGAATCATAGAATCAAAGAACAGACTATTCTGAGTTGGAAGGGAACTTTAAAGGTCTTTTAGTCCAACCCCCTGCAATAAGCATCAAAATTTTTAATTGCTTTTCCTTGTCTACCAAAGGAGTTTTAGAATTACCGGTAGTTCTATTTTATTCTGTTAACGTGAATACATAGAAATGTTGAAGCATGTCACCTCTACACAGTCATTCAAAGGACCTGAAATTGCCTTTCACTATGGAAGATAATTTAAGCAAAGACTTGCTGGTTGACATTTAAAAAAATTTAAAGTTACGTAACAGAGGTAAGGATGGAAAAGCATTAAGTACCTAAATACTATTTTTATTTATTTTACACTCTGTTCCAAATGTTTAGGATACATCCTTAAAATGAGAAGCAACAAATCTCACATACCTCCAAGTTTATGACTTAATCTGTTAAGCACAGAATAATTTACTATGGTGAATTGATAATTGGAAGCTAAAGGCCTGTGGGAAGATTCAATCATTTTTTGGGGAAAAAGAAGGACAAAAAAAAAAAAGAAAAAAGTGCCAATTCTGTAGAAAATCAGAGCAGGTAGAGAAAGAGTTTTGTATGGTGTGTTGAGGTTGAGAGGAATGTAAAAGCATGTGTTGCAAGGGTCATCTTAGAAAAAGGTGCACTGTTTGGTATTTGAGAATAGCTGTCTCAGTACCAATAAGCTCACCAAGACTGTGACACTTCTATAACTTTCATTCTTAAATGCAACAGCAAAAAAAATTAGTTTCCTTGTGTGAACAGAAGCTCACAGATTGCAGAAATCTGCTACATATTGTTTCTAAGGCCAATATTTCTATTACACAATTTCATTTTTATGCATAAATGTTTTTATTAAATGATTTAAGAAAAAAGAGAAATTGAAATAAACAATATGTTAAAATTGATGTTAAGCACAATTTTAAACAATGCTCATCCCAACTGAACCCTTTGCATCGTAATTTCTGTACCTTTTCTCCTCAGACACTACCTTTTTAGTGGGTGTCTCTGATAAAAAAGAGCTGAGGAGAGCTAGATCTGAGGGCAGGGCATCCTTTTATACTATCCATACAGATAAAACCCCAGTTTCATGTTATCTAACTTAAAAGACTTACCTGAGATATCTAGTCAGGCTCAGCCTAGGTCAATAGAGAAAGCACATCCTAGAGAGAGCTGAAGAGAGATGCCATGTACCATAGCTCATGCTTTTCTGTAAATGGATGGAACATGAACTTTTATGTATATGAAGAAGTCAGTACACTATTATCTGTGAAACAAAGTTTGATTAGTATATATTAATCTATTAAAAATATAACCATATGTAACATATATATATAACCACCATAACCAATGATACAACCAGCAGTTTTCCAGTTTACTGCCAGGTAAAAAGTCCATCCAAACAGTGTAGTAGAAAATGCCCTCACGAGGAGGTCTAAGTTGAAAAGTGGCTTTGGCCAAGAATAAAAGACACATGTTTAAGCAGCCTCTCATAGACCTGACCTCTAGATATGCAACCGGTGTTCAGGGGTGGGCATCCTCTTAAAAACATTCTGGTCTTGCATTCATGTGGGCAAAACATCTGAGGAATAGCTGTTACCATAGGATAAATGTCTCTTCTTATCAGAATGCACATGCCTGTTTGTTCATGTCTTTAAAGTAAATCAGCTTAGCATGATATAAAAAATTGAAAAGCAAAAAGTTAAGAAGCAAAGTGAAACAGAGAACCCCAGCTAAACCAGGTTTACTAGCAAACCTGAAACACCCAACAAAACAAATATATATCAAGCTGTGTCTCAGCAACAAAAGGAAATGAAGCTAAACAGCCTGTGCAGTTTTGCCAATGACTGCTTTCATGGCTGGAAGCCACACAAGACTATGCGAGGCATGAGAGAGAGAGCATCAATCAGGAATAAAAGAATCCTAGTCTCAGCACCATGCATTTCACATAAGGGAAAACAATTAAGATTTGCCTAAATGTTATGCACTTGAAACTAATATATTTCTACAAATATATATTTTGTAGCACTTGATCTTGAGGCATCACTAGCTGTTACATTCATATAATTTCCTCATCCTACTGGAGGGGATGCTGACATTGCAACAGATTCAGCGAGAAGAGCTAGCCAATTTTTCAGAAAGAAATACTTTCTCCCACACAATACAGCTAAAAGCAGCAGTTACACGGGGCTAGGAGGGGAGCAAAGAGCTGCCAGAACCAAGAGCTGACAGGTTGGACAGAAACCAAGGTCAGCATAGTGCAGTTCCATGCTGTGATCCAGTACCAGATGCCTCAGAGGACAGCACCAGAAAATAGCACATTACAAGTATGGAATACTTTCCTCTCAGAAATGTCTCTTTTATTGGTGCTGGAAACTGCAAATTGGTGTAGTTAGGAATCCCTTAGACACAGAATCAGGGCTTCCAAATCATCTTGCCATTAGTTCATGATAATGCCAGGTATTTTCTGTCTAAATCCCACAAGTCTTCTTCAAGTTCCTGGCCACATATTCTAAGCTTTCATGTTGTGGCACAACAAGAATATTGCTGAAGCACCTATGGAGGGTTCAAGACACCAAGATTTTTTTTCAAAGAACAAATTATAATGCTCTCATATGGAAACTAACCCTGAAACAGCATGCATCAGGAAGGGAAGTAGTATTTTCAAGGAAAAATTGTATACTATTTGAGTAGTAGATACAGACAATTCATAGGTGGCCAATGAAGAGTCTACAGTTGTCCAATGTCTTTTGTTTTTTTCATATAGGTGTTCTTAAAATCTCTTCCTAAGTTGAGAATATTAGTCTACATTTTGTCTTCCATGATTTGTATAGTACTATGCATTATAGTGTGATAACATTTAGGGGAAGCAGTTTATTTTTCTCATGTGTTTAATTCAGTTTTGAAGGCACTTACAAAGATGCTGAGTTTGCTGGAACTAATTCTACTGATGTTTGTGTTTTGTTTAGGCACGTTTTATTTACCTTTCTGTTGCTGCAATCTTTAGGATATTTGTAGTACTATGAGGCAGAAAAATTTTTTCTAACTTCTGGAATTTTCAGATGCGTGTATGCACATAAAGAAACAAACATATAATAAATGTATGATATGAATTTCATACATACATTGCATGATGCATATATGTAAAGTGCATAATATTTCCAAGAGAAAGTGTACGGGACATTTTATTAGACTGGATTACAGATACCAGTTAAAAAATGGTTTTCAGCACTTTTTAATTTCATGTAGCCTTTATTTAGCTTCAGGCCACGTGATTGACAAGACTCACATTAAAGGCTGCATGCTGCCAGCATCAGAAGCCATTCAGCACGCTCTGAATTTGGTGGGAATTTAGGACCTGAAGCACCTTGCAAGAATGAGCCATAGTTATCACCTACTGGCATCCCATGCCGCAAACCTACAAACCAGAAGAGGCCCTGTGGCTCTGCACAAACCGATGTGAAAATCTAGAACATTTCTGGTGATGGCTCAGTAGAGAACTGTGCTTTAGGGAGTTCATAACTGAGTGGTGTCTAGTGCTACATCTATATCGGCTTTGGTGGCTAAGATTGAGATGAGGCTTGAGTTCATGGAGACAAGGTTTTGAGTTGTTTGTCTCTTTATTGCCTCTGTGGGAAGTTCAGGGGAGCCTGGAGAGCTGCTTGGGCTCAGACCAAGCTATACATGTCATGCAAGTCAGATCATAGGAAATTGCACCTGGACCAACAGTACAGTTGTAACTTCAGCTGTTTCATATTACCCCACATCTACAACCTGTGGGGGTCATAGAAACATAGAGTATCCTGAGTTGGAAGAGACCCACAAGGATCATCAAGTCCAACCCCTGGCCCTGTACAGGACAACCCCAAGAGCCACACCATGTGCCTGAGAGCGTTTTCCAAACACTTCTTGATCTCTGTCAGGCTTGGTGCTGTGACCACTTCCCTGGGAAGCCTATTCCAGTGGCCAACTGCCCCCTGTGTGAAGAACCTTTTCCTTATATCCAACCTAAACCTCCCCTGACACAACTTCATGCTGTTGCCTTGGGTTCTGTTGCTGCTCACCAGAGAAAAGAGATCAGTGCCTGCCCCTCCACTTCCCCTCGTGAGGAAGCTGCAGACCATTATGAGGTCTTCCCTCAGTCTTCTTCTCTTCTCCAGGCTGAACAGACCAAGTGACCTCAGCCGCTCCTCATACAGCTTCCCCTCCAGACCCTTCGCCATCCTTGTGGCCCTCCTTTGAATGCTCTCTAAGAGGTTAATGCCTTTCTTATATTGTGGCACTCAAAACTGCACATAGCACTTGAGGTGAGGCTGCACTAGAGCACAGTAGAGAGGGACAGTCACCTCCTCTGACTGTCTGGCAATATTCTGATGCACCCCAGGACACAATTGCTTAAGTGTTTGCATTCACCAGAAAAATCAGGCAGGCTATTAAATTATTTTCTTGGCTGTTTCATAATTCAGTGGTTCTGGCTTTGAAATAGTTCAAATACATCCCCCGCTGTGTGATGTGCAATGACAAAGTGGTGAGGCAACCCAGAGGTGAGCAGCCCTGTGTTGCAGGGCCAGCTGAGGTACAGCTGTCACTCTGGTGAATGGGAAAGCTCTAATTCAGCCTGGTGTATGGTCTTTGGTGTGTTTTTTTTTCCTTGATTCACGTGTGCAGATCACAAAGTTAGCTTAATTCTCTGGGAAGTGAAAGTGCATTCATGGTCTGTGTTGCCACATCACAGGGAACACAAGTTTGGCAAGATGAGAACGACTGAATATGATGAAGTGAAAAAAGAGACTGCCCGTGCTTGAAGGAGGTGGGGGCTGATCTGCAGGCTCCGCAGTGGACATGGTATGGGATACAAAATGATGGGGGCTTTCAGGTCCTTTCTCAATTTTCCTGAAATTGCCTCAGCTGTTACAATGTGAGCCTTTTAATTGTGCAGCTCGATTAACTGTCACACCTTTCCAGAGAGAAAATATGTTTCTTTTAAGTAAATTGTGAATTAAAACCCAGATGAAAATTCTTTAGAAGTGTGAAATGCTGATGGATGATGACATTTGAAGTCTGAAAGTCAGAGGATATATGCTCCTCTCTGCTGCCTGGCATGAGATAGTTATGTTGGGAAGGGGCAAGGTCCTTGCACTGGAACAGGGCCTTTCCTCCTCCTCCTCTGTTCCATGAGCAGTCAGCATGGCAGCTGTAGTGGGGTGCCATCGTGCCCTCTCAGCCAGAAGTGCAGCCCATAACAGAGGGAAGAGGGGACAAGCTGAGGAGCATGACACTGCCTGGCTACAGCACGTTGCCTCTTCTCTTGCCATGTACTGGTGGCCTGGCACTGCTTGAGGCTGTGCTCAGAGGTGCTCTCGTGCCCCTGCTCTCATGCTGGCATCAGATGGGGAAGACCAGGACAGTGCCCCAAACCATCTCTGTCTCCGTGACTACTCCTGTGGTTTCATCAGCTCAAACAGCTTGACATGACACCCTTCAGCACTTCCTGTGCTGCAGCTGACAGAGCTCTGCTGCTCAGGCTTCTCTGTTTTGTTTCTTATGGTAAATTACTGACATAGGAGAAGTTGAATAATTCACTGAATTGACTGCAAACTTCATTAGAATTTAAAAATTAGCTAATTCCGTATCATTTTGGCTTTCCTTCTTTGTTTCAGGTCTGGCCAAGCTGGCATAGGAGAGTGGGCAGGTGCCTGAGGCAACTTTTTCCAAGGCAGACTTTTTCCCAACCCCTGTCTTTTCATGGTTCCAGTTCACAGTGTGGTCCCACAGACATTGTGCCACAACTGAGGAAAGTGAGTTGCAGCACATAGGTGGGAAGGGGTAGGAACTTCCTAAGCCTGGTTTTTTTGTCAAAGAACAGTATATTGGTTAATTTTACTTCAGCCAGGGCAACAGGTCAGTGTCAAACAGTTTACAGCAGGTCTCCTCCTCTCCTATACCTTGCACAATCACTGACTCCAATGTCAAGTGAGTGTTAAATACTAGTGTAGTGTGTGGTTTAACTGATTATATCAGGGCAAATCAAACGAAAATCAGACCCAAAGTTACCTCCTCCATCTTCCTTGTACCTTGCTCAGAAAAGTTACAGTTTAGATTTTTTTTTTTTGAGAGACAGAGAGGGAGAGTGACTATCAAAATTTTTAAACATCTTGAAACAGTGAAGATTAGTAATATCCTCTATCCTGAACTAGAGAGATGCTATGGTAAAATCCTTTATCCTGAACTGGAGAGATGCTACTGTCTTTGGCTGATGGTGCCTTCATCTTCTTTTCTGTGCAAAGCAGCAGCGACTTGCAAATACATGTTAATGTTTATTTTGTCTTACCCGAGAACAGATAGCCTACCTTTCTACATTTCTAATGGCAAGGAAAGGGCCAAACAAATGAAGGAGAAATTGCTGATATAACAAAGCTACTGGTCCACACATGCTGGAAGAGGAAATGGAGCTAGGGAAGACTGGTTACAGTATCAACCTGGGGTTCAAGAAAGAGAATTGTCTTTCAGACAGTGATTTATGGCCCATAAAGACATGGTTCATCATAATGCACTTGACTGGAACCTTTTTTTCCAGGTGATAGTATGAGTGAACGAAACAGCCAAGAAACTTTTCCAGCACATTTTTGCCTATCAGGAGTCCTTACAGTTGACAGGGATGTTTGCAATGGGTGAGGGCAATTTCTCAAACTGTGGTTAGTGAAGGAGATGGCTCACAGGATTCTCTCTGCCTTGAGCTGCAGCTCCAGCTGTGGGGAGGCTGAAAATGTGAAGTTGCTGATTAATGACATTTTCAGCACAGATTTTTTTTAAAAAGCCCCAACATTTATTTATTCATTCCTTTACTATGTGATAATCTATGCAGTTAATGTTGTACTTCAAAAGCACTTTCATGCTTTAAGGGAGAGGTGTCAAATAACGCTGTAGAGAGGTATTTCTCCATCTGTTTGTACTGTGTTTTTATGTTACTTTTTGTGGGGCTTGTTTTTTGTTGGTTTTGGTTTTTTTTCTGGTAATCCAAGCTACTTCTGAACTGGAGGAGTACTGAACAATGCTGGTAGTGCTGCCACAAGGTGCATGTAGTAAGTTTTTTGTTGTAACATGTGCATCTCACAGTAATCTCTGTTCCTCAAAAAAAGTTGTCCCTTTCCATGCTCTCATCCAACAAATGTGATAGTGACCACAGGATCTGAGCACTGTGGAAACCTCCAAAGGATATGTGAGGCAGGTGGTTATTTGTTTTATCCTTCTCCTGTGCTGGTGCCGTATCAGGGTCTGGCATGCTCACAAAGATCTCCAGTGATAGAGTGTTCCCAGTATTTTACTCTTCTACCGTTCTTACTGCTACACAGTTTTTCCTCAACTGTTCGCTGGGTCTTCTATTCTGAAAGTTAAGTCCCTTTATTTTTCTTTGTCCAGCACAAAGCTGATTTGGAAAAAAGACTGTTCTCCTTCACTTTGCAGCATCTTTTTACATACTTGAGAGTTTTATTATTTTTCTCTCAGCCTTCTCTTTATGCTAAGCAATCCCATTTCATTCAGTTTTTTTGTCATATGTCATGCTTTACAGATCTCTGATCATTCCTGTTGCTCTGTATGTTCACCTGCTCCTGAATCATACTGCCAATGACCTTCTGCATTTTCAGGTTACAGTTCTATTTTTATAATCAAGCATGATGATGTCTTTTTCACAACAGAAAAGACGTTGTTGATTCAATTTCAGCTCTTGCTCTGAATGATCCTAAGATCACTCCAGCAAAGTGATTGTGTAACTAATGGTTTCCCATTTTGGATTTGCTAATGACCATTCTTGACTGGGTACAGTAAATTGCATTTGCCTCTAGAGAGGATCTTTTTTGTTTTAAAGTGCATCTTCAATTTGTCAGAAAGCTCTGAGCTTTGTCCTCTGCTGCTATGTTACCAAGGAAGACTGTCCTGTTTAACCTTTCTGCAAATCCATTAATATTGCTTGTCAGTGAACTTTGTGTATGTGGGAGACACTTCCCTTTCCCACTGGGAGAGACTGCTTCTGTCCTGCTCAGCTGTGCGTTTTTTTGATAGTGCTAAGGTCCTTTGGAAATCTGCAGTGTGCTCCGTGGTAACTATTCACAACCTGCAAGCTGTGCTGTCTATCCTTAGTAGTCTTAGTAGTCACCAAACTATTTACTAACCAAAATGTCTTGCAATAGCCAACTACCTTACAGTCAAAAGATAGAACTAAGCACCCTCCAGACAGTGGGAGACAATGAATGTCATCCTCAGGCAGGCACATAAATCAGATCAGCTTACTCATCTCTGAAAGTGCTCGTCCCTCGGAACTGTCTTAACATGGAGCACTGGGTGACTGTCTCAGACACAGGTGTGGCACAGATGAATCCTAGCCCATCTTTTTGGTGGTCATTTTACTCAGCAGAGTGAAAAAGGCTCATGAAGAACTTCATTTTTAAGTGACCTGTGAAGAGGGCTCTGTTTCTGGTTGTGTTACTATAATTAGTGTAATAAACTATCAGCTATGGGAAGTTACTGCCTTCTTTCAAATCTGTGACTGTAGACTTGAAATCAATACATTTCTTAGTTCTCTTTACTCTGAAAATCAATACATTTCTTAGTTCTCTTTACTCTGAAAAAAACCTGATCTATTCAGCAGAACAACCACAAAAGTCTTTCTGTGGACTTCAGAGTACACTGAGCCAGTATGCAATAAGGTTTTTCAGCAGAAGAAAGTCACATGTTCATACAAGGAGAGGAAATTTCTTCGTGAGCAACATTAAACATTTGATGCTTATTTGGTAAAACCAAGTTGTATTAGTGTCGCTCACTGTTCTTGCTGATGTTACTGTTCTATGCATTTCCCTGGTGTGCATTTTGTACTTAGAAATGGAAATTAGTAACACCCTACCTCATGAACATTCTGATTTCAATCTAATAGCTCAAGAACTGTGTATATAATGTATATAGAATAATCTAATAATGCAAGAATACCATAATGATAGAATATATTTATATATGTGGATGTGTGTGAATATATCTCCCTCAGAACTTTTCCTATATTTAGATTTTCTTACCATCTGTAGCATCCTGCTGGGAAATGCTCAGGCACTGCCTTACTGACAGTATAGATTTTTCCTTGGTACTACACTCACTGCTCACTGACCATAGCAGCAGTAAGCCTTCCACTTAACACAATTCACTAGAGGGTCTTGTTTTCCTTTTGTGATCAGTTCCTCAGGAGTCTAGAAGCTGCAAGGAGAGATGCTTTGAAACTTGGTTTTCTTTTTGTTAGAGCGTTGTGCCTGTCATATTCACAGCAGTCAATGTCAGCAGATTTCCAGACCTGTCTATATTGTTTCCAGTCATCATGCTGCTGGGAGATGTGGGACCCTGTGAAACAACAGAAATGAAAATGTTTATTTGTAATAGTCTTAAAACTATATAAAAATAAAATGGCTTTTAACGGGGATGTCTGACTAATTTGAGAACAGAAAAACTCTCCATAGGCTAAGTAAAATTGTTCCCAAGAACTCCTGATGTCATTATGTTTTTGTATTTTTCTTTGTAGAGAGCTTAAAGACTGTGACAGAAGCTACTCTATAAGTATTAGGTGTTGCCATTGATTTCTACAGGGATGATGTATCAGTTAGCAAAGCTTCATCCATCATAACTATAAGATATTTCAAGCTATTGTTCGTGAAGTGTAAAGGCTTGAATCTATTTGTTATCCAGTTCTTGCACAATGATTGCAAAATCCTCTTTGACCTTGAAAAACCCTGAGTTTGAGTTTTCAGCCAAAGCTCTCAGTATCAAGGTTGGGGGATATGCGGGTGGGATAGTAGTCCAAGTGGAAACTTGCACTGTTCAGAGTCTGATGATAAGATCATTTCACCAAGAAAAAGAAGTCACTGATATCTGACATCTATATTGTAATGTTAAGCAAAGAGGGAGAACATCGGCCCATACAGGTGATTAACCTTCCAGGCTCCCCAGTGGCTGGCTGCTGACAAGCAAGTTCAAAGGCAGATGATGGCCTGAGAAATCTGACCCTGTCACCACTTGAACTCTGTCTGTATGTTAGATAAATGTACGTTTGGGAATGCAATGTTTTTTATTCTCCACTGAAGCATGCATGCTGTTCACATTTGATCCTGGGCAACTGGCTCTAGGTGGCCCTGCTTGAGCAAGGTGGCTGGACTGGATGACCTCCAGAGGTTCCTTCCAACCTCAGCTCTTCTGTGGTTATACTTGAAAACCATACAAGCTCCTTACTAATTTTTCCCTGAACCTAGGGGATTTTGATTCAATGCCTAATAACAGTTCCTTCAAGCATCAGGCTGGTATTATACTACACTTTGTGTTTGCATGCTGACAATGTGCACAGTGGGTGTCATGTTGCTTATGGCACTGTGACTTTTACTAAATGTGTGACAAATGCTGTGCGATATGAAATACTGCAAACCTCATAGTGCTTATCAGCTTAACAAGCTAAAATGTATTTGATGATGTTATTTTTGCTTTTTATCTGTGCTTGTTGATTTGCAAAATGTAATCATTTGCAATTGCCCTGCCTATTGTTAGTTCAAGTTGGTTCTGTTGAGTATTGAACTCAAATAATTTGAGAGTGTTATTCAATAAAACACCTGCTTTATTAGTTTCATTTTAATGTGTTGGACATCTTCACAGAGAACTTTATCTTAGTGGCCATTACAGGGGAAGATCAGTTTCCAAACAAGCTGCAGTGCTGCAAGCTACATTTTCTGAGAAAAAGAGAGAAAAACAATTTAGGAAAATATATAGCTTGTCAGTCTGTGCTTTTTCTAGTCTATGATGTGAAGGGTCTTTCAAAGACTGAACACATCACATATCAGTTGGTATAAACAGGTCATGCTGCATGCCATGAATTTTAGATTGTGTGTCATTTTCATTTATTTTTCTGTATTTTGAATGCATCCCTGAAGTTTAAGCATGAAAAAAATCGAGTGGAAAAAGCCTAGTGGATTTATCACCCAGCAGGTATATGGTGACAGCTCTTGCCACAGGGATTATAACTCTTGTCGCTTTCTCCTTTAGCACGGGCTACACAGCCTGGGAATTTAAAATGCTAGCTAATGAGGGATTAGAGACATGTAATTTTTAGAACCCTTGTACTGTCAGGAGAAAAAATAATAGTAGATTTCCTCTGTCATTCACACCAACCTGATCTAAATTAGCTGGAGAGACTGCAGTGAAGGACACTTCAGTTTAAAACTCTTATTTTCATGTCAACTATGTGGCATTTCCTGGTCAACCTCTTTGCCTCCCATGAAGAATGACAAGGCAATTCAGTTCTAGAGGTTGCTGAGAGGATACTTGATTGCTTTTCGGACTAAAATGCAGTCTAAGATGCAGCACAAGGTGTGGTCTATATATGCACCACTGTGCTCGTTAAATGTGGGGTTTAGGCTCTCCCTATGCAGAGCTCCTTAGTGGCAAGGACTGCAGATTTTGCTGTTCATGGTTCCAGTTGATCCTAAAAAGGTCTGAGAGATGTACCTTGCCAAACAGTGAAGGAGACGACAAAAAGAGACAGCTCTGGCTGGAATTGTGCAGAATGAGTACAGCTGGTTTCACCTACACAACCATGAAATCAACCCTTCACGTTTCCAGGGTGCAGGAGGGAAATATATACTAACTGCGCCTCTGCTTTTGAAAATGGAGTCTAATGCCTATATTATTTCTTGTGTGTTTTGCCAGTGTTCTCTTTGGAGGACTGATGTTGAATGTTATGAAGAGGTTTAGATATAGTAGGAGTTAAAATGGATAAAAACATGAAGATGTTATTTTAAAAGAGCTCCTCTTCCATACTGGTAAAGAAGAGTGTTTTTAGCAAATGAGCCAAAAAAAGGTCTAGTAGCAGTGGCAAAGGGCAAACTGCTTTGACCTTGAATTCATATATCATCCTTAATACCATGATTCAAGCAAGTAGGATAAATAACTCCATGCCCTTTGGACACAGACTGCTGTGCACAGCGGGTACTTTCCAGCAATGCGGATATTCTGTCCAATCTCCTCAGAGACACAGAGACTTTGGGCTGAGCTCAAACCCTCTTATAAACACAGTTGAGACTTCTTTGGTATTCAGCTATTTTAGCTGACATTTGTACTAATTTATCTTTTTCTAAAGTATGTTCAGCTGGACTGCTGCCTACATCTGGAGTGAGGAAAGGAGTTACACAGGAGCGCTCTGAACAGACAGATAAGCAAGCCCAGACACCAAAAGCAGAACAACTGCTTTGACAGTCCTTTGACAACTTCAGCATTTTCAAGCACTGATTACAGGCAATGACAATCACTTCTAATGTACTCTCTGCCTTTAGGTATTGACGTGTTTGTTCTGATTCTCAGTCTTTGTTTAGGGCTTATTACTGTGATCACTTTTTCTGTTGTAGGTTTGCACATCAGCAGTTTAATTACAAAGACAGTTCTCTCCTAAATGTCAGCTTGCTATATTTTTGCTGTCTCTGTAGCCATTAACGCCTTTGTACTGATTCATGGGCATGGTTTTATGCAGTAGACCTTGCTATCAACTTTGACGTCAATATTATTTGTCCTTCTCATTTAAAATAGAAAAAAAAAAAAAAGAAGACCTCCTGTTTTTCCTGTGATACAAAAATGTTTGTGTCACGTTTATGTATGCATGTTTACAGTTGCGTATGAGGAAAATATATATTCATGAAAATGGGGGACATATATTTTGATGAACAGCAGTATGTTGCTTAGTGACACATCAGGTCATATCACATCGTCACTAAGCAACTAGATGTAATCTGACAACATTATGTATCCTTTTTCATGTGTTTACTGATTTCTTAGAAGTGTAAGTATTTTTTTGCCCTGACCACTAGTAATTAACTGTAAAATTCTATTTAAAGCTTTTATTTTCACTGGTTCTGTGGTTATTATTTAAAGTCTCCTCAGTTTGTCACCGTTGTTTTCATCTCATCTCGGATATCCCAGAAGGCAACACTCTCAGTTGCTCCAAATGTAAATTACAGCTAAGTGAAAATAAAAATATTATCTTTTTTATCATGTTAGGTTTTGTGCTCTTCTAGCTTTCATCACTTACACTAATCAGTGACAGTAATTCACTGTGTCAATTCATTTATCAAATTACAAAGGTATTTTTAACTTGGGTCATGGCTTGTTAAGTAAAAATAACTGTGCTTTCATGTGATCCAGGCTGAAAAGGGACGAGTGAACCAGTAGATGATGCAGGCGGCTAAAGAAGTTACTCTTGTGATCCATTTTGTCCTTCTTTCAAGCTGCCCCTTCTCAAAATTTGGAAGATATATTTCTGATATGAGCATTTTCCTTTTCATACAAGCAACAGGACACGTACTTTTTGGAATGCATGGTTGACTCAGGTGCTATGCAGCCTTTTGGGTGTCCTCCTGCAAAAACATTTTGTGACTCACAGGAGTGACTCCACTGTATAGCTTGAAAGGCTTGAAACCTTTTGAAAACATGAATTATTTGGTAGGAAAGCTAATATAGCTCTAACTTACTCAGAAATTTCCAGTTGTCTGCCTCTGCCTTCCGCTGTGCTGTCCTGAGCATAAGGATGACAGAAGTGCTGTTGTTCTGTGATGGACGGAGACCTTCATGGGGATGCTCACCTCCCTTTCATAGCTTGAGGGTTTTATAGAATGCCCTTGGCTTTTATCTTATGTGGCAGGGAAAAGTTGAGAAACAAAAGCGAATATTTAATGTTTGGGGTCCTCTTGGGTCGCTTGGCCAGAATACACTTGCTCATCTTAACTGAGGCTAAGAATAAGGTAAATATTAATTCCAGGTGGCATGCTGATGAACCATGCATAGAATAGAGATGTGGCTAAAAATAGAATTGCTGCTTTCCAGTAAAAAAAAAAAACCAAACAACAAAATTAAAAAAAGTTTTGAAGGGCAGGAGTAACCATTAACTAAGCTGACACCCTCCCGGCCTTTGCTTGCACAATTTCAGTGTGGTGCAGTCTTGGTTCTGGTCAGGCTTTCTGAGCACTATTGGAGTACAAATGTCACTAAATTACAAATCAGGCAGTTCCTGCCTGCTTAAAAGTAGAATCTGCTGTCCTACAAGAAGACAGAAAAATTCACTTGAAACCAGGACAATTTCATATTTCTTTCAAATGTGGAAGCATTGGCATTACCCTCAAATGGTGCCATCTGTGTGGGCGACAGGCAGTATATTTGTACTAGTAGCTGCTAGCATGATTTCAATGCTGTGGTCTATACTGCTTATCTTGCATATTCATATGGGCTGCTGTGTGAAGCTGATCCAGGCAAAGTGAGCCTGCTGTGCCTTCGTCACATCTCCCCCACCTTCCTGCATCTGGGTCCTCTGCTGCAGGCTGTGAAGGTGAGAGAGTGTAACATGGGGGAGGAAGGGCAGGGAGCAGCAGGGACCAGGCCGGGAGCACCATCAGCACCAATGGATGACAAACCCGTCCTGCAGCCTCGCTGACCCTGGTCTGAAAAGGTTAATGATTACCAGAGCGTTGGTGTCATATGTTGCAGGGAACACTGTTGTGAATGCGTCAAACAGCACAGTGCGGCAGCACTTTCCACATGGTCCCAGGGCAGTCACTGCTTCTGTGTCCTCTCTCACCCCTGCAACAAGATTTCAGAAGAGCTCATTAGGATTTGACTTGCTTAGTGAAGCACAGTCGACAGCTTCTCGTGTGGAGGCTCCTCTTTTTATGCATCCCCTCCCTTAAAAAAGCACTGTCAATGCAGAATTGATTGTTGTGTTTCATGTCTTTTACAAGATCACCTTAACTACACTATACCTCTCTGGAAAAAAAAAAAAAAAAGAAAAGAAATGTATGCAGTAGGTAAACCTCGCTATGCAAAGTGCTGTAAATCTGAGGGTACCTGTCTCTCCTCATGGATCAGTGGGGAAATCTAGCGCAACCATGCTTGACTTGTCACACCCTCTCCCTTCTGCTTTATCCACCTTCTCTTCAGACAATGAAAAGTGAAATCCTGACTCATTTCAAAACTCATGTTTTAAACTATCTCCTTAGACAGGCTCTGTTGGGCTCCATTTTCCAAAGACCTATGTTGCATACTTATCCCTTCTCAATTTAACCCACTGATTTCAAGAGTCTGAATGGAAGTATAAACTCTTGTAATTTATATAGTGTAAACTGATGCAATTCATGTGTGGTAGGAAGCTCTAAATTGTTCTATCATGGATTCATTTTTACACCCATCTCTAGAGTTCAGAATATACATGTCAAGGCAGGAGGGCAGGCAATCCAGACTTTGCTCTTTTACACCTGTAATAGGTCAGAAAGGATTGGACTGGACTGGAAGGGGTTGTATTGGATGGGAGAATTAGATGAGACTGAGAGTACACATCCATCTTAAAATAGTAGAGTTCGTTCTGGAAAAGGAACAGAAATGCAGAAGCAGCCGTGTCAGCTGTAATCCAGTTCAGTAGATGCCTGACTGATGGAAAATGTTGCCAGGTCATGACACAGAAATAGTGCACTTGGGAAGTGAGAAGAAAATTCTGGGTGCAAATCTGGTTCCCGAGGCTTGCTGTCTACATTAATAATATTAAATCAGTGTCAGGCCACAGCCTCCAGAACCTGTAATCATCCATTGTGCTGGGCACATTCCTTAGCACCATTTTGGCCAGGGCTGACTTGCACTGTCTTAGCCAGGTCTGAATTTAGTCTGGGCTAGGGATGATTCCCAGCTGGCTGCCTGTCTGACACCTCATCACTGTTGAGGCCAAGAGAGTGGTAGGGTGGCTGTGGGCTGCCCCAGGGCCAAGGAAATGTCCCATGAACATTTAATTTGCTGGATTGGATACAGTTATGGTGTTGGAAGCCCACCTGCTTTCTTGGAATAATTTGCAGATGTGATGTAATCACCATTGTAATTAACACTGGTTGCAAACTCCTTTGCATTTTCTGGGTCCTATACACTGAAAATGGCTGTCACCATCCATCTTCCAGGAAGGAGCAACGCTTTGATGAACTGATCAGGCCAGACACAACAACAGCTGTCATGAAAGACAAGCAATCTGCCAAGCTCCTTCTTGGACTTGATGGGAGAAGTTGTTTCTAGAAGACTCTCCAGCATAGGTTTACACAAGTAGTTTTATTTCTTTTTGGACTGACGTGAAAGTTTTAATAAAATGTTCCTCCTGCAAACAGTTTTCTGGCCAGGGGCACAAGTTTCTAGCATATACTAAAGAAAATCAGTCAGTGGAGTTTTATCACTTCTCCTGGGGTTTTGTACTGAAGAGCATTGAAAAACATTTAGGAAGTAACAGCAGAAAAGAAAGAGGTGGTCTATTTGGCTCAGTAGCGGAAAGAATTGCATGAATCCCTCTGTGTGTGCTTAAGGATGGTCTGGTGTCGCTGTCTAAATTCATCCTGGAGCAGATTTTCCTCTGTCCAAACAACTTCAAACCCGGAAGGAGAAGGAAGAAATTGAGCAGATCAGCAGAGGACCATTACTTGATTAATAAGGCAATAGTGGTTACAATGTTTAAATTGCTTTAGCCATCACCTATTCATGAACTAGATGTGTTGGTCAGCCAACAACAGCTGCATGCTGCCAATGGGCATTTGTTGTTCAGGTGCGAAAGCAGCTCCCTCTGGGATTGCTAATTTGCAAGAGGTTTTCTGTGAAATATATCACTGTGAATGACACATAGAGATTTTGAGGAAAGTGTATCTATTTTAATCCAGTTTTTTTGTTGTATTTTTGTGAGTTCAAAACCCTTTTACACCTTTAGTGTCACAGCTTTTGCATGTGGTTATCCTTTTTCCTGGAAGAAAAAGGCAATCAAAAGAGTTAGGCTGAAGTCCCAAAGCTTTCTGTCCTCTGCTCAAATCTTTGTAAAAGCTAAATTGCCTCTCAGGTGTATCACCTTACTGTTACAATTGCTAGGAAATACATTTTCATTTAATTTCTAAGAACTGATAGCTAATGGAGATTAATTGAATAAGACAGAAGCAATTAATTGAAACATCCAAGAATTGAAAGGTCTGTCAGAGCAAGGATGTTGGTTGTAGCTGATAACAATTTGTAAAGTTGCAATTAGGATAAGGCAAAATTATACAAATTCAAAAATACGTAATTCTTGGAACAGCAGATAATTTTTTTAGTCCACACATAATTATAAAAAGACTTTTTGATATAACCACTCAGGAGGGATGACTTCCCATCTCTCATGTGTGTAGACAACAATCCACAGCCATATGGACTCATATTTAGTGGTAATTGCTGTTTGTGACAAACCCAGAGCTGTTTTTGCTGCAGCATTAAGCTTCCTAGGCTGTGGCCAGCAAGCTGCCAAGGCTGGAAAGGTCTCAGAGGTTGGGAAGGTTCTGCCTCCACACCTTGCCTTTAATGAGTGTGGTGGGGGAATAGTGCTGAGAGATGGACACGCTCTATGTCCCTCCCTACCCAAAAAACCTGCTTATGAGGAAAGCCAGTGCTTTGGTCTGGGAAGGAGCAGCACTGCCTGTAATGTCCATATCCATGATGCCTCTTCTTCCAGCATCATCCCAAAGGAAAGACTCTAGCACAGCAGCACTGCAGTGCTACTTGTGTCTCTTAATTTCTCCTGGTGGGTCTGAGGGGCAAGATGAGTCCTGCCACTGTGTCCCCCCATGAGGTGTATATGAAGGCCAGTTAATCTGCCTGATTAGCTTGGTTGAGGATCTGAGGTTAGGAAAATCTCCTGTTGCGGGATAGTGTATTCTCACAACGGTGACATCTTGAGGTGAGGAGGAAGCCGTAAACCACTGTCAGTCTTATGAGTGTCTGGGTGAAATGAAACTGTATCAGTAACAAGCAACATGAATCTCTTTAAATCTGTGTCTTTGCTTTGTAGAGTTAATGGGTACATATTGTGCTGAAACCCAGAGTATTTCAGTGGCAGGAAGAGGGACAAAATCAGTCTCACTTATGTAGCGTAGCTTTGGATAGCTGGTACATTTATTGCTTCCAGGTGTTTATGCGTCTCCAGTTCAGGGATGTCTGACTGCTCAGAAATCAGGTCAGAGCTCCTCAATTTGGTATTTTAAGATAAATCATCATTGATTTTGGATATATTACTCCATAAATCTGAATACTGAGAATGTGTTTTGGAAAAACTGTAAGACATCCTTGTAAGTGGAGCCAATAATTTGACAGCCTTCCCATGCTGAGCTGTTCATCCCATAGACCGCTGTAATGGAAGACAGATGCATAAAGGAAAGAAACATGAATCACGGTAAAGTACTGAAATTTGAAAGGGGTCCATGACAAGGAATGGTGGTGAAGTGTTACTGGGGTAACCACATGTCTTTGGAGAGCTGAATTTAAATGTTGCTTTGGTTTCATTACAGGCCCTTATTTGTGCCACAAAATAGCTGACCAATGCTGCCCAGTAAAGATCCAGAGTTGGAGTAATAGAAGATTTGTAAGCTAAAGGTCCTGACCACTGGAAAACCTCCATGGACACCTTCTTTGATGCACACTTGGCATTTGCTAGTATTGGTACAGCAAATGACCCATCACTGTGCCTCCATCACTCAAGGAAAATAAATGGGGACTAGAGTTAAAATCATGTTTTATGTGAACCAGTGGATAACCTGAATCATCTCAAACACAGAACAGGAGAAGGCAGTTTAGTCATGCAAGAATAGCTCATGTTTTAAGACAACTGTCAAGGTCTGACAATAATGATTTCCCCCCTTATTGGAAAGAGGAGCCCTCCCTTGACGGATCTGAAAAGTTTGACAAAAGGAGCAAGGTAGATTCTTCTACCAACTGCGTGCCTCTGTTGCTAGGAATGATTTGCTCTCTGTCACCTTTGAATGCTGATTTTTCATCTTTTTGTATGAATATTTAGTTCTTTTACTTCTGAAAGAGTACAAGTTTGGTATGACAAAGGGAAGGGGAAAGTACTTGAGGAAGTCTCTTCAGCAGCTTGTATCTCCCACACATGGTCAAAAACTATTTGCTGTGCTGTACTGAAAGCTGTGGATTCCCACTGCTGCATTGTGGAGTCAGGAATTGGAGGTTCTCAGTCCTCTCCATTGGCCTCAATTTCAGATGGAACTGGTCTGTTCTTAGGTTGCATGGAGCTAACTGATATCTATGGTGATGCCATGTATAGGCTGTTTTTTTCTAGAGGATAGTGGGAAAACAGCCTATTATGTATTAAGTACTTCCGTTTTTCCAGATTTTTTAACATATATTAACATGATTTTTTCTTGCAAGTGCATGTGTGATTTTAAAAGTATGTAAATGTGTCCACAAAACTCCAAGATATACTTTAATTTGTAATCTAAATGTAAATATGTAATGCAAAATGTGATATTTTTGTATTTTTCACAAATAGAATTAATTATATATTTTCTGTTAAAAAAACAGATAAAAAGTAATACAAAGCCCCAAGATTTCATCACAGTGTTTCTTTATAAGCAATGCAGTATTGGTAGTCAAACTAGGCTCTGCACAGCAAGTATCCACAGATCTCTCTTAAAGAAAGGGACACAGTGTCATGTTGGGTTTTTGAACAGTGCGGGAAGGGCAGATGCTCACTGATTTTCCATGCCTACCTTCATAGTCCACTTATTTACTGATAACTCCCTTATGATATGGTTGAGGTTAGAGAACACTTCAAATGTCTTACTGCTTTCCCAGAATTTATCCCCAAGTGTGGCTGGAAGTCTCAGTGCAGTGGTATGCTCTGGAGGATTTCTTTCCCATCTCCTTGCAGATGAAGTTTGGCAGCATGCACCAAGAACAGCCTTGTCATTTATGCCGTTGGCATTACTGGTTTCAGTCTTAGCTTTAAAACAGAACTGAAATACTTTGGAAATACAAAAAGTTAGTAAGCCTTATTTTCCTCTCTGCTGAGTGAAAAGACTGTCTCAGTTTGAGAACGCACAGAGTAGTCTCTGTGGTCTAAAGTGAGTATGGGGAGGTCAGGAGACTCCTGTGTTCTCTGTAAAGTCCTCTAAACAACGTAAGTTACATCATGGTAAAGTGTGTGTTGAAACTCAAACTGCTCTCCATCAGTCCACAAAGAAAATGTAGACTTCCAAAGTTGCTGAGAAAGAATGGGCTCATGGCAATGACAGTGTACTCCAGCATGGTAGTGTTGAGTTTTCTCCTCTTTTAGTAGGGACCTCACGTAAAAACACAAATAATTCCCTGTAATTTACCATTGGTAACAAATGTAGCCTTCCAGTACCTAAAGAGGATGTACAGGAAAGCTGGAGAAGGACTTTTCACTAGGGCATTTAGTAATAGGACAAGAGGTAATGACTTTAGACTGAAGGAGGGCAGGTTTAGCTTAGATACCAGGAAGAAATTCCTTACTCGGAGGGTGACAAGACACAGGTACAAGTTGCCCAGAGAATTCGTGGATGCCCCAACTCTGGAAATATTCAAGGCCAGGCTGGATGGGGATTTAAGCCACTTGATCTAGTGAAAGGTGTCCCTGCCCATGGCGGGGAGGTTGGAACTGGATGGTCTCTAACGTTCCTTTCAACTCAAACCATTCTATGATTCTATGGGTTTCTATAGATTTCATAGGCTTTAGTAACCCACATGCAAAATAGGACAAAATAGTGCTACTTTTCTCCTGACCTTTATCTTTTTTACTGATTTAAACTGAAAGCCTTCAGAGCTGGGACCATCTTTGCAATTTGTGTGTATGTGAACTCTTATAAAGGGTTTACAATCTCATCTGTTGCAGTGACATTGCTGCACCACAAATATTTAACAGTTATTGGCAATAATTATTCCTTCATTGAGATGCACTGAAACGTGGCAAAGACTGTTTTGGGAAAGAAAAGCTTGCTATCAGCTGGATGCATTGTTTGTACTGGCCTGCATAACAGTGCAAAATGGAATTATTCTTCTTTATATGATTGTTCTTGTAACTAAGGAAACTTCAGAACAGCTGCTGACTTATTGTTAATTTGTTTGTTAGTTAAATTTTCTGGAAGAAACAAAGAAAATAAGTTTGGGGAAACTAGAAGATCAAACTGGGCACATTAATTATTTCTCTCTTTTCTTTATAACTGAGATATCCTGCATGCCTCAGCAAATTATTGTTGAAGCATCTGAAGTATTAACATAAAAAGCTTTAATTGAAAATATATCTCCTGAGAATTTCAGTTCTTCAGCTGTGGGCTCAGACCTCCAAGATTTTCATACATATTGCTGAAGGCTAGTGCACTGGGACATACAATCTTTAGCAGTGGATGATGCAAGTAATTAATTACTATAAAAAGTACTCGGTTGTCAGATTCCCCTCCCCACTGAGCTTGGTAAAGCACCAAAGCAGATAGGTTCTTGCCCCAAAGAGCCTTCTTATTAGCATGAAATATGGGGAGTGAAAGAGATGCCAAAGCTGAGCAGAGCAATGAGGATAATTTTTTTAAGATAATCCTCACACTATCTTCATTCTCAAATATTTTCAAGTTTTTCTTTATTCTTAACTCTTGCGTTTTCTTAAAGAAGTGAGGCTTATGAAATTGTACCAGTTTTCTCTCAATATGCCTGCCTACAGTATCTCAAAGATACCATGTTTCTGAAAGTTTCAGAACTGAGGGAGTCTGAGAAGAGCAGAGACCTAGTTTGTGGCCCCTGTAAAGAGAAAGGCAGGAACAACAGAAACAAACTCGGCATGTAGCTGTTCGGAAATTTACCATAAAAACTCGTCTCAGAAAAGCTATGCATATTTGGGCTGGGTTTTTCAAAAGGGATCAACAATAGATCTGGACATGGAAGTATGAAAACTCTTCTTTTTTAATAATTAAAAACTCAGTGGCCTATTTTTTGGGTCTTATTTTATTTAGGCTCGTAAAATGTCTGGATCCAATATGGAGTAAAGTTTTAAGGGCTGAGCTCTGAAAGTTTCAACAGGCTTCCCAGCAGGAGCTGCTGGGTTCAAACACTATTGAGAACCCAGCTGTTTCAGATATCCAAATAGACACTGATTTGCTCTGAAAAGTAATTAAGATGACCAGACGTCCTCATTCATATGAAATGTAGGTCTTCATCCTGGCAGCCCAAAGACGTTTTTCAAGGGCTATTTTAAAGCAGATTTCTCCCTTTTTTTTTTTTTTCCGTTCCTTAGAAAAGCAAATGATAGACATCAGCTCCCTAACTGACATTACTGAAACTATCTTCACATAAAATCTGGATCAGGAAATATTTTCACAGTGGAATTTTGTTCTCATACAGAGGTCACACCCTTTCACATGTACGTAAGACTGAAACCATGCCCTAGGTGTCCCAATGATGTTTTTCTCTCTAATTCATGTACTGTAAAGGAATATTTTATGATACCTGAAAAGATAACAGAAAGAGCAGTTGTCAGCCACCAAATGATGTTTTTTCTAACAAAGTTCCTCAGGAATCAATAGTAGCTGTGCATCTTAGCCAACAATTTTATCAGCATTCTGGAAGTAAACCACAAATAAAATTTCACAGATGATTTGTAATGAAAGCAGGTCAGCCACTTTTGAAAATGTGAGGTACTTGGTGACTGCAGGAAAGGATCACTGTAAAAACATGTTTTCTCCTAGGGAATTCAAGGCTTTGCAGCCCAAAATCGGAGCCATGAAAACATTGTGGAAATCATGTAATAGCTGATAAGGAACAACACTGTGGTGAAGAAGTCTAAAACAGTTAATGGATAATTGACAGGAATGGAAGAATGAGGAGGTGTTTTTTGTTTTGCATGTGGCATTATTGAGACTGATACGAGAAGGTTACATCCTCTTGGCAGTATTTTTAGAAGATCTGAAAAACTGGAAAGCTCCAGAAAGAAGCATGAGGAAAGGACAGAGGGCTCCACTTACCAGCTTCAGCAAGGGACATTTTGGCAAGGCTGAAGGAAATGTTTTTTTTACAGGGGTAGTAAAAATCTTGGAGGAAGTCCTTTTTTTTTTTTTTTTGTTAATTGGATATCATTCAATATTCTATTGAATGGTAGGATAGACATGTTCAATAAAGTTCAGGGGTTTGTGCTGTGTGACCCCAGAGACAAATCTGATTTAATCCTTCTTGACTCATGTAGGTATGGGTATTTGAAACACCCAGCTCTCACAGGACACTTTTTATCCACAAGACCTTGGAGTACTTTACAAACAATTTTTTTTTCTCATCTCCTGTGTTTCTCCTTCATAGAAATTGAAATGCAGAGAAATGACAGAGTTCTCTAGGGGCAGATGTGGGAAAAGAGCCCGTACTCCCTCAACACCTCTGCCTTGAGCTGCTCACCTGACTTCTCTGCTCTCTGAGCAATACGATACCTATTGCAGCAGCTTTCAGCCCAGTTATTAGCAACTCACTATTTCCATTTTTTAAAATGAGTGGAGCTCAATCGCCCATCGCAGATCAGTACTGGATCACAAATGATATCCCACTGCAAAATGGGTAACATCACTAGTGTGTTGAAAGGATGATTTTCTCTAAAACCAAAAGTGAACTGGGCAGATCTTGTTAGAAGGCAGCTCATAATTATGGTAAATAGCCCAATATAATTCTGGATACATCGGGTATGAGATGCTAATGAGAGCAGTGAAGGTGAGAAGGATTACATTTAAGAGTGAAGACTATGCTTGGCTTTCTTTCCAGTTCTGTTTTTAACTTGTAGTGTAAATGTGAACCAGCCTTTTAACCTTCCTGTACCTGTATTTTCACACTGAAGAAATGTGAGTAATATTTCCCAAGTTTTAAGAAGCTCTTTGAAATCCTTCACTTGTAAGGCATCAGAGGTCAGTAATTGTGTTTGGTGTTTAGTTGTATTTTTCCACAACGATCCATAGAGAAGCAGTGGATAATGCAAGGTAGTTAATTTTCTTAAATATGTAGCTCATAAATATCTAGAACCAAACAATAAAAGAGAGATTCAGATTTTTTGAAGACCATAGGAATAATGGAACATGCCACCCTTTTGTATTTGATACATATATTTTTAAAGAAATGTGGTGGTTTAATTTGTGTGTATGAAGTATGCCTGACATTTTCTGTTGATTTTAAACAGTATGGTATAAAAGAAAAATATTTCTCTTTCTGCTATTTTTGAGACATCATTTTTCCAATTTTAGATGTGATCGTCTGGGAAACGGTGAAGCTATTTGCTAGAACCATTTTGTTTAGCTGCTCTTGTAAAAATTCTATCACCATTCACAGTTTTTGTCTATTACCAAAATGTTATTAAAGTCTGTGAGCTTTAAAAGGCATCTGTACTTAAGAAGAAAAAGAAATACCATATAATAACAAATACAACTACAAAGCACCAAATGGAAATGGTAGAGGTACATTATATACTCTTTGCAGTAATGTGCCATACAATAATGGCTGAATATCCTGAGAATGAGCTGAAGTTCAGCATTTTGAAGATAACTTATCATTTTCTGTGATTTTTTCAAAGTAAAATCTTAAGAAATTACCCAGCAGGCTTATCAAAAATTGACTTGAAGACTAGATATCTATAAAGTCCCTTTTGCATTGTAGTCAGTGAACCAGGACAAGACTAAGAAAAAAAAAGTCCAAGACCTGTACACAAAGTGTGTACAAAGTGTGTTTAGCTTCAGTGATTTGGTGGGACTCTGAACCACTGTCATCCCACTAATTGTTAACTTGGGTAAATACACTTTAGGCTACCTCAAAATTGTTTTAAAAAATTAGAATGCTTGTAGTGGCATCTTAGACATGCCCTAAATACTAGAATGTGGTGTGTAGGGATGTATGGTGGGATCCTTCAGGGTAATCAAAGCCACAACTGAAGGACTGTCTGGTTTGCTTTGGGGACTGTGCACTTCAAGATCACTTTGAAAGTCCCTTGGCTGGGAACAATATCTGTGTTGTAGAGTGCATGATGTCACATATGTACAGTCTGTTCCCAGTGCCTCCACTGCAAACTTTGCACTGATTTGGATGGACGTAGGACTGGGGCCCTCAATGTGCTCATACAATACTTTGAGGAACAAATACATTTGAATCAATGGTTTGTGAGTGCTGTTTACTCCTACAAAATATGCAAGTGCATTTGATTGTTTTTCGCATGAACGAAAAGTGAAAATTAATGTATTCTTTAAGGCTCTGCCTTCTTTTCTCTCCTGAGTGAACTGGAAAGCTCTTGCTGGGACTGGGGTGATAGCTAGTACCACTGTACCCAGAGCTCTGGGACAAAGGAAGGAGATGATATTATATGGCCAGGGATATTTTCTTGGAAACAGCTTGCAGTTGTACAAAAATATGTCATCCTGGTCTGATGCATTTCAACATATAACTTTCCATACCTGAACTATATAGAAATTGCATATGCAGTAATTTTTACAGCAAGTACACTAAAAGGAGGATAAGAGATTCAACACTAAGTTAGGAAATCTATAAAGGCATAATAATGTAAATAAAATAACATTTCAATTTACAGGTTGTCAGGGTGCAGAATATTCTAGCTGGTCCTCTACAGTCTTAAAATCTGGAGTTTAGGCACTCGAAGCAATTATGGTTTAGAAACTCCATTTTTTATTTTTAGAAACTCAGTTTTTCTTGTTCCATGCAGCATACCTAGGGAGTTTCTTTGCATGGGGATGAACTCTCTCGTGTACCTTCTTTTCCATTGCTCAATCACCATCTACAAAATTCTATATTGGAAACTGTCTTGTAATCAGTAATGGAGTAGTTAATAATTGTTGTGTGCTATTGTGTTATGTAAGTTTTCCCCTTGTTTTCTTTTATTCTGATGTAGCAAATGTTGTTCCACTAGGAGATACAATGCCACTGTGAACAATGTTTTTTTCATCTCTAACATTAGTAGTATTGATTTACTAATTGTGTACTGAATTTCATCCAGTGAATTTACTACCATGGTGATTCTTGTTTCTTCATGTTAGGAAGTGTATTTCTTTCCAAGTTCAACAGATGAAAAAGAGATGAAAAAGTATTCTGATTGAAACCAGTCAGTGAAAAAAATTACTGAAAAATACTAAAAGCCATAAGTATTTAAAAAAAAACCCCACAATGGAAGAACAATATGAATATACCATTTTAAAACCTGTATCTTAGCATGAAGATTCAGGAATCCTCAGTGTATATTAATGAAATAATCTCTCTGGTCATATAGAGACACATATATGTGGAATACTTCTGTTGGCAGCCTCTTTGGCTGGTCTTACATTGCCACTTTTAAAAAATTCCTACACAACAAGTTTGTAAATTTAAAAAAAAAAAAATCCTCAGCAGCTCAGAGTATCTCATCTTAACCCTTGAAAATGACCAGAGCTCACTGTGAGATTGACAGCTTTGAAGCAGTCTGCACAGGTAAAGTGAACAAACGATGTCATATCCCTGGTGTGATTATGAATGCTTCTTTTCCCTTCAATATGTAAGTATTTTAATTTCAGTTATCTAGCGTTTGTATGTGAAGAGAAGATGTCTCCTTAGCCTTGAGAGTTTGTTCAGTGTTCCATTTCCCTACTGTCCAGTTAGATAGTGCTGGATGTGCAGTGGGGTGATTTCCACCTGCTGCTGGGCAAGGTGGAAGAAAACTAAGGCATAAATTTTCTGATTTCTTTGCAGACATCAAAACACCAGATGAGAATTAGGGTGTTAAATTTAATAATTATCTGCCCGAGATGTCCAAGTTACCTGAGGGCCTTGAAATGGTTTTTTTTTTGGTCTTGATGGCTGCTCACCAGCTCTTTTAGAAAGAATTGCTTATGAATCTTATGATCCCAAGAGAGTAGATCATCATACTGTCCAAATGGAGTTTGTCTTCTTGTCCATGCTGATCACTGCTGCTTTTCCCTTAAGCTTCAGGAGACACAAGCTGAAAGTCTCAACATGCTAAGCCATGGTTGCACCTGTATGAAATTCAAATTTATCAGAATTTTCAGGCCAATTTTCAAAAGCATTCAACATGATGAGACTGAGAGAAATCCAAAAGCATTAAAAAAAACACAACAAAAGTGACAACTAAAGTAATAATAGGAAGCTATTTCAACTAACATTGTAATTTCTAGTATGGAGAGATGTCCTATTTTTCTCATTTCAATCATCTTTCAGAATAATTATTCAGGAGATGGAAGAAGGATATACACAGAGCTTAGTTCCAAATGTTTAGCTCTCTAATATCCTCATCCCAGGGATACTGAGTATTTTTTCTGCTTTCTGTGCAACAGTTATTCCAGCTCAAATCATAAAGAAATGGCAATTAGGCTTCACTTGAATTTTCTCTTCTCCCACTCTTGGGCACCAGCACAGAGTATGCAAAACAAAGAATGAAAAGCGAGAATTGTCTTGCCAGTAATGGAGCAGGCAGGTGGTAACCCAACTTTTAGTTCCTAATGTGTATGTGTGATGGAGAAAGGCTGTAATCATCCAAGTCAGAATAAAGTGCCTTTGCACAAACCAGTCTCTGAGTGATGCGAACCCATGGTTGCCTGGCAATGTTTTTAAGCTTTTGATACTGCTAATTTGTTATGTATTTTTCACACAGCAGCATTCTTAGATAATTACTGTAGTTGGTGCCATGGAAAGGAATCTTTAAATTGCATGTATTAGATGGTTTTGCTGATGAGATTGCCTGCTAGCAATCTTCTCATTGTCCCATGATGATTCTAAGTGATATTTTACAGACTGTGAACATGAGCTGGAAGCCTGGGAGTTATTGGATCAGATTTCTGATTTTGGCAACAGCAAAACATGTTGCATGATGTTATGTGAATGGCAAAAATCCAGTGTGTTCCCATATCACGGGCTGTTCAGTGGAGAAATGACAAGAAATGATGCTTACCTCAAGCAGATGCTGTTAGAATGTATTATTGTAAAGGATGGCAAAAATTCCTGCAGTCAAGCTCTGAGCATACGCAGATGGTTATCTGGGCAATTTTTTAGTTTTCCTACAGAAGGTACTGAGAGCCCTGCTTTAGCAGACAATTGTCACCTGAGCTTTGAATTTCCTCAGATGCCAAATACTGCTATGGCTGACACACATACTTTAAAAAATAAACTTCATTTTTCACTTTTTTTTCTTGTCATATGCTTCCACCTTATTTCACTTTCCATTTTGCCATCCAGATCTCATCTCCTCATATCCCCTTTTTTCCTTTTCTCACATCACCGTTTCTTCCTTGTCTCTCCCTCCTTTATATTGTTTGCTTTCTCTTTTTCCTTCACGGTATTTTATCATCTCTTCCTTTCTTATCTTTCACCTTCTGTCTTTTTTTCTACCACTAAATTCTCTCCTCTTCTTCCTTTCTACTCAGTACATGTATAAAACATTTGACCATTCAAATATTTTCTGACTCTGCTCTTCAGGCTTCTAAATTATTGCTATAGTTCTACCAAAACATAATTACCACATCAAAGAGGAACTGTCCTCATTTAGGCAGGATTTCAGCCTTTTCAGATTTTTTTAACATGATTGACCTAATTAGAAGTCCTGTTTAAAATGATACTTATATGGAAGCAAGGAGGCAATTGTACAAGTTGTTGCCAGGATATTGAACATATCACAGAATTTGAGAAATAGGAAAATGTCAGAAATTTTATTGAAAACACGTCTTTTATAAAAAACTTACAAGTGAGTTGTAGGTGTAGAAATAATACTGATGGTTAGATCTAATAACATCCAGCTTTCATGATAATAGCATGGTCTTTCTCTACTGAGTATTGAGGCCATGTTACTGCGAATGCAGCTGCGTTGGGCAGGGCACATCTCCAGGATGAAGGACTACCGCCTCCCTAAGATTGTGCTCTATGGTGAACTTGCCACTGGCTGCCGCAAGAGAGGAGCCCCGAAGAGGAGATATAAGGACTCCTTGAAACAACATCTCAGCCTTGGCCATATCGATCACCATCACTGGTCTGCTCTGGCCTCCAATCGGGAGGCCTGGAGACACACTATTCACAATGCTGCAATATCTTTTGAAAATACACGCAGGATCACTCTCGAGGAGAAAAGGCAACGCAGAAAGAACCGTGTCCTTTCAGTACCACCTGGGGAGCCATTCTGCTGTGCCTTTTGCAACCGGACGTGTCTATCTCGCATTGGCCTTTTTAGCCATCAGCGCGCTTGTAGCAAGCGTGGGTAGAGTCCTTCACAAATCTTCGTTCGCGAAGCCTAGCCATGATGATGATGAAATATATATATTTTAATATAAGCAATAACCACGTATCAAGAGCTGAAATCTCTGAACTTAATGACAGCAGTCATTATTTTATGATCTATTTGCAGCAAAACCAATTTTTTTCATCACATGCTTTTTATGGTTTCTTTGTTCCTAATGAGGTAAATTCACTTTCCACAGAGTCCTCATAAGAACTGTATATAGTAAACTGGTGAGTGCTGTGATTTCCCTTCTGTAATATAAGTTGTTACATTCTCCAACTACAAAGTCTTTATATATAAGCTTATGCTATAACTGCTTGTTATTTTAACTCTGAATCAGCACAAGCCTCTTCCAACCCCATTTCTGAGATGGTGAGTCTGCAGTTATTAAATCTGTTAAAATTAAAATTGGCCGTAAAATGAAACGTTAACAATCACACTGATTAATAAATCAGAAGAATAACTCACTTAGGAAAATGTCAAAATCAAAACTGCCTGGGAATCATAATCAAGAGTACACATCCTTCTGAAATGCACGGGGATACTCAGGCTGACAGCTGTAGTTTGTTTAGCATAACGAAAAGTTTCTTCTGCAGGCAGGATATTCTGTGCTATGCGTCATGTAGGAGACCAGCACGTTGGGATCTCCCTGACCTTAAAAACTATAGGCAGCAACTTCTTCTGGCTTAATTCTGCTGACTTGGATGGAGTTAAATGAGCTGGGAATTTATTACTGCATCCAGTTTCCTTAATCCCTAGGAACATGTGGATGCCTCAAAGGTATGTCTTAAAACTTCACAGCATAACTTTAGTGTATAAATAAGAAAGGCTGTGGTGAGAATTAAGTACTTTACCTGTTCCCTTCTTCTGCAGCTGAGCTCCACAGGGCAGTAAGGATCCTGCCTTGCATATTTGCAAGTCTATGAGATAATGACTTTTAAACCTGATATTTTTCAGACCTGCTTTAGTATCTGCCTAGGATTCATTCTTGCCTGCTATGAGAAAAAGGTAGAAGAGTTGTTGGGGTTTTTTGTGTTTGGTGTTTTTTTTTTAATGAACAGCTCTGTATCTGGAATGGCTGGGAATTAAGGTTGAATGTGGAAGAAAATTAGAACCAACTGAATCATGTTTTAACTCTGTGGACACTAACTTTGAGTAGGTATGTTAGGATGTGTTGTCCATCACAGTTTCTACATATATAATAGCTGTTTAATAAGGAAAGCTCTAAGAAGGTCATGTTCAGAAGAAAGGCAGTGTGTGTGCTGTGTATGTGTTTCTAGCTAATTTAGTCGCATAGCAAATTCGCACTTTGAATAGAGGGAGATTATGAGGTTACAATGGATGTTACTTTCAGTGGTCACAGTAGGATCCCTGCATCTTCCAATCCACCAAATAAATAAATCAGAGATTGAACAAGCCTCATTGAATATGTTTTTTGGCTCTTTTCATTTTCTCATGAAGTCCTTTTTCATCTGTTTACTGCCTCCATCTCAAGGGGGAGCAGACCACTAACATAAAATAGCACTTTCATGCCAAATAGCCTGAAGCCAAATGGCTCTAGATTATGTACGGCTTATGAATTTACAAGCAGAGTACTGATTTCTTGAATGGTAACACCTGACAGAAATGGGCCTTCATTTGACTGGAGCCTGCTGGTATAACAATAATTTAAGTGTGCAATAATTCATTTCAAGATGACATTCAAAGTCTTGGGGGAACTTACCACATAAATTCGGTTCTTTTCAGTGCTTCCTAGATCTTTTTCCATGTGATTGCTAATGTAATGTGTATTCTGATGAAGGAAGCCACTCCAGAAATGGCTGCTTTGGGTCTCATGTTTTATCTGTGATCACAGAGTCTGCTCCATATCTTTCAGGGTGATGAGCAATTAAGTTCCAGTTATTATAGTAAAGCAACCACTACTGACTAGTGCCTGTAGCTGTTTACCCTGAGGTTGGAAGATCTTTGTGTTATTTTGGCATATACATTTCAAGCATTTCCTCTATTCTTAGCACAAATGAGTGCTAATATGTGAATAACATGTTCCCTTATAGTAACCACTTTCTGAGCATCACACATGGCAGCAGGAACATTAACAGAAAACAAACCAACCGAAACATGGGCAGCAAAATCCCACAAATTTTATAAAACCACTCTCCTCTTTTATTATGTAAGATGTATATCAATAAAGGCAGGCCCTTTGCTGGATAGAAAACTAGCAGATTTTCCAAGAAGTACAGAGCAATACTAAGTGTATTTCATTAAATACCATTAAAATAAATAGTTTTTTGGTATAATTTCGTGCAGTAGCAGATTAGCTGTGGGAAGCAACTTATGCAAGAAATGATACTGCATATTATGGGAGCCATTAAAGTAAATGTTGCTACTATTCCATTAATTTAAATGGGAAATTAGGATTGTGATACACCATTAATAGACTTTGCTTGCAGCAAACACACAAGGACATTTCTTTTAGAAACTAATAATCTTGGACTGTTCCAAGCAAAATACCATTTGGGAGACTTCTGGTCATACAATGAGTACACTCATTTTCCATTGGCTCACCATCAGCTGGAGGTGCTCAGTATTCCCCAATGAAACACTAGGCAGCTGCAAAAATGAGGCCTTGTGCTTCAAAGATATGTTTGGGATATAGGTGTTTTCAGAAATGAGTCAAGCTATTCATGGAAGTTTCCAGGAATAAGCAGTTTTTGGTAGTGTGATAATTCTGATTACAGAGGCATTGTGTTTACTTTTTGGATTTTAACAAGTTCCAATTCAGCAAAATGGTGTGTGACCTTCCCAGGAGAGTTCACTTTGAAAGTTGCTGTCTTAAAATATAGTCTTTCTTATTAGCTAGCATGAAAAAAGAGACCTTTCAGTGCCATGGAGGTGAACTCTGGGAGGAGATAGTGGATATAACAACACAATAGAGAGCTCATAGGCGCACAGGGCAGAATTTATCATTGCTTCCAATTAAATCTTGAGTTCCTCCATGGTAAATAGGATACAATGCAATATTATATAAATAATTAATGCAATTGAATGCATTTTACAATAGCATTTCTACTATTCCTTGATTACTCGTAGTAAAATAGCATCAATACACTAAAAGTGTATTGTACTAGATACTGTGCAAATGTGAGAAAAATTTAGTTCCTTTCATATATGCATTTTATTTTTGCTGTTTGAAGGGGAAAACAGATTGCTCAGAGAGCAAGTGGAATGTGCCTCCCTGAAAGTATTCAAAACTCAACTGGACAAGGCCCTCTGCAAATTTCTCCCAGTTTGAAGCCCTGAGCAGTGGGTCTAGATGCCCCTTCCAACATAAATATTGTGATGCTACTCTATACTCTGCATTATAGATAATTTCATACTTCTATTGTAATCTAAAGGGCATATGAAAAGACAGTTAAAATGTATTTTGTTGCACAGAAGGTGTTTGAGGTGTTCAGGAATAGTCAGAACTCATTTTTCTGTTTACTCAATGATACTGATCATATTCCTTGACTCCTCTCACAAACTCAGTTCCAGTCAGGATGAATGAAATTTTACAGAATAAACTTCTTAAGGTACAGAAAATGGAGCAAGCCAGCCAAAAAAATTCATCTTAATCAGCTCTCAGTTACAGCTGGAATTTTTTACTATTTGTGGCTTAAACATGTCTGTAAACTCTTCGTTCTGTTGTGTTTATGTTTTTGGATTTTTTTCTTTTTTTTTTCTTTTTTTTTTAGTGAGGCTTGCTGTACTCATGAATTTCCAGCAAAATAAAATCAGGGTGAAGAGAAATGTGCCCTTGACCTATGATGAGATTCTCCTGACATGAGTCCGTGCAGTGTCCCACAGATGCTTTTTGTGTGTGTTTGCACTAGTTGGAAGGATGTACTCTATTTGCATTCCCTTCAAAAGATCAGAGTGGCAAGACCACAGAAATATCAGATGGCAAGTGATGCTTTTGGATTTGAAATCGTTGTGTCTCCCAGATATTACACCAATAGTATTAGTCCTGCTTCCATACCTTGCAGATATTTTATACTGAATGTAGCCAAGAAAATAGTGTACAATGCACAGAGAGGACTGCACTCTAAATAGCTCTAGGACCATCAGGTTAGTTTTGTGTTAATGCCAGAAATCTGATTTCTGGACTGTTGAGGAAGAAACAGAAAGTAGGAATAGTGTGTGAAAAAAGTAATGAAAACCCTTCCACCATTTCTTAAGCCAATTATTTTGTTTTAGATTGCCAAAACAGATTTGCCATTATTTTTCTCCATCACTTTGGGGAATGGAAAGCCAACTTTTTAATGCCAACTATAGTTTTCATTAAATTTGTTGCAAGCTGAGAAAAACTCTATGAAGTTATTCTTTCTAGTGGAGTAGAACTGGGAGCACATCTTTTCTCAAGTAAGTCTGCAAGTCAAACAGTTGCAACCAAAGATGTAGAAGCTTATATCCATTCACTATTATTAATTGGAGACACTGTAGCTCCATTATGTGTTTCCCTAATTCCAGTAGATATACAAATGTGATGCATGATGTTACATCACCTCAAGGCCACTGGAAGCTGTGGGGTTCCCACTGTTCCTGGTTCAATCTTAGAGTATTCTCTCTGGGTTAGGATATAAAGTTGCAAATATGAGACTTTTTTAGTGCTTTTTGCTGTTTCTCGAAATATTTCTCTTAATTGCTTGATTTGTGCTGATAATGAATATATTTAGTATCTTGTATGCAACACAGAAGGTAATTTATGGTTCCCACAGCTCTAAAACAGGTGGCAAAAGTTTGATTCCAATCTAACTAATACCATCTAAGTTTTCTGCAACCACTATTACTTTGCTATTACTTGTCACAGACACAACGGATTTTTTGCTTTGATGAACTAAGGAAAAAAAGCAAAACTGCAGAACATAATGAAAAACTCCTAAAAAATGCACAGATGACATTTTCATCTCCAGTAAGTTTTCCTATTTTACATCAAAACAACTAGAAGAGTTTACAGGAAGTGTTTCTTGCTGTGGCTTAGCTATGGAAATTAATGGGACTGTAATACCATTCAGAAACTTGAAAATGGAATTTATCTTACCATACTTTTTGGATGTAAACAAATGTATCAGGCAGACTACGTCCTCTAAAAGCTTCTATTGTAATGAATGTGTTATTAATTATTTTTCCTAAACAAGTTTATTTTAGAAAAAGAAAATGAATACAGATGGGTTATTGAAAGTAATTTGTGAACTCAATATTTTGAAAGGATAAGAAAAATGTCTTGGCTATCGCCAGATAAAATAGATATCTATAATATTACAGAGATAGTTATACAACACAGGCTGATCTCCTTCCTGTCCCTTACTACAACTTGCCAAGTTGCTGAGTACCTGCATTGTGGCCTTCTAACTCAGCCATTCAGTGCAGCTCCCTTCTTTGGAAGCACATGATGAAAGACCTGTCTGCATTTTAGCTTCTGGCTGGCACAACACAGCTTTCATTTTCACACACTTGCTTTCTATCCAGGCGGGTAAGGAAGGGAGGGAATGGAAGTTGTGTCTGTCACCAAAGTTTGAGCTTTGGTAGGTCGAAATGGAGAATGCCTCATGGGCTGGAGGACAGTTTAAAATGCACCATGTCCCACAAAAAGCTGCAAAAATTAGCAGGGGGAAAGAAGGGGTTGGGGAAGGGGAATAAGAGTGGTGAGGAAAAGGTGAGGTAGTCAGAAAGTGTCAAAAGACAATTTTCTGTAGGCAATTAACATTTTTGCATGATTTAGTGTGAGTAAATGAGCACTTGGCTCCTAGTCATGTAATACAAAGAATGTAAAGAAGGTCCCCAACTGTTAAAGCTTATTCTTGATCTTGGGGTCTGCTTTGTGGCATTGGGGGTGAGAAACTGTGCTTCAGCACAGACTTCTCTAGCAACTCTCAGCTGTATGTAGCCTTGAGAAATGCAATGGCAGAACTGAATGAATCAACTAGTTTGATGGTTCAGGGCTGAAAAGGTGCAAAAGAATTACTTGCTTATATCCTTCAGAAAAAAAATATTCACCACCTTTTATTCTTTTGTCATTGAACAGAATGACTAACAAAATCTAAGGAATGAGGCCATCAGTTCCCAACAACAGTGGAGGGGATGTGTGCCTTTGTAATGTTCCAGTGGCTGAGCCTAATGATAAAAAAACAACCAATCCACCTTCAAATCCCTCCAGCATTTAAAAGCATCTCCCTTTTTCTTCCCCTCCTAAAAGAACAGCTCCAACACAATGCTATTGTGTATCCCAGGTGGGCTGCTCTCATCTTGTCAGAAGTGTTGCATAGGATATAACAGGCATTCACAGCTGCTGAAGTAAGATTTGGAACTCACACATCCTTACTTTTAGGTATGTCTCTTGTTTACTGGGTCATAGGGAGAGGTAATAACTAGATTGTGAGTGGAAGATGGAGCACCTAGATAGTAGTTACTGCTTTGGCAAATGGAAATCTGTTTTATCAAAGAGAAACAGTTTCAACAAAGTAAGATCTCAATATGAGTCTCATCCTTTCACCTGAAATTTCAATAAAAATTGTTTAGAAACTGCTCAGTATTTCTGGTTAAAAAGCTTCTCAGATACTGCCCTCTGGGCTTATCTTCCTTTAACCATACCGCTTTCCAATGTTGCTGTTAATAAAGTGTTCTAAAGATAGCCAGACAGCTCTATTTATGTTTGACAGAGGTCCTCTTTTTAATTACACAGTTCCTATTATTCATTTTGCATGACACTGAACAGTAAAAGTTTGAAGTGGTGTGTTCAAAATGTTGCAACAGCAGGAACAGGCAAAAATGAGCTTCCTGTGAATGTTGTACTATTATCAGACATCAGCTCCCTAGAACCCCACTGTGATTTACATAGAATCACAAAGCCATGTCAAACCTGGCCTTGAGCACTTCCAGGGATTGGGCATCCACTACTTCTCTAGGCAACCTGTTCCAGTGTTTCGACACCCTAACCGTAAAAAATTTCTTTCTCATATCCAACCCAAATCTACCCTCTTCCAATTTAAAACCATTACCACTTGTTCTGTCACTAAAGGCCTTTGCAAAATGTTTTTTCTCTGTCTGTCTTATAAGACTCCTTCATAAATTGAAAGGCTACAGTAAGGTCCAGACAGTGACTTTCCTACTATAGGCTGAACCCCAGTTCTCTTAGGACAGGTGTTCCTGCCCTCTGACCATTTTTCCATGATTATTCCCTGGATCTGTTCTAACAGGTCCATAATAGGTGTTACTATGTGCTACTACCTTCAGAGGTTGCTCTGAGATTCTTCCTTCTTTCTATCTTCCTTTGAAAACAATTGTCTCCGGGTCTCCCCTGTTCTCCCCTGAGCCTTTTCTCCTTTGCAAAATATTCAGCACATCCAGCTTAGTACCACTTTCCCAGCTCAGTACTGCTTTCCCAGCTCAGTACTGCTTTCCCAGCTCAGTACTGCTTTCCCAGGTCTGAAGCCACAGGCTTCCAGGGGCACTGGGCTGCCAGAGGCTCCCAGCCTCCATTGTCACCAGCCACCCTACCCTCCAGGTCTTATGATGTGATGGTAGCTGTGCAGCTATTTAGTCTCGTGCCTCCTTTCCCCCTAGTCCCCCTAGGAGACTGAATCTGTCCTGCCAGTCATGAAATCATGGAATTCAAGATGGCCAATGGCTCACGAGGCATGCCAGGATTCTGTACATAAAAATGCTTTACTGTTCAATCTATTCTTTACATGCACTGAAACACGGGAATGACATTTGATCCGCTTGTGCATGAACAGAATTAAAGTCAGGACATGAATCATGGGACTTCTGAGCTACAGCCCAACCTCCAGAAAAACAAGCTAGTCTGGATTTCACAATTGCCACTGATCGAGAACCCAGCACAAACAGGTTTTCAGTGGATGTGTATTCCATTATTTATTAGATGAACTTGTCTAGATGCAGCTTCCAGCACCAATAAACCTTTCATTTGCAAGATTCCTACTGGTTTGCTCTTGTCTGTGCAGATACTTAGACTGTGATCCAACCACCTCATAACCGCTCTTTTTTTTCAGCTATGAAATTTGGAATACTTGAGTTTTCACTCAATTTTCTTGTCTTATCATTCATTTTACTTTTCTCAAACTTTTTGCAGTCAGCTTCCTTCTTTCACTTCACACACCAGTACGTAGCTAAATATTCCAGGAGCAATTCTGGCAATGCCAAATACAGCAGAGAGCTCTCACGAGATAGGAAGTTTTCTGGACACTGTGTTGGAGACCAGCCCACTGGACTTCTTCCTCCTTTAGGTGTTCTCATGTCTCATGGTGCTGTAACATGAGCTGTTATTATAACCTGCAGCAGGTATCACCTATTAGTTGAGCACAATTATTCAGGTTGTTATTTTTTTCTGTGAAGTATAACCCATCAGCTCAGTCTGCTAGTAGGTGTCATATACCCAGCAGTTTATGCACAGTGTTTCCCCAAATTTCTCAGTAGTTAAGTAAACTGGAATGACTGCTCATCTTTGAATAAGCGTGGCAGATTATCAGCTTAGTCTTTGCACAGGATTCTTAAATTACTCTTTACTTAGATATTGGGGGCAATATACTGATTGAGGCAAAGATTTCCTCTGTTTAGCTTCATTTTCTTTTCTCAGCCCAGGGATCTGCTGTCTGTTCAAAACTGAAAGAAAAGGATAAACCAAGTCACACTTGGAGGTAGGGCAACAACCCTTATAGCTAGAGGAGAAGACTGTTATATGTCTTGTGTACAAAGAATATTTGACTCAGATTTACATTCCTGCAAGAAAAGAAGGGAAAATGGTCTAGATGAAACGTCTGTGAAGTGAGTGCAAAAGTGTTTGGAAAATTTTATACACAAAGTCATTACCGGTTTTTCCCTGCCAGAGGAGGAGGAGGTATTGACTGCTGCTCTGCAGAATGTCTGCTCAGCAGCTGACACTCTAATCAATGGAGTGATTGAGCGGAGACCACGTGTTTCCTTTTGCAGATGATTTCAAGCTTGGAGGGACTGCAAGGCTACCAATGAACAGGCTCAGGCTTTCAGAGTGGTCCTGACAAATGTGTGAAAACCATCTGACCTTTCCCTTCTATGCTAGTTCAGTTCGACAGAGGCAGGCACATTTGACTGAGAACAAGCGAAGGTAGGGAGATGAATGATTTGGCAGCAGCTCTGCAAAGCGATCTGAGAATCACAGGGGATGAGAAGAAGAACATGAATCAGCACTGTGCAAAAAAGGCAAACATCATATGGAGATGTATAAATAGGAGTGTTAAATATAGGCCAGTTAAAAAAGTCCCCCTGCTCCACTTGGCACTTTAGAGGACTTAGCTGGCATAAAGCACTTCCTGACTTTGTAATTACAAAAAGATTCAAGGACTTCATTTTGTTTTGGTTTGGTTTTTTAAATCAATAGAGAAGAAAACTGAAAGTATAATACAAAATTAATGGAATTAAGCAAAATGAAAGGGGCTGAGTTCTTCATGCATGTCCGAATGATAAGGGTAGTGAACACTGGCAAGTGGCACTGGTCATGAGGTTATGAGTCTCTGTTATTAGATGTTTTTAAAAATAGCTTGGACAAACTGATGTTAGGACTCTAGCTTATAGAGAAGGTAATCCTACCTTTTGGCAAGGGGATGGACTTCAGGGAGCACACATACCTTCCAGAGACTTCCCAACTCTACCTCAATCTTTCTCTGATTTGGCAGTAATGACATGATGCTGGAAACTGAGACATATGGCTGGGAAACAGTAGCCAGAGACCTAGCTTGTTGTCAGCACCTCTGTACTGGCCAGAAGGTGACAAGGAGATGTGGGAAACATGAAAATGATTCAATGTGGCCCTGTTTTCTTATAAAAAAAGAAAAATCATAAAGATACGCCAGCTTAGAAATAAATTGCATGACACATATTGTCTTTTATACTGCATTAGTAGTGCTGTAAAAAAGGGACACATGCTAATATCAAGACATTTTCTTCTAGGGCTTGACCTTAAATAGCTTTAGGAGAACTCATTCAACAACAGATTGTCAAGCTAAAAATTTAGCAACTCTCCAAATGCCACTTGCATTTCATAGCATGCAGAAAACAGTCTAATTCTTCCCAAACCACAGTGTGTTCATATGCAGATTCACTTTTGTGCAAGGCCAGCAAGAAAATCACAAGCTCTCTTTACCCAGCCTGAGCAAAAGAAAAATGAATTTGACAGCTGGCCTTAAACACTTTCCCCTTGATGATTCAAAGAAAACGGAATCCATCTAAAGCTGTTGATTAATTCTTCAAATACAGATGGAGAGCAATACCTTGAAAATTTACCCCTTAGAAGTATAATAAATGAATGCTTGGGAGTGGGGAAAGGGCTTTCTTTTACAAGGTTTTCAAACAGTGCTTTTCAAGGAATGTAATACCTATTTTGTATTACAGGAGGACTTTAATTCTACAGCTCATGAAATGTAAGAGAAAAGCTTTATACATCCTCCTAAAGGTGATGCATATTACACAGACACAGTCTAGACTTTGAGGAGTTATGGATCCAAGCCAAACAATCTCTTTCTTTTCATACAGTCCAAATAATTATCAGAGGCAAGAGGCTAGTCAATGGATAAAGTACTAGTTCAGATAAAGTATCTTCTAAAATATATTTTAGTAGAATTTTGAGAAAATAACAATAGCCATAGATTGCAAGGCACATTTCTAGAAATATTTCATCAAATAATTCAAATGTGTTTCAATGTATTTGGGGCTATTTAACAATTAGATTATCTCTTTAGGGCTAGTTTCAGCACAAGGAATTTTCTACTGTTGCTATCAATAGTATGGGTTGCAGAGTTAACCAGACTAAAAATTTAAGAATTCCTCCATGACAACTGAGATTTTTATCATGAGTGAACTAAAATCTTCCTCCAATTTAAAAATATTACAATATATTTGGTGAATATAGTCTTTCTGTGTTTATATGTACCTTTAAGAGAGAGGACAGTGATAAGAATTTCATTGAAACCCATATGTACACATTCAGTGTGCTATAAAATATCTGATTAAATCTAATTAAAGGAGAACACTGCATTCAGAAAATCCCTCTTTCACTTTTTCTGAAACTGGGACATTTTCATTAAAATGAATGCCATAGAAATGTACAATTTGCAGAAACTAATTTATCTTCCTTTTTTTTAATTTCTTGCAAAATCATAGGATGCTTTTAAAAGTCATTTCCTCCACAGAAAATAGGAAATAAAATACAGTAACTTTTATTGCATCTGGAGAATATAGTTTCCCCTATTGTGCCATTCAGTGGTAGTTACATGATTCTTCTAGACATGCTGACATAAAAAAACCAAACAATTTTGAAGGATGAAAAGAGAAATTTCAGGAATATGTTTCTCAGGTTGTCCACATTGAAGATTGCAATACAAAAACCCAATCTTTTTTTGAGCCATCATTTCTAATATCATGGTAGTAAAACGTATTAGCAAAGGAAAGAAGCAAGTCAAATATATTCTTACATGCTGTGCATGCAAATGAGATTGTATATAATCTGAACTCCTTCCTTTTAGTGAAATATTGCTTTGGAACTCTTTCAGAATATAAAGTACAGAGAAGTAAATATAGCATACAGATACCCTCTAAGCAAAAACATCTTATTTTCCTTTTAAAACAGGGATTTTAATCAGCAGTGATTAATCCCCAGGTAGAATGAAATTGATATTCACATTCCAGTATTAAAACAGTAGCTTAGACTACAGTTTTAGTCGTTATTCAGTAGAGAACCAGAAGTGTCTCAGAGGAAGCTGCTGCTGGACACATCCTACACCAATGCACTGGGCAGGATATTGTGGGACACCCGTACAGGACTAGCAGGTGAGCTGAGCTTGAGGTTTGGCTCCACCCACCTAGCAAATGACACGGGATGAAATTCTGATTTGAACTGGATGTCATCTAAGAGGTCATCTACACCTTACAAATGTAAGACAAGGCATAGCACAAGTGGTTTCAAAAAACAACAGCAGCCCCCATGCTCCAGCCCCAGTAGCTAAAAATCAACTGGCTTCACCTGAGATGATCTCCTGTCTCTTTGACAGTAATTAGTTGTTGAGTTTACATGATGATGAAGACCCTGGGGTGAAGTACATTCTTGGGCCAAGGCTCAGGACAAGAATTGTGTTTCATTCAACTTCTTCTTCTAAGTAGTGAGACTTAGAAATCCATAATCTGTGTTTTAACTTGGTGAGGGTGTGCATTTCATTCGCTCAGAATTCATAAAGAAAAAACACGTTAAAAAATAGTCAGAAGACTGATGTCTGTTTGATAAAAGGGAATGGTACAGAATAGAAAAATGTTATTCTTTACACTGAGTCTTAGAGGCTTAGTATAAAGAATAAAAATAAATTTATAAGAGGCTAGTTAGTGATTAATGAACACTATAAACATGTTACATGGCTACAGAAAATCAGTATATTGTATTCTGGGAGACAGCAAACAATGTTTTCAAAGTAACCTATCAGGCCTCATGTTAGGATTTTGGCTCTAAAGTAATAATTCTATTCTACTTAAAGCTATTTGTAATTGGATTTTTAATATAAAATACATCCAGAAAAAAGATTAACAACATTATCTCTGACTATATCTGGTACAAACAACATAATACGTCTGAGAACAACATTCATGTATAAGGAAATGAAAGCTGGATATGAAATATTTGAAAAGTGTTCTTGTTTTGCTTCAGAATGAATGCAGGACCTCCTACCTGAGACAGAAACAAAGCAGACAAAAGAATTTTAAGTATTGCAGTAGGGAAGGGCTTTCAACTAGCATCAGTATGAAGACATTAATTTGAAGGTCAGGTGTTCCCACAATGTAAGGTACAAAAATCACATTTGTCATGACAGTTTGTAATAAGGAGCAAAGCATTGAATTAGCAGATGTTCATTTAGGGCAGTATGATTGCAAAAGCTACTTTTGCGGTACAGAAGGAAAGCGTGGGTGACTCTTCTCCACCAGGTATGAGGCTTCATTTTTTGCAATAAATTCCATGACAAATTTTGTATTTAATATCTGACTGGCTATATGTATTTTTCAAGAGGGGATGGTTACATTGCAAATGGATAGATGATAATTCAAAGTATGTGACTTCCAGCTTGTTATTCCCTTCGCATAAGGCACACGGATACTTATATTATGCTATCTACTCTTGTGCCTGGTTATACAAGATAACACAGTTGTTAAGCAAGTCACATTTATTATCTTACTACAACATGTTCTTTTATTGCAATGGCATGCTTACTTAGCAATTCTGGATACCTGGAGAAAATCTGGAATGGCTGCACTCCCATCAATAGATAAGATATGTGGAGGCAAAAGCCTCGTCCTCCTACACTTCACACAGTGTTTCTCTAGAGTGTGTCTGTGCTTTCATGGTCAGTCACTCCCTTGGAAAGATGAAATACTTTTTCCTTTTTGAGTCCCTTCTCCTTTTGTAGTCCTTTATATCTCTGGAATACCATGTTCTGAGGGTGACTGCTGACAAGTGCTTTTTCCATGTCTGGTTGCAGTCACAAGATGTAATCAGCACCCAAACAGGACAAGGCAGATCAGTGTTTGAATCTTTTCTGTTTTCTGACCAGAGAGAGAGATAACATGAGCTTTGGTTTCTTTTCTCGTATGTTGGTGTTGTTGTCACCCCGCATCTTTGGCAATGGCACTGAACGTGTGAGTTATGACCTGAGCTGCTTAGCAAAACCTCATTTTCTTACTCTCTGGCTTCTAGATGAAAAACAACTCACCCCAGCCCAGCTGGGTGAAAGGAGCACTTTCCTTGATGGTAAAAAACAGATCTTCAAGTCTTCAGGCAGAGCCATGCACATCCAGAAACCTCAGCCTTCAATTCCCACAACCAGATAAATGAGCCAAGCCAGAAGGCTGTTATGACTTAGTCTTCTCTAGTTCTTTGATTTTTTGATACGAAAATTCCATCTGTATCAAAGCTGCTATGTACATTTCCATAAAAAAGTTGTGGTTTTGATAAAACTGCATTTTCTAACCAAAAATAGTTTCTGCTGGAAAATTCCCAACATATCATATAAAATACCACTAAGATAATATCACCTTAATAATAACTTAGGGTTTAATACACATTTACCAGCAAGAAAAGCTAATCCTCAAAAATTTTCAGCAGTCATTTAAAGAACATTGTGCCTCATCCATCTGAACTCGTTTTCAAGTAGTCTTCTGAACTTGGATATTTCATGAGATCCTTTCTTTAGCATCATTAGGGTCTTGAGCTCTGGAGACAAATCCCTGTTGGAAGGTACTGATAACCACCGCAACAACTTGTACTATTGTAGTGCCTTTAATCCCTTCTCAAAGCTTCACATTCACATTGATGAGATCTTCACTTTCCTTTCTTCCCTGAGAGTACCAAGAAAAACTTTCACTCAAGGTAAAAGTCAAGATGGTTATAGATTAGGGATTTTAAAGAAGCAATTAAATAGTACTAATGACAGACAGTATGCTAGCAGATCAAGTATTGTCAAGTTTGCGGTGCTTAAAAAAAATTCTTTCCTGTGAGCAAATCTGTAGGTAAATTTTGCAAATCTAAGGCATGGGAATAAAAAACCCAGTGCTCTGCTGTATAATGGTAATCTAAAGTTATCACCATTTAGCACCAATTTTATCACCAGTGTTTAGAAATAAGTCATGCATGTGTGTACACATTGAATTTCTTCTCTATCTTGTTGATGGTCATGTAACATTCTCAGAAGTGAGAGGATTAGTAATGTTTGTAAACTTGTCAGAGACAAGGTAACTACACCATTCACTTAGACCGTGAGTATAATATACCTTAACTGCTGTAAATTTTTTCCCCCTTCTCTTAACATGTGTGAATCACAGCTTTTAATTACTCTCCTGAGCCCACTAGCAAACATTGCATGGAATCATCAATGCATAGTTTGATGGCCCAGCTGGCCTGACAATAACTTTTACACCTTCCTTCCACTGTAGTTCCAGGGACCATGAATCTCCTTGGCTTCACATGGACCAGTCCTATCCCATGTAACAACAAGCACCCAAGACTTTTATCCTTGGTATTTCTGATGCTCGGAATCAGGGATGTGGGAAATTCAGTCACTGTATGCAAATCAGCATCACACAAAGTGTTGTGGAGGAGAGCAGAAAAAAGTAAAGAGTTTTCCATAAAAGCAATAACTGTGGTAGGTCTGTGTTAGGAGGCAGTATGATCATAGAATCATAGAATTCTTTCATTTGGAAAAGACCTTTAAGATCCCTGAGTCCAGCCATTGACCCAGGTGACTCCACCACTTCCATGAACAGCCTGTTCCAGTGCTTTAGTGAAGAATTTTTTCCTAATAACCAATCTAAATCTCTCCAGGTGCAACTTTAGGCAGTTTCGTCTGATAATACGAAGTACAACAGCAGGTTAAAAGCTGGAAAGAAAAGTTTGTAAGACTTACATAGATGTTTATACATATTTTCAGAAATCTGCATGTAATTTTGTGCACGTGCAGATGTGTCCTTTGAATAGGAGCTGGTAGGAAGTAGGCTAGATAACTTAGAGACCTGTTTTGCTGGTTATTGTTGCATGTGCAGATTTAAAAAAAAAATTCAGTTCTCATATCAAACAGAAAGAGCTAATTGCACTTTTAGCCATTTCCATGATGCTGAAGAAAAGAGTATAAAAGAGACTGATTCTTGTGCCTAGGGCTAAGTAGCCCCATTTGGCTCAGGTCTGCAGTGGTTATGGTTGCTGCCCTTTGTAGCAGATTTGTATTGCACAGAGTTGTGCAAAATCAGAGACAGAACACTAATTAAACAGAAGGCTGATTAGGGGATGAGCTTGCAAGCACACCGCAGCTCTCTTTTATTTACCAGTACAGTTGGACCTGTGGGTTAGTGTAGGACAGAGTAGCTCTGGCAGGACCATCCTTGTTTCATGCCTTGTACGGCTGCTGGATTACTTTACTCAAACAGCAGGCCTGTGGGTGACCAAAGCATTTCCCGTTTCCAAACAGGAACAGAAATTAAAATCCTCTGCAAAAATAAGCTTGTCTTCCACTCATGAGTCGTGTGTAACCCCTGTCTTCCACGTCCTGCTTCCCAGCCCCACTTAAGCCCATAAGCGGAGGGGTTACTGGAAAAAGAGGGTGCATGTGAGAAAGGACAGAACGGATAGGATTATTAGTCACATAATTTTTATTGCTTGTGACTGAAAGAAGCAGGTTGCTCTGCTGAAGCAGAAGAGGTGGGTGTTGAGGGGAAAGGGATTGCTGTAGATGTACAATGGAACAACTTCTTCCTTGCCTTCTCCCTGTCGAGTGCTAGGAATTTGCTCCACAGGCCCTTATATGTGACCTCCCTGGTCTAGCTCCAGTACTGACTGCTGGGGTCAAGCAGCTGTCCTGGAGCAGGTGATAGGTGAGGAGTGGAAGCCTTTAATTTAAGGACTTCACAGTTTCCATGTACCGAACATACCTGGACAGACTGTTACTGCAGACAGTTGGCACTTGCTGCCATGCAAGGACCTTCTCATGAATCCATGCCCTCCATTAAAGAAACATAAAAATGTTTCTGTTGGCGAAGATAAGTTCCATTTTGGAAGGGACACAAGCTAAGCCACAATTAACACAGTTTTAGACCTGCACCCACAGTAGAACTTATACCAATATTTATATTCCATTGTATGTTAAACTTTGCTAAAAGGCTTCATCCTTTTTACACAGCTTTAGTATCACAAAATTATAGAATGGTTTGGGTTGGAAGGGACCTTGAAGATCCTCTTCATTATATCACGCCATAGGTGAAGCTGACAACAGCCACTCCTTCCAGTTTACATATGTTTCACAATTAAGAGCCTTCCTACCTCTTCTTTCAGAAGTGGCCACCTACTTAAAGGTATTTAGCTGACATTTGCTATTTAGTGAGTTTACTCTGCAGCCCCATTTAGTACTGCTTATATACAGGTATAACACAACACTGGCCAAAGTAAGCCTGGACAATGATTTGAGAACAAAAATGGAAATTCTTGATATTAGTTAAGCAATAATGTGAAAGCATGTACAAGATGCTGCTCTGGAGTGTGATATCCTTTCATGGTAGGAGTGGGAGAAGTGATTGCGTTAAATATGGTGTGGTCTGTAACCTAGGTGAAGAACAGGAACAGGGCAGGATGCAGCTGAGCAATGATGTGTGAAATGAGACACCTGATCTGTTTTGAGCACTGTAAAAGAGGAGTTAGAAATCAAAACACATTGTGTTAGTCCCAGGGAGGCCACAAAGGGTTGTGTCAACACCTTGTTACAGGCAAACATGAAACGCCTCGCCAGTTAGGTCATGAGTATGTAAGGGGCGTGGCCTGAAGACAGTAAACTGGGCAGAGCCTTTGCCATCAAGCCAAGCCTGTCAGCATTTTTAAGAGACAGGAGTGGTGCTGCAGTCTCTGGAGACTGGATCCACTGACCTTGAGGTCTTACAGTGCTGACTGCACTGACAGCTGTGAGATGGGTCTGGAGGATGCCCTTAGCTTTGGGAAGCATGCTTTCCCTGTGGCGTGAAATTTTGCTGAGCTTTTTTTGGAGATACCTGTCATACTTTGAAAAATCACATTTTCCTGCTTTCATTTGAGATCCTTGGGAAACTGCTGCTGGCCTGCTGAAATAATAATAGCAAACATGCTAGGAGAAGTCTCACACACTGCAGGCATTGATATTGTGCCCTTACAGCACATCCACCATAAGGCAACATCCAGAAAAGCCCTTGCATACAGAAAAGATTCTCAGGCAGCAATGAAAACTAGGCATGAAAAATAAGTGGATGTATTTAGTAGATTGTCTTCCTTAAAATTTTCAGCTTTTTAAGTTAAAAACTGATTTGAACTGAAGATAGAAAAAATAAAGAGAAATGGACACAGATGCCTTCCTTTCAGTGAACATCTGTCAGCTGAAAGCCAGGCCTAGAGGAACTTAAATGCTAAGTTAATAAATAAAAAAAAGACAAAATTAACTTTTTCTTTGTCTCTATAACTAAGCTACAGAATTCAGGCAGAAAAGTGCCATATCAGCCTTTGTGTCCATAAATTGCCCAAATGCCACCTGCTCAGACAGCATGCCCCAAAAAGCGTAGCTCACTCATTAGCTTGGTATCCTCCACTTTCCCTGCCAAGAGTCCTTTCCCTGTTTCAGCCCAAAGGAGGAATTGCTTGATGATGCCTAGCTGTGCCACATTTTTTAAAATATCTAGGAGATTTCAAACTCATTTACTGCTGTCTCCTACAAAGCATGTTTCGTAATGGCAGGGGTCTGCTTTTCTCTGTGTGTGTTGACTGCCCCACTGTGTATATACAAAAGATCTTTGGCTACAAATAAATTTTTTTTGCAATTTAAACACAAAAAATATGTTTGAATGAAGAATACATGCACCACGGTGGTAAGCGCGTATATTCTTCCAGCAATGAATGCATTTGAAAATAGTTACAGGAGCTGCAAAGCATTTTTTTCAAGCTGAATTTTTGTATGGGTTATGTTCTGTACACATATGAAAGAGCACTGTAAATGAACTATTTACACTTAGAAAATGCTTACTTTAGATGCTTTTCCAAACAGTAGATAGCCTTCCTAGAGGCCCAACAATTTTAGGCAATAAGCCTGCTTAACTTCCTTACATATAGCTCAAATTTACATATCAAAGCTTAATCGATACCTCCTTCAGCTGCAATTTGGGACTTTCCTCACAGCCAGTGAGCAGACATACCAGACACTTTTTTCCTTAGAATGCCTCAGATACTAATATTTTCTGAAGTTACCTGCTGGATGAGGCGAACTGAAACATTGATGTGCCAACATGTGTTGCTTAATCACTGTGGCATTTTTGTTACTCCTACCTTCAGCTACCCACTTTATAATTGCTGCATAGCTCATCCTTCTTTATTAGTTTGCTCATCCTTTTTTGATTTGCAGCAGATATACACTGTAGGGGTGCACCAGAGTGGCTGGTGGAAATCTAGTCACTGACATTCCAAATAGTCTCACAAACACATAATATCACGGAACTGAAGGCTATGGTAGCACATATGGCTTCCTGTTTTGCCCCTGATGTTCTGGTCTAAAGAACAAGTTGTAAGATCCATCACTTAAAGAGGGCAATAACCTAAACAGTCCAGCTTCCGCTCAGGAAGAAGTATTAAGATCTTGACACTATTAAATATTATCCTTTCTCTAATTTCACTCTAAGGAAGAGATGAGCATCTTATTGCTGAAAAAAGTAAACCTCCTTTGATTTCAGATGTGGATAAAGCAAGGCTGTATGTTAATGATTGTAGTACATGGATGATGTATAGATGTAATGGTGTTAAGATAAAAATTTATCTCAGAATACTACTAGAGTGAGTTTGTTTGAAATTCAGGCAACTGCATGCCTTCAACAAAGGCTGGATGATGCAGAACTAACAAAGATCTGATCATAACAAACTGTGTAAGCGGAGGGGTGAATGTCCACTATGATCAGGACTCCCATCCTTACACATGACATTGAGTACCATTCTGAATGCATGAGAGTATTCTGTTTGACTTTGGCCATTACAGGAGGATGCAGATCTCCCACATTTGGGTGACCACAGGAAGGCAGATGGTGTTGTTTGACAGCCGTTGTGTCATGCCGTAGAGTCACCGTATCGTCTACCCAAAGCTGACAGATATAATACAAGATCTGCACCTGACTTGTGTTGTTTTGGAATACTAAGTGGAAAACAAGTCGAGTACCTATACAAAAGTCATGTCAGTCATATGTAGGCAGATAAAATGAGCCCTCTGTGCAAAATTGGCGACTCCCATGCAGATGTGCCAGGTACTGTGGGCTGGCTGCTGGAGATGGAACCAGACATACATGTTTGGGCAGGTGAATCTCCTTGGTGCTTACTTAGGACGAGATGAATCACTTTCTAGGTTGCATGTTTTACACTGGTTAGATCTCCTTGAACTATCAAGAGCTCAGTTCAGTCACCTAAACACAGGCATCTTCTAAGATGCCCTGAGGCCCTCAGGACATTAAGGCAGAATTGCCATTACACTGGGTTTTCATGGCAAGGTTTTGGTAGCAGGCGTGGTTTCTGTGAAAAGCTGCTAGAAGCTTTCCCCATGTCCAACAGAGCCAAAGCAGATGGCTGCAAGACAGATCCACTGCAAGCCAAGGTCAAGCCAGCAGCGACAGTGGCAGTGCCCCTGGGATAATAGATTTAAGAAGAAAATTTACTGTGGAGAATCAAATGCATCTGGAGAGAGGAGTGAGAATATGTGAGAAGCACAGCCTTGTAGACACCAGGTTCAGTGAAGAAAGAGGGGGATGAGGTGTTCCAGGCCCATCAGCCCACAGTGAAGGCATGGTGAGATAGGCTGTTGCCCATGGAAATCAACACTAGAGCAGAGATCTATCTACTTGTAGCCCATGGAGGAGCCCATGCCAAAGTAGGTTTTTTGGCAGGACCCCAAGGGGACCAAGGCTGAAGCAGCCTATTCCTGAAGGACAGCACTCCATGGAAGGGACCCCTGCTGGAGCAGTTCATGAAGAACTGAAGAACTCCATGGGAAGGACTCATGTTGGAGAACTTCATGAAGGACTGTCTCCCATGGGAGGGACCCGACTGTCGATCAGGGAAAGAACGTGAGCAGTCTTCCCTCTGTAGATGAAGGAGCAGCAGAGACAACGTGTGATGAACCGACCAAAGGCTTCTCATTACTTAGCTGCCCAGCTACAAATTTTAAATTTCATAACTGCAATCCTACTTAACGTGGAAATTATTAGACTTCCAGTTTTTGAAGTAGTGCATCAATTCTTCTGGATAGCTGCTGTGAAGAAATGCTTAATGCAAAATGCTTTGGTTACTGTCCATGCATCTATGCTTTCATATCTCAGAGGTGAAATTGGCTGCAATAATTGTCAAGGTATTTTTTTGTTTTATTAGAAAATCTACTATTCAAGTCTGGACTGTTGTAGCATACTCTGTCTTAGCCTAATCTGGTTCAACTCCTCAACCACATTTGAAGAGATAGACCCTAAACTGTGCATACTTACTGTTCTGGTAATATATGTCTCGACTTCCTAATGGTTTTGAGCCAATCTTGGAAACACAGGAGTAAAGCCTTGCTAGAGTAACTGGAAATGGCTCCCAAGTACATTATGGTAGTATGAAGCATCACTAAAAGACTAAATGACTTCTCAGTTGACTATAAATCACATTTCAGTACTACACACTTCACACAGCACTGAGACTAAGTTTTCACTGTTCAGTGAAAATTGATTTTGTATAATATAATAGTCATGTTTATTAAAGAACATCATATGCCTGCAGCCCTGAAAAATGTTTATATGTTTGCAGTCCATGTTGTCTGTACGTTTAGTGTCTCAGCAGTTTAGTGCAATACATTTTAAATTACTAGTTTATAAAGCTTCAGCTCAGTTCAGTTTAAAGTGATATAACTCTTAACTGCAGAAGAGTCATTTAGGCAGAAAATCTTACAAAGAATTAACACACTTCAGTAGTTTTTAAAACCACTCCTATTTCTTTGTGAGCCAGTCTTTGCCTTGCAATAAATGAGATCAATATTTTCATGAGCCGAAACCAACAAGAAATAAGTATATGAACTGAGGTGTCATTCAACTGCTTATTGAAATACAGATTTAGCAAATACTAACTTGTCCTGATGTATGATTTTAGCAGGAGTCATTCTTACCAATTTACCTACAGAAAGTAATCTAAAGATATGATGATAGAAGTAATTTTGCAGCATATTCTTCCCTGACCGAATTTAATGCATAAAAGATTCAACTTTCACGTACATAAAACTCAGCATTGCATTTCCATTTTTTAATAGTAGGGCTTTTTATTTCTTCATTTAAATCCCTGTGGATCTTTCTTTGCATAGAAGATGTGGCATTTTGGCAGAAGTTTTAAAATACTATGAATTTGAAGAGGGAAGGGAAATGCTTCAGCTGTGCCTGAACTGAAGAGATAGGATGGCTGGACATGAAAAGTCACTATTTGTGCCTCCAGAGTGCTGTCAGCTCTGGACTGAGAGACAGGATTCAAGTTTTTAAGCCATCCTGTGGAGACTGAATGAAATTGGCTCCAAAATGATAACAGTGTATCACAAACAGTAATTAAAATAGGAGTGAGAAGAGTGAAATCATCTTTCTGGTCCTTTTTATACTGCAGCAGAGACCACAGACTGGGATTTTTACAGGTGTGCAACTCTTAGGGTTGAGATCCAGTCTATCCAGATCCCATCTAAATCGTTAAATCTACTTCACTTCTTTAAGTGATCCAGTTGCTCTGCATTCCAGGATTTTCGATCCTAAAGAGCCAAAATGGATTAGGCAACTCCCTGTTTGGTCTGCAACTTCCCTGGATACTCACTTTTGCTTGTTCACACAGACTCAGCAGACTTTGGAGAGACAGGTCCATTTCTTCATCCACTGCAATCAGGGTTCAGCTCCTGCCTAAAACACAATTGAAGCCTGTGGCTCATAAACCGTGTGGCTGGAGTTGGCAGGGAGCATTCTTCCGTCCTTTCTCTTATCCTTCAGCTCTGAACTCCTCTTGCCAGCCAAGCCCATGTCTCCAGCCCAGGAGAGGAAGAGTGAGGCCTGTTCACTATCTCCCTTCTTAGGAGAGAGGCAATTTCTTTTCCCCTCTGTGTTTACCCAACCTTTCTTTCACCAATAAAGAAATCACTTTTGAAGACAGGGAGATCATCTACTAACTCTTGTCTTGTCATCTGGGTAATGGGAAGTGTTTGTGGTCTCCTAGAATTATGAGACAGCATTTACAAGATTTCATTGTCAAATGGCCTTCCAAGACGATGTTTCGCCTTTCTCCCCTTTCCCATCACTTTCTGTGATTCAGGGTTTGAAATGTGTTTACTGGTTCCCCTGATGGAGGGCTTGTAAGATTTGGAAGGCTTTGCAGCCCCAGCCACCCATGCCCAAGGAAGCATCCAGACACCATATGTGTCCCCTCCCAGGTTACCGATTGTCATTCCTGCCCCATGTGAATAAAATATTAATTTCTAGGCTTGCCTTGAAGTTACTCCCCATTACCCTCAAAAGTAAGAAGGGCCAAAGTATTTTAAATTCTACTTTTCCTACAAGGGCATGTTCAAGATTTGCCCACTTCTTGGAGACACAGTAACAAAAGGGTAAAGAGAAAATGACTACAGTTTAGGTTTCTAATTTCCCACCTCACACTAGACCTTGCCACAGAATAAAAGGAAACTAATTCAGAATTCTTTATGAGATAAAAGGAAATTATGATACTTGAAACAGCAGTAGAAGACTAGAGTGGCTATGATTCAAAAAAAAGGCATTTGAAGCTCTCCTCCACTCTCTCCAGCTTAAAAAAAAAAAAAAAAGTTGAGATGAAAGTGATTTGATACTTACGGCTAGGAGAGGAAGAGAGGAGAATTCAACATCTTCCCAAGCATTCCTCAGCACTGCATTCATTACACCAGCAGGTGTGCTTTGGACCTGACAACACCATGTTTCTAGTTTCAATACAATCACTTACTAGCTGTCTCTAAAGCAATTCTGAGAAGGTAAATCTAGAATGCTGTTGCACAGCTTTCCACTGGAAACAGCTATTGATCAGCAAACGGAAGTACAATTTGACAGCTAGCACTTTGCACTTAAGAGACAGAATAAAGAAGTAGTTTTGTTATGCAGTGATGGAAGCAGTAGAGAAAATGCTCGTCTAATTCAGGCAGTGATTTTTTTAAGTAGTTTTCTCAAGTGTTAGTGAAAACTTCTGTGTCTTGAGATGAAATGCTGAGACTGTAAATCTATTACACAAGGCTATTTGCAACTGACTGTATGCTTACACCATTTGGAAATATGCTGGTGAAAAGAGAAGGGGCAGTAAAACAGAAGATGGTGATTATAAGCACTGAGACCACTTGCTCCACGATAGATGCTACTGGTGTATGGCTGTTAGCTCTTCTGTGGAGATTTTAAAATGAGGAATGAGTTTGCTGCATTGAAGCCAGTGCATGACATGACCTCAGAGAAAATAGTTAAATGAATCTAAAGCAGAAATAGAGTTATTTTACCTAGAATTAAGTATCCCAGAATATTCATGCTCTTTGGGATAGAAACAGAAATGCTCAGTCAGAACACTGCCGAATTTCATTGCATGCACTGACTGCATACCTAGCAAAGAAAATCTCAACACAGCCTGAGGGAATATTATATTGACACTCATGTATTATCAAAAGTTGAATGTTCAGTAATCACCAATACAAAGAGGCTGAAAGTCAAATCTTGATCTGCTTACTTGGGACAGAGTTTGAATTGTGCTTGCTCAGCAAGACAGACCCAGTGGAGCCACGCTTTGAACTCGAGGAGCAGTGAGGGAGACCTGGATGTCTGCAAGTGTTTGGCTGACCTTTCTGCATGGTTAATATTGCACAATTTGTTAGACTGTCTGTTAGGAAAAAATATATTGGCTCAGAGCAGTGAGTGATTGCGTTGTCCTAAAACACAAACCCAAGCTTTCTTTGTAAGAAAAAAACACAAGCAATTGGAAGCCACATTGCACATTTTCTGTCATTTGCACTAAAAAAACCCCTAAAATAAACAAAAAAAGTTTTCATCTGACAGACATGCAGGTGAAGTGACAACATTGTGCCAGCAACTTATGGTCAGATTCTGTCCCTCAAAAATGGGCTGCTTGCATCAGAAGCACAGTCACTCTAGGCTTCCTGGACAGTTTTTGAAGAAGGTAGCCTCTTCCAGAAGCTGACAAACATCTTGGCTAGACTGACTTAGAGTAACACCATGAGGCTATTTCTTTCTTTTGACTGTTGACAGGCTCTGGAAAAAACAAGCTCCTAAAGCAGGAGCTTCTGCTAAGTGCTTACTAATTGGGGCTGCCCAAGTACAAATAGGATTGATGTAGGTTTTAGTTAATAATTAGCATATTAAAAGAGAATCAAGATGTATCTCAAAATCTTTTGTGTCCCCAGAGACCCAATGATTTTTTTTCCTTAAATGTTATCAATGGACTCAGCATCACTCATACCCTATTTTAGGCTGTGGTATTTCTGAGACATGCCTCTGTATCCCAATTTTTAAGATACTTTGGCAGAGACATCCAGTGAAGGCATTACACTTTCCCTGAAATCAGGTCTGTAGCTGAACACGAGCCTGACTCTTCACTCCTTGCACAGGGACAACTGCAGCGATGCCCCTACGCATTTAACAACTAACCTCCAGCTTCTGCAAGTAACTAGCAAGTGATGCTAAAGGCCTTTTTCTGTTGCTGCAGCTCTGTTGTCATAACAGAAGTAATTTACTGTAATTGAATTTCAGCACCTTGTCAGACTGTATCCCAAACTCACTCTTGGCAGACAATGACCAGCCTTGGTTCTGGGCCTGCTGCCCCCTGTTCCCACCCCACAAACTTCCTCCCTTAGGGAAGAGGTGTTGATGGTCCCCTGGACTGTTCAGACCTCCATCCCTCTAACAGAGCAATTACTTAATTACCACCAATGGAAGACTTACTCCACTCCTGCCTGCTTCATCTTTGGTCTCTTCTTTAAAAACAGCAAAAATCAATCCCCAAAACTGATCTGAATCAGTGCAGAAAAGATGGAAGTTCTAGAAACAGGCTTGGCAAATGCCCTGCCTGAATTTGAGAGGGGTGAGAGCCCATCCTGTGCACTAGAAGAAACCTTTGTCAGATCACAACTGTCGTTTAAATCCATCGACTCACTATTAGCAATTACCTGCAATTTTCCCCCGAGAGCATTTATTTTCTAAAAATAAAATGAAATTATCTAAATGCCTTGATCCTGTAGTTAAACAACAGCTTTATCTCCTGGGAACATCTCTCTGACCCTAACAGCCTGTCTAGTAGAAGTTTTATTCTTAGATGTCCCAAAACATGTTGAGTTCATACAACTGAATACTAGGTTTTGCAATGTGTGGGGCTATTTCTTGCTTAGCAGTCCTGATTGAATTGTTTTGTCCTAAGGAGATGAGAATGGCAGTTCCTTTAAAGAGACCTTCCTTTAAAGAGCAATCCATGCATCACGCCTGCTCAATTGTAACTTAAGAAGCGTAACTCAGTAATCAAACTTAGCTCGATCTGTTTCCTCCCCGCAAAGATTCGTGAGGCATTTCTAATCGGTACTTGTTTTGTGTGCAGTAAGCAACCAAATACACCAAGCTCCTACTCGTAGGAAGAAAAGTGTTGTTACTGGGAGGTGGCAGCCCATGAATTCCCGGGGAGGGGGCGGGGAGGAGTGATTGCACGATGTCCTTGGACGACGAGTTTCTCTGCAGCTACTGTTACGAGAGATCGCAGGTGCGATGTGTCTTGCCAAGGAAGCACGACGGAAATACTGAGTGAAGGGAAAATCGTTTTTATTTCCTCGCCTTTACCCCCAACCCCTCGAATCGCTCCCTCCCCTCGGCCTGGCGCAGGGATCTCATACTCCCCGACGGCGGCACTGCAGCGGGGGTCGGGAGTGGGCTACGCTCAGACCCTCACAGAGGACAGATCTGGCCGTCGAGTCTTTCCGCGGGCTCCTCAGAAAAGCCATTTCAGGGAAAGGGTGCAGGGCAGCGGCGAGGGTCCCTTCTCCGAGGGGTCACCGGAGCCGCAGCGAGGTGCGGGCGCCCGGCGGGGCAGGAGAAGGGCTGCGGGGCTGCGCCTGCCGCCCGCGGATGGGAATCTTCACCCTAAGCGGCCGTGGGGCTACACAGAGGCGAACTCGAGGGGAAGAGAGGGTCCACCTCTCCCCGAGGATCCCACGCCCCGCTTCCCCCCCTTTCCTTCCCGCCCGCCCCGTCTCACCCCGTCTCCTGCCCGGCGGCAGCTCTCCCCGATGGAACCGGCCGGGAAGGATGCAGGCGGCAGCTCCGAGGTAATTATTAATGGCCGTGCCCACCGGGGCGTGGGGGATAGGGGGGGCGAGGTGAGATAAAATGGGGCGGCGGGGAGCTGGGAGGCGGGCGCTGCCGTCGCGGAGCCCCGCCGGGAGCATGGCCCTCGCCGCGCCGCTGCTGCTCGTGCTGCTGCTGCTGCTGCTGGGGGGGCCGCGGCGGGGGGG
>VZRE01011749.1:116838-187533 GCA_013396775.1 Cephalopterus ornatus
CCACCTTCCCCGCCGGCTTCGTGTGGGGCGCGGGCAGTGCCGCCTACCAGACGGAGGGCGGCTGGCGCCAGGGCGGCAAGGGCGCCTCCGTCTGGGACGCCTTCGCCCACCGCCCGGCCACGCCGCCCGGGGCCGCCCCGCCGGGGCCCGTGGGCGGCGACGTGGCCAGCGACAGCTACAACAACCTCTTCCGCGACGTCGAGGGGCTGCGGCGCCTGGGAGTCTCCCACTACCGCTTCTCGCTGTCCTGGTCCCGGCTGCTGCCCAACGGGACGGGGCCCGCCAACCCCGACGGGCTGGAGCACTACCGGCGGCTGCTGCTCCGCCTGCGGGAGGTGGGCGTCGAGCCTGTCGTCACCCTGTACCACTGGGACCTGCCGCAGGCCCTGCAGGACGCCTTCGGCGGCTGGACCAGCCCCGTCCTGCCCCAGCTCTTCCACGACTACGCCGAGCTCTGTTTCCGGCACTTCGGCGGGCAGGTGCGCTACTGGCTGACCATGGACAACCCCTACGTGGTGGCCTGGCATGGCTACGGCACGGGGCGACTGCCGCCCGGCGTGCAGGGAGGCCCGCGCCTGGGATACCTGGCGGCCCACCACCTGCTCCAGGTAAATGGCGGGTGGCAGGAAAGGGTCCTGGCGTCTCCTTGGTCCCCAGGCCGTGCCAAGGGCGATGCCGCGGAGGCCACCCTTCGCCCGCCCCGTTGGCAGACCTGTTCCCTGGTTGACCACTGGCATGGAAGACAAATCAGTGTACCCGACAGAGTACGGGCAGCCGATCTATGGGCAAAGGATGGCAAAACTCAGAGGTGGGAAGCAGGAACTTTGTAGCTGTGATTATTTCGTGTTGGTGGAAAGGTGCAGAGTTAAAGCATTCTGTGTTTTGCAGAAATGTTCCATCCTGACCCCAGCAGTTTGATTGCCATTCTGGGTGGGAGAGGGAATGCACTCGGCTGTGCCAGTCCAGCCCTGGCTTTCTAAGGTGGAAATGTGTAATAAATAAGACTGTGCAGGGGATTCATGTATTTGATAGAAAAATCTAGCTGAGTTAATGGAGATGTATGTTAGAGGTGGCTGAACTGTTTTAGAGACATTTTCTTGACACAGTGTGGGGTTTTTTTGAGTGTGAACACTTTTTGGGAAAAGAGATCTTCAGTTCCCCAGTTAGTCTAGTAAGTGACACAAGTAGTTTTCTATATTTAAGTTTTATCAGTGTACGTAGTAGTTGCTGGGAGAAACCATTGTGGATTCTCAGAAAGAATTAACTGTGCACGAATCCATCCAGCGACAGGAGAAAGGCTTCAGTGTAACTGGAATGGTGTGACCCTTAAGGCATGAGCTATTGAACCTTAATACACATTCACAAACTCTGCTAATATTCATCTTACTGGCCGGAATTGTACCCTAATGAGTATTGTATATTAGACAGAACACCAAGAAAACAACACATGCCTTATTTGGCTTTTTGCCACTTCCCTGCGTTACTTTTGCATTCTTTAGCGCTACACGTAAGTCAAAGGAAAAATATAGATGGGGAAAATGTGTGTAAAATTTCAGATTAAATTTCTGATCCTCAAAATTTTAAGCTCTTTGTTTAGTTACCATGGTGTGTACGTGACCATGTTTCCTGTTTGAGTATATCCAGCATTATCATAGTATCAGAGTCCCTCATAATCTCAAGCATGGGCTTGTTCTTGTAAAAGCTCTGTGAAGGAAGATGCTTTTCTACTTAAAAAATGAGAAACTGAGGCACAGACTTGCCTACACCATGTATAAAGTAAAATTACACCAGGAAAGTCTACTAATACTTGGTTTGGTGACAGAACCTTACTATTAGCTTTGTCCTGATGATTGTCTGTCAGGATTTTCACATTAGTGGACATTTCTTTTTACGCACTGTGTAAGGTGGCATGATATTGTGGGTTTTTTTCCACGTTTCGTGAATGAGGGATTGAAACACAGGTGTAATTAAGACCCAGAGTGTTCACCGGTTGTTAGTGCCCTTCTCCTGGCATGTCATCTTTTTAGCATATTGATGAGTTATGTTATAGTTCCAGCTCTTGTACAAGTCAGACCCCAAATCTCAACTCACCTACAGAGAAGATCAGGGACTTGAAGTATATGCAGAGATGCTCTCATCTCTGAATCCTCCGGCAGGAGTCCTCAGTAGAGGCAGAGCCTAACTTTTCGGCAGAGAGAAGAGAACAGCTTTAACCCTGAAAGCCATCTTTTCGTTCTTGTATCTCCATAGCTTATTGATATTAGACCTTTCAACTTGTGGAAGCAATGAAGGAGGAAGCTAGATAGATAGTATGGCTTCTTCACAGCCTGATATCCATAGATAAAGTGTATGTAATTGTGTAAGGAAAGATTAAGCTCTACCATACATGGTAAAGGATGAATTTACATTTCCATGCACAAATTAAATTCTTGTCTTACATAGTTCTTGAGTGATTGACTGCAACTTGAATGATGTTCTTTAATGTGTGTCTGTGGGTTGCATATAGTCTTGTAGGGGAGTTTGGTCGGTTCTCAGCAGTGTGCACAGCCTTGATTTGGATCAGCAGGGTGTACAGGGATACTGCTTTATCACATAAGCTGCAGGATGTGTGCAGCACCAGATGGTGTTGCTGGAAGATACAGTCCTAATAGACCCACCAGAAAAGATGTGGTTGTATCATCCCACACAAAGAAAATCCCCTTTCAGTTGCCTAACCTTTTGCAGCTTATGTCTTACATTACCAAGAAAGTCTGGTTCCAGGTTTCTTCTTAATCTTTTTTTTTTTTTCCTTCTGTGTCTCAGTCTTGTATTTTAATTTTTTCCAGGAAAACTGAGCTTGCAGAATGTGTTTGGTTTTTTTTAAAGATAAAATGTATTGTCATAAATGTTTGATTCTTAGTAAATGAGCAGACTAACTCTTAATATGGATGTTTTCTGACTTTTTCCCCCTTATTTACAATATGCAGTGTTAAGTGTCTTCTCTCAGAATATATTCAAACCAAAGACTTGCAGAAGTGGAAAGCTAAAGCTAGTGAAAGCTGATGCCTACTAATTTATTTTACTGGATGCTAATTATGCTAAAAGGCAAAATAATTTCCTTTAAGTTCTTTAAAATGTGACAGATACAAATGTGGATTTTGGGCTTCGTCTTTCTGAGCGACTTTTGTATTATCTGAAGAAATAATCAAATAAGACTTTGATTCAATTTAGGTTGTTCAGTTCAGGGCTGGTGAAAAGTTTGGTCTAAGTAATGATGTTCGAATTTAGCTTGAATGGATTTCAGTGTATTGTACTGAATGTTTTACTTACCTTTCATTTTTCTGAACTTCCTTAAGTGAATCATAATAGATGCTAAATGGACGGAGTAAGAGACACTTTTTAATAAACAGGAACAAATAAAAATAATGTAAAAATCTTGTAAGAAAAAAGATTTTATTAATGCGTCCTTGGTGTGTTATTGAGGGATGTTGATCAGTATTCAGTGAAAATTTCACCCTTTTATAGTATTTCCACTGACACTTGTCATTTTTGATGTCTAAGCCCTTCAAATGTGGTAAGAAGTGGAGGAAGCTGTACATGTTTATTCACAAAATAAATGGAATGGATCAAGTATATTTCATAAAAGTTGGCATTCTCTTGAGTCAAGAGCCAGAAAATGTAATGCCAGTGATCTGTCATGTATATGATGCATCTCTTTCTCCAGACAGGAGTTGAGAGGTCAGTGTATTATGTTCTGGTTTTTGCAAATGTGTTTTTTCATTAATGGTTCGCAGTATGTTGTCTGAGTTGAACATACTCGGATTTACTCAATATAAACAGCATTTGCAGAAACAGAAGAACACATTGTTTCCCTGAAGAAATGAGTGGAACTGCTGCCTGGAAACCAGTCACATGGCAACAGACCGTTTTCTATTCCAAAACTCTTTCCAAAACAAAAGGTAAGTACTCTTTTGTTGACCTTCAGTGCTAAACCTAATAAAGTATCAGCAATTTCAGCATAGGAGAGTGGTCTTTTCTTGGTGCGTATCGTTACTTTCAAAATTCAGACAGCCTTCAAATTTTCGCTCAGTGCAAGTGAAGTGGTCTGGGATTTTCTTGAAAGTAACACTTAGTTGTGAATACATACAGAATTTTTAGGAAGAAGGAGGAATAATTCTAAGTAATAGTATTTTTTTTCTCTTTTTAGTTAGGACCTAATTCAGAGAAGAAATTGGTTCTGGTCTGGTTTTGAGTATCAGCTGGGTAGTATATGTTTATGGTAGTGATTATTCTGATCATAATTAATTTGAATCAGGTATCTTTCAAATGTCAGGGATGACAAAGAAGTGCAGTCAAATCATAGTGCAAGTTCACATCTGATGCTGCAGTTTTCTATGCTAGTAGCTACCAAAGGGTATATTTTATATTTGTTCACAAATTATATTAAAAGCTATAGTGAACCTTTTTCAAGCTTTAATCATCAAAAGAAAAAGCAATGAATTGTTTTTCATTTTAAAATGTGTTAAACAGAGGAGTTTGGGTTTCAAAGATGCTCATTTTATTAAAATTAGCTCCAAAGATAGTATTTGTAACTTTCTTCTTGCTGTTTTCTCCTTGTTGTTTTCAAATATTGCACTGCAACAAAAAAAAAAGCAGTCTGTTATCTTTACAGAGTACTTTGACTTTTAGTTATAGAAATACAGAAATATCAGGACTGCAAGGAGAATAAAGTGTAAGAGGAAGAGTAAGAGTGGACCTTCCTCAAGTGTAGGGGTTCTGTAACTTGAAAAACTTTGTAGACATTATAGGAAATCTTATTAAAGCTCAACAGGCAGGACCTGGAAAGACTACACTGAAGTGGTATGGAAGCAGACTTTGTGCTCTCTGTGTGGAAGAAAACCAGGTCAAGCCTCTAGGTATGTTAAGTCCCACGTCAATTCTTTTGCTGTTCATTATGAGGATGGGGATTTCTTGAGAGTCTGTGTTCATGATGAGGTTTTTAGTGCTTAATAGTTGTGGCTTTATGGCTGGGAATCTCGGTGCTAAATTCTATTGGCAGCCCCAAATCTGTGTTTTTCATGTCTCATTTTAAGTGCCACGTGCCTGATTTTTAATTGTTGCAGTAACTCTTGCTGGAGGTACCTAGGTGATAATTCTGGTTCCTAGGCAAGGCAGTCTAGTATGCTTCCTTTTTAAATAGCACGCTTTTCATGTTGGGCAGGGCTCTGCTCAGTGCTGGAATGATAATGGTTAACAGCAGTTTGATACAGATAAGAGCATTTAGATTGGCAACATAAAATTCGCATCTGATAAAGTCTAACTGGGTAAATGAGTGTAAAGCTGTCTGCTCCTTGGTGCCGTTTTGTTGTGCATTAATAAAGCCTCATAAAGCGTGAGATATTCTTGGCTCTCCCCTTCAACCACTTTCCTCAAGCAGAAGACATTATGTATTTGTTGTAGTTTTGAGAAATCCAAAGTAAAGTGTGTGATAGAAGTCATGTTACTGTGTATTCCTTTTTATGACAAAATTTTCCAATTTCCGTTTCACCTTGTTTCTATGCATGGTTTCTAGTACTTAAAGGTAATTAGTTGATGGGCATAATTCCTATCTATACTTGGGACCTGGAAAATAAAGCCTAGCTTCAATTTTTGCAGAGTGAAATGTATATTTCAGTTCAAGATATTTCACCCTATTTTAGGGCCTACCTTTCCTTTTAGACTGAAAGCTAGGAGCTCTTAGAGCTTCTCACATGAAACCTCTATTCCACAATCGTCAGCAGGTTGAAAGTGCAGAGACAGTCCTTTCTGTTGAAAGTGTTGTCTTCTGTAAGGAAGAAATGCTTTATCACGTAAGAGAAAGTTGTTTCACTCATCACATAGCCATCTTCTAGAAGGTCAAATTCTGATCTTTCTTGATTTGGGACAAATTAAATCAGAATATGACTGTCAATTTCTTGGGCAATTACCTTAGCTTTGTTCCTCACATGTGTTAACTCTTTCTTTAAGGCCAGGTTGAAGGGGGCTCTGAGCAACCTGTTCTAGTGGAAGGTTCCCTGCCCATGGCAGGAGGGTTGGAACTAGATGATGTTTAAGGTCCCTTCCAACCCAAGCCATTCTGTGAATCTATGATCCTATGACAGGTTGTAGCAATTACAGGATTTGTGTTGCCGGTTTTAGTATTAAATAAAAGTACTTATGCTTGCATATTTGCCTGCCAAAGCATATAGAAGAGTGTCACAGGTAAAACTGTGAATTCTGATATTAGATTAAATCAGAAGAATGGAACAGAAGAATATGGTTGAAGATAACATCTCAGGATGTTTAGGAAATTACCGAAATGAAGACTGGACAGATCTCTGATGGAGAAGGTGACTCATAGAACATGACTGTGAAAGAAGAGACTAGCTGCTGGAGGATGAGATGAATTACTTCACCTGAGAAAAAATGTGTAAGCAGAAAGTTGTCAAGAAGGAAGAATAATGAAACACAAAAGGAGAAAGTGATGTTAACCATGGCAAGGGACTGGAGTTTTCAGTAAAATGGGATGAGTAGGAGATGAATGATACCAAGGAAGGGAAGGACTTAGATTCACATTGGTGTGCTCTGTAAATACTCCTGGACATAAATATGACTGGATGAAAATTCAGAGTTGAAAGACCATATGCACACACACACAAAAAGATAAAAGTTCTTTATCAATACAATTAGATTGACTCTTAGAAGTCATGGATAACTTTGCAGGAAAGAGCTGCCGTAATGGCCTTTCAGTATGAACAAAAATCTTTTAAGACAGCTGGAGCAGTTTGAGAAAAGAGACTTTTGGTGGCAGTGGAGGTGACAGTACCAGTAAATGTATATTCTTCCTCTTTGCTTGCAGATTCATAACAGAATGATATATGACATGACTTAATTCTGAGAACATAGTTCAGTGAAAGAAATGAAATCCAGTCTATATTAACAGTAAACAGTTTGTTTAGGATATCAGTAATGGCAACTTCTGGCTTGCTGTAGTAGCAAGGGGTGAGCTGACAGGGAGCCATGCACATTTCCAAGGGGCTGTCACTTCTGTCTGCACATGATAATTTTGTCACTTGCATTTGAGGTCTCATGTTGACAGCTGAGACTTGACTTTTGTTTTAGTCAGCTTAGCACACCTCTAAAGACAGCTGAATAGTTTAAAATTGGCCAGGATGGATTATACTATGGAAATGCCTTGCAATTTTGTGAGTCCAAAAGTCAACTCAGGAATCATTTTGTAGGTAATCTGTTAATGCCCTTACTAAAGGCTAGAAAATGTTGGTATCACTGGGATCATATTTTACAAGCTATTTGCTTTACAGTTGGGAAGACAGTAGCATCTGTTTGTTTTAATTTTGCTTCTAGAAAAGACATCAAATGGTCGGGTGGGGAAGGGGGATAGAATAATAGCTGTTGGTCACATGTTCTGCTATAAGTTCACAGTGATTTTCGAATGCCTTTTCTCAGTCAGCTTTTTTTTCATTCTCTTGAATATGTAGTAGCTCCACTGCATCACTTGTTTTTCAGAGCTGAGGGCAAAGTTTACTCAATTTGTTTGTTTAACTTTCAGCATTTTAGGAAATAAAATAATTTTTTGCTGCAGGCATGGAACTGTGGAACATAGTTATTGATTAATTATTCTAATTATGGTTCCTTAACTCAAATATGTATGGAAATGGTAGAATTATGCAGCATGTCTTTTCTTTTGAGAAGTAGGTTGTGAATATATTGCATTGTCAGGCTGAGTGATTTTTTAAAATTTTTTTATTTATTAACATTTTTAATTTTTTATTTTGTAAGTAATAACATTTTGTTTAAAATTCAGTTCAGCTATTCTGACCTCAAGTTTGAAAAGAATGTTCAACTGACTCCTGACTGCACAGTGATGACATACTTTTTGTAGTACTTCTTTAATTCTTCATTTCTTTTCCTGTCATAGTGCAGTGTTAACTTGGGTACAGACGATACTGCAGGGAGAAGGGCCACCACAACAGAATGTCCATCACCAGTTACGTGTGCCATCAGCAGGCAAAATCCCGGCCAGAAAGAGTCGTAACAAAACATGGAGTGATAGGACAGAGGAGTATTAGGAAAACAGACAATGCATGAGGATCTGGTGAGATGTAGGGGTCACTGGCCATAAGTGGGAATGCAGGAGCTGGATCTGTGGGACAGTACTTTGGTTTTGTGTGTATATTTAGCATTGAAAATTAAACTTGATGTGAAATGAGTCCCCATGGATGAGTCATTCTGTGTTTGTTTTTTTTTTTAATAAATGTCCTATGAATTTTTTTGAGGAAGCTGACTGGTGATTTAAGGAAATCACAGACCATGATTCACAAGGATGGGGCCTAATTCAAGGAATCTGCAATGGCTTATGATGCCCACTTGCTGTCCCCACATTGGCACCAGTACTGGGAGTGGGGAACACATGACCAGTCTGCAAATGAAAAGAGGGAGGCTGCATTAAGTCTGGGTTCCTCAAAGGAACTTAAGGAAAATAAGTGAGAATTGATTTTTCCTATAGGTTTTTGGGGAACCCTGTCACTTTCAAGCCCTTAAGTAAATTAACAGGTTGAACAGATGTATTCCTCTTGTCTTGAAGAAAATGTGCATTTCCATGTTCAAGAAGCATCTCTCCAAGACCTTGGAAATACACTGAAGGAGCTCTTGAACTCTGTTTATCATCCTACTTCCCGTCCCAACCATCAACATACTTCTTGTTTTGAATGAGAAGAGAATATTGGGGTATATCATGCAGGAAAGAGAACGGAGCTGTGGGAATATGATTCAGCTGCAGTTTTGCATCTTAATTATACACTTGATAGGAAAAAAAAAAAAAGTCCTTTTTTCTTCATACCCCTCTGTCATATCAGCTAGCTTTTTCTAATCTTCCTAATACCTCCTGAATTCACAAAGAAATATAATGTAATTAGAGCAAGTCAGAAAGATCTAAAACCTTCGAAACTGGAATATGCTCATTCATTGAAACTAAAATATATGAGAGACTTCAGTTTTCCAGAAAAAGTTGAGAACTAGGAGAAATAAAAATCAATAATTTTATTTTCATTTTGCTGTGAAGAGTCTTGGTTTTCCATTTTAATGTGATACTGAAAAATTTCATTTTGATGTAGTGAGTCAGTCAGTCATTTCACACTCAGCCTTCTGTATTCTTTCATTGGATGAGTGCCCAGTGCTTCAAATTGGGTCAGTTTACCCTTGTGAAATTGCTGTGTAACCTGCTGCAATATGACTGACTTACTGAAGCTGCAGATTGATGCTTTTTCTTCTCTGATGAAAGAAATAAAACAGAGCTGTCAGGACAGAATTCTTGCACTGTAGTGGTTACTCCGTGTCTCGTATTTGTAGCTGGGCTGCTTGTGCCACTTTTCTGTGAAACTGTAATTATTCAGCCATTTATCCTGCTCCTCTTTCCTATTTCTGGTAAAAAAGTGGTACTTGAAGGAGGCAGTTGCTTGACAGGGGGAAAAATTATAATAAAAGCAGCATCAAATTGGCACAGTCATTCCAATTCTGAGTGTTAGAACCAGGGAACTGTGGAACAGGGCAGCTCAGAAACAGCCTTTTCCCATAGTCCAGCTTAGGGTAATGAAATAGAGGCCACTTCAGAATTGGTTGGTGGTGAAATGGTTGTAGAGAGAGCATTGTAACGCTAAGCCATGAAAGGTGAGAACCCTTAACCAACAGTAGTCCCACTTTACCCAAGCTGGATTCTTCTGGAGAGTAATGTTTCCCATGTTACTGGTAATTTGGAATAGGTTTGTAGAAACCAGAGGGGATGAGTGTAGGTCTGAATGCCATACTGGTGCCAGCCTGTGGGATCTGGTTTTGTGGGCTCTTGACTGGTGGTTAGGAAAGAATTTAAATTATTAAGGAACAGTGATGTTTCTTGTTAGGCCTCTTTTTTTTTCTCTTTCTCCGTGCCATGGCCAGGCTCCCAGGATGATTAAGGCATTTTACCTAAATAATTTGCCTTCTGTTGCAAGGGTTTAGGATTGTGATAATATATTTGATTTTTTTTTGGTTTATTCCTGTGGCTCACTATGACATCTGGAGCATTTAGTGTTTTTTTTTTTTGTGAGTTAAATATCTTGGGATTTGCTTTTTGGCTCATAATGCCACGAACATAGAATCACAGGAGGGTTTGTGTTGGAAGGGACCTTAAAGTTCCAACTCCACTGCCTTGATGTGGCATCCCACCTTTGAGGGGAAGGGAACATCCAAGATTCATAGATGCTCATGGTTAGAAAGGAATGACAAAAGTCAGAGTCCACAGCTTATCTTCTAGGCTTCTACATGTGGGACACCTTCCACTACATCAGGTTGCTCGAAACTCTGTCCAGCCTGACTTTGAACACTTTGAGGAATGGACCATCAAGAGCTTCTCTGGGGCAACCTTGTCCAGTGCCTCACCACCTTCACAGTGAAGAATTTCTTCCGAATATCTGCTCTAAACCTTTCAGGTTAAAGCCATTCCCCCTTGTCCAATCTCTACATACCCTTGTGAAAAGTCCGTTTCCAGCTTTCCTGTAGGCCCCCTTTAGGCACTAGAAGGTGTTAAAATGTCTCTCTGGAGCCTTCTGTTCTCCAGGAGGGGGCATATAGTTGATATTATTGTGTAACGTTTAAAGCTAAAGGCTACAATATTGCAGGCAACTAAGCTGGATGATTAATATGTCTCCTTTCCATATGTGGTTGAGGGACCGTTTGCTTTGCGTGGGTGCTTCTGGGGAATATTGTTTTAGGAATGCAGTGAGTATGGAACGCTGAACTATAAAGAGAGAGAGAAATAGAAAAGGGTCAAACATAGGTTGGAGCAGCATGTTTCCAGTGTGGGAAAGGACCTGGAGGGTCTGGAAAAACTTGTGGGTTAGTACTAGCATTTTCTAGACCCGAGGACATGTAGAAATGCCTGAGTGAGATATTTAAGTATCTAGGGGAAAAAATTATACTGGGAGGTATAGAAAGACAAGGAAGTTAATTGGTATGTCAAATACGCAATTTACCAAAGTAAACTGTTAACTGTCAGAGAGTGAGTCTTGCTGTGGCACAAACACTGACATTGGACATAAGATAGAAACAGTAGCAATGACAAGCTGCCAGGCAGGCTCAGGTTTTTGTTATGTAGTAAAGTAATTCCAGTTTTTTGAGTGGTTGGTACAAGCAGCTGAAGATTTTCCTCTCAAGCACCTTATTCTGGAACTGCTTCAGTGGTAGTGAGAGGGATTGGACAGCCTCACCCATTGCAGTGATTCTTGTATTCTACCCTTATTCACCTACAAGAGTAAGAAAAAAGTACCTTCTCAGTCCCCACATTATGTTCGTGGTAAGATTTATTATCGATCCCACCACTGAATAATTCACTATTGTTTTGTGCCATAACTGTGCATAGGTTTGGGAAGCACCAGCCCAGAGTCTCAGTTTTATGTCTCAAAATCTTCAAAGGCTAGAATATGTCCAGGAGACAGCCAGTAGGTGCCCCTCTGGAGTGTGGCCAATGAAACCACTGCAGTTCTGCACTAGTGGAGTGACACTGCTGATGTAAATACTGAAAAAAATGCAGATTATTGCACCTGTAGCATAACATGGTAGTTTGGATACCTGTTCTAGATTAAAAAATGGTCTTTGGTTGACTGTGAAATGGATGGTTTAACTGAAGAGTAGTCTGTGAGATATGCAGGTAATTTTTTTGATCAGCTTGTCTCATCCAGATTGAGGACACAGGAGAGCATGCAAGAAAACCAGTATGCAAAGAAAACCAAGGGTGGACATGGCCAATACAGAGTGATCGGTTTTGATGTCACTTGGCCCCTAGCTCTCGAGCTCCTCTTCATGGTGCTAAAGGAGAGCTGGATGGAGGTTACAGTCTGCAGGGTCCCCACATTCACCTTCATGTATAGCATGGAAATAATTTGTGGGTGTAACTGGGGCAGTCTTCAATCTGCAAAGATTATCAATAGCAGATGATACCCAACAGCTGAAAAACCAATGTTAAAGTACCTGGGGTTCATGTCTACCCTGAGTTACAGCTGACAGCAGCAGGGCATTCTGCTACTTTGAGTGAGGCTATAGCATGGAAAATTACTCCTGCCCCAGAGTTTAGAAGTATCATCATCATGCTGTCTGCCAGGTAGTGTTGCATCAGCTCTGAGACACAGTTTGGCATCTGCTTGGCCTTGCAATAGCTGGCTTTCCAATAACCATTATAAAATGTGGTTTAGCATAAAGATATTTCTCTTAAAGTGGTTTGGCAGCATTCCCAGTGATCCCAGAGGGAAGAGCAGCTAGGACTTTTTCTCCAGCTCTGAGCCAGCTGTCCACTGGGCTGACCAGGGGTGGAGCTGTGTGTACTTTGGCTCTGCACCACAACTAGCGAGTAAAGACATGGACCAAGCTGTCCTTTGCTGCCCGAAATCCTTTGGCGTAGATCTGTGTAATCGAAAGTGGTTGGGTGCCAGAGTCATACAGCGGGGCTGCATGAGGGCTGGTGGTGGCTGGGTGAAGATGGAGGAATGCAATGCATGTGCTTTGCTAGGCAGATGCTTCATCACAGTGCAGCCATCTCCCTTGCAGACTGTGGAAGTGAATGCAGAGGAGAGCAGTCACACTTGAGCTAATTTTAGGACATGTTAACCAGAGACATCTACATTTCAGCTTGCCATCTTAGGGTCCTTTTACAAGTAACAAAAAGTAGTGAGCATGGTGTCTCTCATCCTATGACCAAAAAGTACGATAATGTCCCATTTCTGTCTGTGGAGTTATAGAAAAACCTGTGGTGACAAACTCAAACCCAGACTTTTTGTAGACAGACTTTTACCCTTAGTCTAATGAGAGTCTGCAAAGGTGAGGTAGATGACAGGTGCTTTGTGTTCCTGTGTACTTCTCGGATAGTGGGCTCTGATGTAGGGTCTGGATCATATGCAAATTTTGCCTGAGTCTCCTGTATTTCAGGCTTGTAGTACCTTCTGCCATGTCTGTGGGGAAGACCTATATCTCATGCTCTCCCCTAGTTTTCCTGGGTTGTGAGCTGAGTCTTCTGACACAGGAAAGCAGCTGAGGTTCCCCCCTGCAAGGCTGGTGAGTAGCACCTGCATGGTCCTGTAAAGCCAGAGCAAGCAAATAGCCATGTCCCATGTAAGATAGCATGGACGTTGAGTAGTATCATCCTGTGGCTCTTCACTCCCTTTTGCCAGTCGGCTGCTGCTGACCCACTGTGACTGTTGGAGTATATTGAAAACATTTAATTTTTTTTTCAAAAATGTAAAGAGAGAAGTCCTTGGAAAATACAGTTTAAAACATCAAAAAACCCCCAGGTTAAAAACTTTAAAATTAACACAGTCTTTTTCCCACCAACTGAAACTGATATGCAGATGCAAACCATATACTAGTTGTCACAGTCTGCCTCTGTCTAGAAACAAAAAATGCTTCTTTCCTTTAGGGCACCATTATTTTCTCCAAGGAAGTTATTGAACCTCATTTCAATTGAAGTAATACAATAGGTATTGATAAGCTATGATAAGCAAAAAATTTAAAATGTGCATTCAGTGTTGAAAATAAAAAACCTCATTATTTTAGAACAAAACACAGATATCCTCCAGTCACCTATGGAAAAGTAGCATAAGGAAAGACGTACAGCCATCAGGTGGGGAAAAAGGTAGATTTAAAAAAATGCACTTCCAAAATGCTTTTTGCCAAATCTGTCAAGAAAGGTGATCACATTGAGCGCTGGGATTCATAGACAGGAAAGGTTAATGGGGATGAGGGTTAAATAAATGTAAATAACTACAGGTGCAGTGGACAGAAAACACTATGAATTTACACTATCAAAGTCAAGCCAGACCCATTTGATAGCTTTCTATGATAATTGATTATCTAGAAAAAGAAAATGTGATAAATGTAATCAATTTTTATTTTCAGTAAGACTCTTGAAATGGTGGCAAGGAGGAAGAGAATTTTCAACAGTAGCTAGGAAATTGCTAACATAAATATCACAGTAGAGCTGCAGTGAAAGTAGAAGCATCAGGCTCAAGGGCAGTTCACAGATGAACTTCGTAATGTATTTTAACTCTCATGCCTTAGCACAGGCTCGGATTGTACTATTTAGAGCATTAGCTAAGCTGAGGAAACAGTGCCAGTGCAAAGGATAATCAAGGTAATAAACAGATGAACAGAAAGACTCAAAATCTTTTTTCATACGATGAGAACTTGCTGATCGCAGCATGACCATCAGATGCCAACATAATCCGGCTGTGACAAAGACACATTTGTTTCTAGTTTGTATCAGGTGGTGTTTCCAGCAGAGATGAGGAATTACCTTGCTAGAACATGGCTTATTTAGCTGAGCAAGAACACTAGGAGTGGATATACTTGTTGTCTATAACTAGATCAAGTAGTATGAGAAATGTGGGGTTTGATTGCTATAGATGGAGCCTCGCTTTTTTCCAAGTGCTAATTTTTACAGAGATTATTTTTCCTCCCAGTAAGACAGTACAAACTCGTGTATGTGTCTCATGCAGAGTATCTTCTTTGGGAGTGTTCATGTATAAGAGAGCGTTCAGTGAAAAGCTTAGTTAATGCAATGCAATCTCTTCTACTTCCTCCCCTCCTGCCTTCCTGCCTTTATTTCTCCCTACCTGCCTTCCTCCCTTTGTCTCAGCAAAAACACCTGGCTCTTCAAGCCCTTTACACCATAGTTCAGGCCATTAATTCGCTTTTCATTGGTGTTCGGGCATCTAGTTAGTTACTGGGCTGTCCACTTCTCTGCTTTCTCTGACATCATTGATTGAACCATGATTCCATGTAAACTGCGTAATCTGTGAATTTTTTAATATCTAAAGTGTCATCCTGATTTAATGTATCCTGTCTTAGATCTGTTTTTTCAATATTCTTTGTACTACACACTCCTTGAAGGTTGTGTTGGCATAGCTGTGGCTAATGAAAAACTTTCTCTCTAGGATAAAGTGGCTGTCCAGCTCTTGCTGCACTGTGTAGAATCTCTCAAAGTCAAGGATTGTTTTCCAGTTTGATTTTGAGAAAAAATGTAAATTGCTGTAGTATGGCTTGTAGCCTGAAATAGTTTTGGAGTATTCAGCTGGGTTGGTTTTGCATGAAGTTAACCTAGAAGCTGCTCTACAGGAGCACTCCTAGTGTAATCCAGCTTCTAATTGTCCTCTAGTCCATAGGTTATTGTAGATATTGGGTCCTCAGCTCTACTGTTTGCTAAAGTAGATGTAGGTACTATGTATGGAAATTAACCAGCTACATATTATAATGATATTAAGCACAGCAGTACACTTAATCTCCTTTTCCGTCTAACAAATCCAGAATATATGTAAGCCGTCTGGCTGCTTACATGAGCTTGTACTGGTCTAAAAATTAGGAGAATATTTAAAAAAAAATCAGCCACTGGATTTGTTGCTCTTCCTTTCCTCTTGTATTGAAGCCTGAGATGTCTCTGATCAATCTGTTGTCTGGGAGTGGGAGTGTAACGAACAACTGAGCTAGTTTACAAAAACCTCTGTGGCTCTGAGGCTGTTTTGATGGATTTATTAATGGAAATATGTTGAAAGTTTCTACTATACCTGTATCTTTGTCAGTTACTTAGAAACAAGGCATCTCTTCAAACTCTTTACTTCCAAGTGCCTTCCTTTAAAACAGGTGATGTTTAATTGGTAGGCATCTGTCTCACTTAGATATTGACCTAATTACCATAAATGTACGTGGCCTCCTGACAGCTGACAACTGCTAACATACCTGCCCTCATGGTAACTGTGAAGCATAGCAGTGCTACTTTCTGGCATATGTGTAGCTGGACAAAGGAGGGTGAATTATGCTGTCACAGGAAAAATGTGAACTTGCATTTCTGTTGTTCTAGTACATTTTGATGTTAAAACTGGGATTTCTCCCAGAATCCCTTTTCTTTAAACAATTGAAAATATCATTCTACTTTGATAGTGTATTTGCATATCACGGTGTGCTGGTGGAATTTCCAAAGACGTGGTTATACAGAAATAAATGCCAGCCCCAAAGAAATTGTACCTTAAAAAATGTACCTGAAGTTGTGAGTTAACTGATGTGTTAAGATTTTAATTTGTCTTTATATTTTTGTACCTATATTTAAAATGGCCAAGGGGAAAAAAGTATGTATTTAGTCATATCTGAAATCAGTAGGGAAGGAAAAGAGTGGATATACAGGCATGTAATGTTTGAATTCATAGTCCAGTCTATGCACATGCAAGTGTCTTGACATCACTGGCTTTATACTTTGTTCTAGAGCAATTTGAAGTTTAGTATTACATTTTGATATAGTAGACAAAAGATAACTTGTGCCAGTTCCTTCAACTTAGACAGTATTTTTTTTTCATTCTGCTGCAGTGTTAGCCAAAGGGTAAATAATCTTTTGTAGGTTTCTTATGTAAAGAAAGCCCAATATCAAAGTTACTGTCTCTTCTTCAATAGAGCTGTTTTCGCTCCAAAAGGGAATGTGAACAGTGCACTGGCAAAGAGCTGGTTAAGGAAGCCTGGAGCATCTTAAGTTGTTCTTAAAAAAAAAAAAAATCACATCCTATCCCTCCAGAAGTGTGCATTACACTGCCAGAGTAAAGTCTAAACTTGACTGTGGTAAGTATGTTTAAAGTCTGTCTGGCTGACACAATATTTATGACTACCTCAGTCTGTTAATATGATGTTAATTCTGGTTAGAAAGTGTCTAGTACTATGGTGGTGAGAGCACAGAAGCTGAAACAGGATTTACTGAAAGAGGAGTAGCTAGTTAGCATTTGCAACTATATGTAGGAGCTTACACATGCCCTCTTCTGTGTGGCTTAGACTAAACAATCACCCTAACAACACTCTTCCTTTTCTTTGGCAGTTTTTTTTTTTTTAATTTTTCTTGTTATTTCTCTAAGGACTGGATAAAAACAGCTCTAGGTCTTTTACTGTGATTTTTTTTCTTCATTGCTAAGTCTGAGATTGTAGTACATTGATGTAGTAGCCCCCTATCCTGTATTGTTTCACATTAAAATATGGTATATACTTCCAAAAAGGAAACAATGCTAGCTGGTATTTTTATATCAACTATTAACATTTATCTTCTTAGCAGCTACATTAAGACATTTATTCAATATTATGTCAGACATATATTATTTGTCTACAAAGAGGTGAAACACCGCTTAATTTCTACAGATGATTAAAAACATGAAGATAGTGTTTATGAAGTAAGAATTAGATATTTAATTTTAAAAGCTTTTTGGGTTTTTTGCAGTCTTCTCTTCTACAAGAGTCCAACTTCATTCTGCTTGCAGGCTACAAGAGTAAAGCAGGAAAACTTTAATGTGTACACTTTTGAGTTAATACTCATCTCTGTAGTAAAGCAATTTTATATCTACCGTTAAACATGCATTTAGTAACAGACATAAAGGGACTTATTCATACCTCAAAAGTGTATTTTCATGGTTTCGGCATGCTTTGGATGAGGTTCTAAATGTATTTCCCAAATCAAAGAAGACGTAATTTGAATCCAGTTTAATCTCTGACTGCAGCATAGTCAAAAGCTTGTAGACAAGACCAGATAAATACACATAAATCATCCTTGCCCCTGAAGAATTGCAAAGATTCAAAATTTGTTTCCTCTGTAAAATTGGATGCCCCATTTTGTCCCTCCATCTCCTGACTTGAAGTTGTTAATCTCTTTCTTGAATCTTTAAAAGTCTGGTACTCCAAGAGTTTCTCTTCCCTCAGTGAATCTTTTTTCCCTCATCTTTCCCTGCACTGGAATTTTGCTTTCCTTTTCTGAGTTCTGATTTGAACAGTTGCACTTTATCTTCTTGGTGGCTGCTGAGGAGTGTAGTGATTCCTCAAAATAAATATGTCTGACTAAAGTCTGCGTCCCCCAGTGACTGTGTCCTCACTGACGAGCTGTGCCTTTGCTGAGTAACAAGCTTGAATTCCTCCTACAGTCTCTCAGATCTTCCTTTCATAGCCTAGCTTAGTGGAAGCAATACCGTTAAGGAAGAATTATAGCTAGGAATAACCATTGTATCAATTAAAACTTGTTAGTTGGCTTTATGGTTCACTGCACTGCTGCAAAGGTGGGCAGACAGCTGAGGCATCAAGACCTCTAGGTTATGAGTCATTCAGTTCTTCTTGCCTTCTCCATCTGCATGGTCCTCTGATTCACCATGTCAGCCTTTCAGGGATTGTTGCTGATGTAAAACTTCTGGACTGAAAAAGTCTAGCTTAGGTCCTCTTGGTTTCCCCAAATCTTTCCAGAATTTTGATTCAGTCTTATGCAATGTTCCAGAGTATATATCCTTCTCACAGTCATAACTTCATGTACTCAAAAGGCTACCTCTTTAAAAGCCACTAGGGCTAAAAAAGTTGCACATATTGACAAGCATGTTCCGTTTGAAAAGCATAGAGTATCCTGCCTTGCTTCCAATTGCCAGTCCAGAAGACAAAGGTTTTCCAGAGGTCTTGTGTATTATCTATCCGTGCAGGTGTCTTGATAACCCAAGGCATCCCAAATGGTACTGTTTAATTAACGGAATCTTAGATCACAAGTGGACATTAACCCTTCTCACACCTAATGGTATATGTCAGGATCTGGATCTGCTTTCTGCTTCATAGGGGTGGGATTCAGTTGCTGGAGAACAGGTATCTTCTGCCATTTGTGTTGTGGAATTCCCACAACATTTGCACGGTCTCACAAGTTTGACAAAGATCCCAGGTGACCCATATGCCTTTGTCAGTAGCAGGTCCTGGTTAGGCAGGATCTCTCTCAGATCTGAGTTGGCTGTAGCATGGGGATTCAGTTGCCTAGAACTAGGCCTGTGATACCATTTGGATTAGAACTGTGCCACCACAGAGCCGACTTTATGCAAAAGGGAGGAAAGCACTCAACAAGTCATACAATAGTTCCTTCCTCTCCTGATCACTGAGCAGTTTACAGCTAAAACAGACTCATGGTCACCCAAAGCAGATACCAGTAAGTCATGACTGCTAAATCAAAATGAAGTTCATATAAATCCCATGGTGTGGTACTAGCAATAGCAATAATGTATTTACTGGGCTATAGTCCCTTTTTTCATTAGTCTGCAAACTGTGAGCTATTATTCCTGAATGTAGCAATGTTGTGAATCTTCCTATGGTTTTTATGTTTCAGGACCAAGCTGTGGTTCTTGGAGCTATTAGCTCTTTCTTGCCTCGTGTGGCCCCATAGTAACATGTATAGGTCCAAGGGTAGTCCAAATTTTGTTCTTCTAGGGTATGGCTATTCCTCAATTGGCTCAGCACTTAATACTCTTCTAATTTTTGCAAATTATGAAGTCTAAAAATGTAAGTAGGATTACAGCTACAGGATGTAGAACCAAATTCAAAATTCCTGCAGCTGAAGGGAACCACACAAGAGGGATTCCCATCAAGAGTGACACCCTGCCTTCTTTATTGCTGTTGTTTGTGAGTAATTTGTTTGCTATTGCAGCACACTGTAATCATTGCTTTTGTGGCTTGTTTTGCAACCAACTAGACTTCAGATATTACAGTTGAATGCTTTATTATCTGCAGCTATCACACAAAAGCTACTCCAAAAGTTACTAGATTAAAGTCAATTTACAGTTTCAGTGATTTTTGAAACTTGAGCATTCCTTTTAAAGGTGTATAATTGAAATCCCACACTTCAGTCAGTTCTATTACATGTGCACAAGCAAGAACTTTTCAGGCAGGTTATACACAGTGAGGTGGTTTGTAGTGGTTGCTTTATATTGGATATGCATGCAAACACAGCTGGATCGGACATAAACAGTTGCAAACTGATTAGAAAAAGAAGGAAGAATTCTATATTCATATCTGGTCAAATTGTAATCTAAACAGTTGTCCAAAGATTGAAAACTGGTACCTTCCTGTTTACTTTGCTTATCATGATGAGCTGCTTTTTGCATCCATCTAGAGGACCGGCTTGAACTTTCCATTTTATTCCATAGCCTCTTGTCACTGATGCACAGTTCTAAATGCACAGTTAATAGCCAAGCTTACAGCAGAGTAAACTCAGGCTACTGTGTGAGTATCTGAACAAGATTTGTGCATGAACAATCCAAATGTTTGGTTTAAAAAAGAATGTTGTAGCAATCACCTCAAGCAAGTCCCTTTCATTCTGGATTGTGTTTGCCTATGTTATAGCACAGAGTTCTGATCCAGTCATTTTGTTTTGACCTTGCTTAATGGTGCTCGGCTTTACCACATGCACAAACACCAAAGTCTTGTTAGATGCGGTTGTCTGAGAGCCTGAAATTTTTTGAATCATTAAACAGTGTTGCTAACCCCATGGCTGTCATTAGGTTTGTTTGATCCTCATTCATTTGGGGCTGCTGTGGTCTGTGATCTGCAACAGCTTCTAATATATTGGTTGTATATATGTTGACTAAATTTATAATTCTTGTGCCAACTATGTAGAACCAAATGCCTCTGTATTACTCATTGGTACCCTCCACTGGTGGACACTTCTTCCAGTTCCTTTACTGTTGCTGTCCGGTGGCTGGCTTTTTCTCACAGAGGAACAATGGGAAAAGCTATCCACTAGCACATTCATCCAGAAATACATTCTGAAGCCATTTGGTGAGTAGCACCCAGTCAAACTACCACTACCATGCTGTTCTCACACCTCTGATTTTCACTACCTTGTAGTGATGTACCTGGGCACTGCAGCAGTTACTGTTTTGTTGTGAGATTGATAAAGGACCTGTCATTTTATATTTGCAACCATGGAGCTGATATCTTTGGGTGCTGAAAAGGGAGAGGGTCTAGTTTAAGTTGTAGAAACATTTACTGTAGTACACATTAAATAATTCTGTAGTGGTTCCTTAATGTCTTCTCCCAGAGGAAGCTACCTTTTTCATGTTCTAGCCTCTTTGAAGTGACTTCTCTTGTGAACAAATTGGATGAGATCCCCGTGAGATGCTCTGGAGGCCATCTATTTTTGTAGTTCATTCTTCTGCTGAGCCCACACTGTTGATACTCTTAAATATGCTGAGCTTAGTAGTCACGCCTTTTGCCCACTTTGTAATTTCTGAGTCACTGTGTTAAGTCTCCCAGGAGCACCACATGCTCCTTTTTGTTCAGTAACTGACTGACTTCCTTTGGTTTTGTGATAACACAACCTCTGCTGCTTCTGGAGGGGTAACAAGGTGCAAATGAAGTGGCCATGCTGGAACAGCATCCCTTGTGTGGCTACCTATGCCAGCCTTTTTGAATGCTGATGAGGTCATCCCATTAATGCACCTTCTTTAAGAACTTGGTTGAAGGCTTAATCATATCTGCAAACATAGATATAAAATCCGGGGGAAGAATAAAACTCAGAAAAGATCTGAGTTTATGGGAATTGTAGAGCAAGGAGCTTCCTATTAATTTTTCTTGTTGTTAATGGATTAGTCTATTCCTAAATACTTCTCTCTTTCATGTACCACTTGACCTGTTCATCAGTTCACTTAGAATTGCGCTACCAAAATTATGGCTTATGCTTGTTTAATTCATTCTTTCAGTGGTGTTTGAGTCTGACGGTAGGTTAATACATCATCTGTTCATGAAATTACATGGATTTGATCAGCCTCTGATAAATTTTTCAGTGTTTGGATGATATGAATATTGCATAAAGCTAGAGCACAGTGAAATCCTTGGGCAGAAGATGCATATAAAGCAGTATTGCTGCCCTGGAAATGTAGGGGGAAATTCTTCCCAGTCTTGTCCTGATAACAAAATCACAAAGACAGCATATCCTAAATGTGTTCTGCCAGACTCTGACATTTTTTGCTACAACAGGTGTGGTTTATGGTATAACAGGATTAATTGCTCAAATCCCAACCATTACCCAGTAAATCCTGCTGTCTGCTTTTACGATAGGCCAGATTGGAGCATCAGAAATGCCTGATCTTCATGCAGTTATTTGTTTCTCCAGCTTATTTGTGGGGTTTGGGAATATTTTTACTGTTTCTGTGCCTGATGGTAAGGACTCATAAACACTTTGCCATGAATACTTCTGCAGTCTAATTTCTTTTGAGACTCTAGTTGGGGAAAAGCCTCTTCCCATTTATTTCTGGGAGAAATTCTTGAGCTTTTAGAGCAGCACATTCATGTACCTCAGGAATAATTTCTGACTGCCAGGCTGTCAGCCTTTCCGAACTCTACAAACATGGATTTGTCAAATCCAGTATCATTTGATATTATTGTAGTAATGGTATGACAGGGATTTCTTTCTGTTTTTCTCCTAGGAGACTCTCAGTATTGAGTCACACACGGAATATTCCAATACATCTCCAGGAGCAGTTGGGTAAATTCATTTTTAATCTACTGGTGTGCCCAGGATAAGATTCGGGGTTAATTATTAACACCAGAGCATCAGGCTTCTATTCTTGGTGCTTTAAATGCGGGGATAGTAGTAATGAGTAACCTGGGTTCTATATTGTATAATTTTCCCCTCAAATTATAGGTTGTCTCTGTAATCTTTTCAGGCTGGGTTGTTGGTTTGGCTAGTTATATTAGGCCCAGCAAGCAGAAAGGTTTTTGTCACTTCCTTTTCTGTTGGGTACACATATTGATAATGGAATTTAGTCTTATTTGTGTTTACCTCTATCTCTCGCTAAGAAAATTTTTTTTTCTAACACAGTATTTTGTTTCATTGCGCTTTCTTGTTTGTTTTTTGAAGGAATTTTCTTCATGTGTTTCCACTAAACCACCAGAATTACATTGTTTCTCCTGTGAAACACCTGGGTTAGCAAACATAGTTCCACAGTGTGTAGAAAGAGCGTTTCCAAGTAGTATGTTGAGGGAGTGAATATACACAGATGAGTATTTTACTTCCTTATGTTCATCTACCAGAAAAACAGGTGATGCATCAAACACAGAAAAATGCTTGACATTAGTCACCTCTTCCAGAATTTTTACCCTTAAAGGTATTTGAAATATTTGCCTTTTATATACTTATTTAGTTATTTTGATTCTACCGTTAACCAAAACTAGTTTCTTCTTGTTAAGACTGATGTCACTAAAGGCTACATATGTTACTTTAGTTGTCCTCTTCACTTCTGCTTTGGAAGGCAACAATCTCCTCATTTGATTTCTGCCTTAGTGCAGGGGAGAGTTGTGAATCCTGGGGCTTTTGGCTTCTGAAGCCATGTTCTGTAGTTGAGAGCTTCCTGCAGGCAGTCCTGTACTTCCTCCTCAGCTGTTTTTTACCCTCTCCATCCAGTTTGTACAGACCTTCATGAAACCAAGGGTTTGGAGTCGTAATGGAAGCCTTCTCCTTGACAATACTATTACAAATACTGTGTATTTCAGTTTTTAGCATCCATTTAGTTTCAGTGCTCTGACTGGGCATTGCTTTATCAGTTTTACATATTCTACATATGTTTTTGATGTTTCAGTTTTATATGAGTTTTATGCTTAACTTTTTTGCTCACTGCTGATTCTAGTACCATGTACTTTCTCTCCAACCAGAATGTGGCTTAAAATCCGTTAATGTTCCATCTGCTTTTCTGGTTCATGGTGTATTCAGTTGCCACAACGGTTACCATTATTCCCACTAAGGGTTCCTTCGCAGTTGTGGTGCTTTTTTCATCCTTCTTGTTCAGAACACTGTCTGACAATTATCAGCTCTTGCAGAGCGGTGTTACTGTCTTGGTTTGTGCTGTTTACTACTGCTTGTGCAGTTCTGTGTGCTTGCTTTTGTGGATTACAATGAAGTTCTTCATATATTTTTCCCTTGTGTCTATGCTTTGTGTGTTTGAATATGTCATTGTGATTGGAGCCTGGCCTATTCTCCAAGAGTTTCATGCTCTGATAAATCATTTTGCAGGTCAGTGTCAGTACTGGAGCTTTTATATGTTTATTTAGCTCTAGCATGCCCAAAACAATTTTGATGGCAATGATTGTATCTTGGTCTTCTCCTAAATACTGCCTGAGCATTGTGTCCCAGATTCTTAGTCTGTTATCAGGGACTATTTTAGTTCACTTCAGTACTACAAGATTGTCTCTAAGCTTTAAATCACTCAAGGGTACTGCTCTGTACTTTTATCTTCTTTTTGTACTCTGTTTAAGCATCTCACATATCTTTAATATTCACATGGGTCACAACATTCCTTGAACTATTTTTGTGCAGTTCCGTAATTAATCTTTTCTGTCAGAGGTAACGGAAAATGATTAAACACATCAAGTGTCTCAGAAGCACTTGTTGTCAGAAATAAAGCTATTTTTATCTTGTCTCCCATTGCTCCTCAAAGCCAAATGCCGCTTAATTCTTTTCCAGATGACCTTTATATTTCAGAGACTCTTTGCATCTCAGGAGATTTCAAACTGCTTTCCCAGCCCACTCGTCTCTTGGTGCTTTAGTTTATTTGGACAGGATGTCAACTGCAGTGGTCGTGCCAGCCTCTCTGTGTGGCGAGTGGAGGGGAACAGGCACTTTTTGTGTCACTCTCGTCTGGGCATTAAAAATGGCTTGAGTGAATTGTGGCCTGGAGGCATCCCCCCCTGCTCTGCATGAGAAGTGCTCAGATGCAGGTGATGACAAAAATGAGATGAGGTGAATAATCCCTGCCAAAGGTGTACAACCATGTTGCACAGCCTCTGATGGTGACAGTGGGGTATGCAGGGCGCATTGGGCAGTACAGCTGCCTTCTCTCTGGTTGCCACTCCTCAGGGTGCTGGCCCAGCGAGTGGCCTTTCAAAGGCAGGGTAAGCCTGAGAGAGGCTTAACTCAGGGCTTGTGCCATAGCATCTCGGCTTTCTGTACTTCAAAGGAAAGGTTTCCTACAGCAGTCACCTGACACAATGAGGTCAAGAGGGTTTTTGTTTCCTTCCATCCCATTGTGGTCACTTTGTGTCTCTCTGCTACATATCTGTGATAATGTTCACTTATGGCTATGCATATGGTGTGTGAAAGTACGAGCCTTCCTAGTCTTTCATCTGGTATAAAATCCAGTAGCAAAGTGTAAAAATAACTCTTACCTGCTTTCTTATCTTTTAGGTTTGTTTTTTATTTTTCCTTTCTGCTAATATTTTTGGAGTACCTGCAATGCATCTTGATACTGTGGCTTAGCTTTATGCTTTCAGGCTACCTTCTCCGTTTCATTCTAATGCTAGCAAAGCTCCTCTATTTTGCCTGTGATGGGAAAAAGTGGTGTTTTATCTAGCCACTGTGGCTTCAGACAAGGACTTAATGCCATCTTTGGAGCTTTTTCTGTAGAGGTGAGTACCACACCAAACAGAGACATTGTTCTGGAGTTAAAACATTGCTCTACAACTTAAGGTATCTGGCTTAATTTTTCTTCTTCTATGCATGTGGTAACATCTCTGTTCCCAATTCTTAAAATAGGAATGATATTGCTTTTTGCCTTATGTGTGGCAGGAATAAATCCATTCATGCTCATGAGGCATCAGAACATTTACAATGACCACCATAGTGTGAAAAACAGTGACTAAATTATATTGAGAAAGGAACTGGAACAAAACAGTGGTAGTTCAGGTGTGTGATCAATACTTAGAGCTGTAATTCTAGCAAATTTTACATTGTGTGGTTGTAGATTGAAAAATGTTCACTTGGCATTCTACGTACCATTTACAAGCCAAATTCTGTTCCCAGGTTGTTGAGATTGATCAAAAAATACCAAATTAATTGAATTGATCATCTGTGGTAATGTTGGCTAACAGACTTCAAAAAGAAAACTAGAAAAAAACTTATTTGGCAAGCAATTATTGGGGAAAATTACTAACATCTAGAAAAGTCCTGTGCTTTGTATGTGAAGATCTTATCTTATTAGTTTTGAAATACAGGAAAAACCTTAAGCAAATATCTGTTACTCAGTATTAAGAATATAATTTGATTGTAAAAGAGAATATTTACCCAAAGACCGTGTGGGTAAAACCTACTTGATTTATGATCTAACAGTGAAACTTACATGAAATGTGACATCCTTTGTTGTAGTTTTTGATTAAAATTCTTGCTTTTGATGATATTGGAGAAAAAAACACATTATATTTTCCCCTACCTTGTGCCTTGCTACAAGGCACATTGTGACTAATCCCACACTAGACTTTCCCATGTCACTCAAATAATTATATCTGTTTCAGAAGGGCTTTTGATGTAGAGCTGAATAATGATGTTTTTCTTGGAGGTACATCAGCCCAGTTCATAGTAATCAAAAAACCTTTGTACACCTTTTCCAATTAACTCTTCTCTTTGTATTGCTAAATCATAGAATTATATAATCATTTAACTTGGAAAAAATCCTCAAGTCCAATCATTAACCCAACACTGCCAAGTCCACCACTGAACCATGTCCCTCAGTCCCATACTTACATGTCTTTTAAAAATACCTCCAGGGATGGTAACTCCACCACCTTTCTGGACAGCCTGTTCCAGTGCTTGACAACTCTTTCAGTGAAGACAGATTTCCAAATATCCAATCTAAACCTTCCCTGGTGCAACTTGAGGCCGTTTCCTCTTGTCCTCTCACTTGTTATCTGGAAGAAGCGACTGACCCCCACCTGGCTACACCCTCCTATCAGGTAGTTGTAGAGAGCAATGAGGTCTCCCCTGAGCCTCCTCTTCTCCAGCTAAACAACCCCAGCTCCCTCAGCTGCTCCTCATAGGACTTGTGCTCCAGTTCCTTCCCCAGCTCTGTTGTCTTCTCTAGACATGCTCCAGCACCTCAATGTCCTTCTTGTAGTGGGGCCCAAAACTGAACACAGGATTTGAGGTGTCACCTCAGCAGTGCTAGTTACAGTAACACTTGTCTATTCAATTTTGTTAACATGCAAATAGAGAGTTAATACAGGATAATTCATCTGAATGTGGAGAACAGTGTTTTTGTGCGGTTTATGTATGAAATGAATGGTATTATTACTGGTTCAGAAGACACAACTTAAAATTGAGACAACTTGTTCTGGAGGAATGAACACAAATTATGAAATCATGATGTTCCCAATTACAGTTCTTGATTTGCTCTTGTGAAGGTTATGCGTCATGATAGATGTACGTACTGAGAACTTGCAGAATGATCCATATCTGTGCCAGACTCAGGAAGGTCTTAATGATCATCAGCAGGCAAACAAATGTCTATGCATCACTAAATTGACTTCACCTAATGATTCTTGGATTGTGTAGAACTGTCCTCTGCAAGGGAGTAGAACTTTGTCATTCTGAAGCTTGTTTGCCTGTGTTAAATTACTTCTGCTATCACTGCAGGAATTTGGTAGGACTAGTCCATGCTATGATGTTGCAGGGGTTTTTTTCTGCTTTGGAAATGTGTTTGACACTTCATCAAGGCTTGGATTTAGCGTTGCTGACTTTGACTCGTACAGAGATCTCTCTAAGGCTGATCAAACACAACCAATGTCAGGGTTTCATAGTTGAATATAGATAGAATGTATAGGTATATGGGTGGGAAAGTCAGCGGCAGAACAACATATCCACTTGAAAACAGAACTCTGTCTCAGCCTGAAACGTGAGTGAAGTACAAACATAGAAATGGGCTTAGCTAAGGACAAGCTATGTCTTTTATTTGCATGGTCATATAGAACTTTATGGTTTTCTTAGGGATGAAAGCACTTTAGGAGTAAACTGGATGCTGTTTAAAAGCTTTCCTGATGGTCTGTTCCTGATTGTCTGTTCCTGTTTTAGTAAGCACAGAGAGCACCCATTCTAATCCACAGCTTCCCAATGCCAGGCCTCAACAAGCTCAAGCCTCAACAAGCTCAAGAATGTAGGTATTACCCCCAAAAAGGTGCGTCAGTCAAGTGTTTGGTATCTAACAGTATGTGCTGCTCTCTGAATTCAAGTAATAAGAACAAGACTACCCAAATTCAACAGCTTGGAGACCAGCACACAAGTTTTAGCAGTTCTGCTCATAACACAGAGGTGACTGCACAATCCTTCCTAGAGACAGTCTGTCACCAGCCTTTTTTAGTAAGGTTTTTCAGCCAAGCCAGGTGATTTACGAGCACTGCACATCTGTCTGAGCTAACAAGGAGTGAAGTATCCCTCAGCGTAGATAGTAGATATCTAGAAGGTTTCAGTTGTCCCAGCTGAGGTACAGTGTCACTTGAGCTACCCCAGCCTCCAGTTGCTGCTCCAGAAGACCAGGGTCTCACACTGGGTCCTGAGTCATGTCTGCCAGTCACATTTGGGTACATGAAATCCTGCCACTAATCCATACAGTTACTGGGACCTAGATAGTGGTCCTGCTGGGTGCAACACCGTGACTGCTGTGCTGTGCTGAGTAGATTGCACTTGGGAATCCGTTAACTCAGTATAAGTAGTACCATGTGAGACTTGCCAGGCTATTCAGGTCACATCTGCATGGAAATGGCAGATGTGACCTGGGCCTGTATCATTGTGGAGTGACAACTAGTTGCCTGTGTTAAGGCAGCTGGTGGAGCCAGAGGTCTCCGTTACCTGTAGTGGGAGCTTGGGCATCTATCTCTCATGTGGACAGTGAAATATAAGGTGTCTTTGACTCAAAAAGAGTCCCACCCTAGGAATAGGATTCATTTTCCTGAAGATGAGTGTAGGTGAAAATTATCATTTGACATTTTCTTTAGCATTCCAGATGTCTCTTCGGAGCTAAGAGATGTGATTTAGGATTTATTGGAGACTCGCAGCTTTCTGAAACTGGCTGGAATTCAGGTTAGAATGCTCTGAAGTCTCTAAAACTGCATTAGACACCTAGTTTTAAGCAGATTAATTCTGTTTCAGATTTCCATAGAGACTCTCTGCTTTGTCACTGACTTCTTCCAGCTTTATTTCTATGCAGTTTTCACTGCTTCTTTAATCTACATCCACAGAGCCTGGGGTCTTTGATGCACTGTTTTCTAGGTTTAGCATTTTTTTAATGGAAATAATACAATTCCACTTCATGCACACTCCAGAGGGCAGACATTTAAGTGGGCTGCTTCTTGTCTGCCTTCATCTACATATAGAACATGTCTTGTTTAAACTGAATAACAGGTTTTGTCTGTTATCAGGAGGGAGAGAGGGACTCCCAGAGTGACTCACCTGCATATCTTAAACAAAAGTCCTCTCATTTTCTGTAGAGGCAGACTAGGTGACTTGCTTAGAAAGTAGAGTAGAGTGAGATGATCTCACATTGCTACACTTCATCTTTTTTCATTGCAATGAGAGAGTAAAGAGCCCCTCCTTATGCATGTAGAGGGATAACTGGCAGGATTCCCTTCCTTCTTTCTTCATGGTGTATCCAAAGCTACTAAAGTTCTGGAAGATCTCTCTCACTGATAGGAAACAGGGAGGGCCAAGAGTTATGGGGCAAGTCCTCTACAGTCCTTGAGGTGTTTTATGAGTGGGCAGCAAGTGCAGATGACAGAGATGAAATTGTGTGTTTGAGAGTGTGCATGCTGCTATCTTAGCATTTGAGACAGGAAATCTGGACATGAGTCACGTCCAACAGAGGAAGAATATATGATCCCTTTATGAGGGAAAATTTGGGAGTGCAAATTTGAGTTGCAAGTGGTGATAAATTTGTTCCCAGTGGCATTTTAAAAATCGTATTTAAAGTGTTGGGTGTTCGTCATGATGTGTAATGTCTTTTATTCTTTCATCAGTGTAACAGAGCTTCTCTGTGGAGTAAAATGAAGTCTGTACTTAGGTCAGCTCCCATTTTTTACATGAGGCTTTGAAGTTGTTACTATAGTTTCTCTCTAGCATCAAACATCCATTGTATTAATACAGACAGATGGTTGTGCTGCATCATGTTTATTGGAGCTATTGATGTATAATAAATGAGAGCAACTGAGAGATTGATTCAGGTACACGCATGTAGGTGTGTACTGTGATTCACAGTTTCCAAGATTGTTCTCTTTGGGTTTTGGTGACCAGTCTAAAAGGGCATGGGTCTGGTCTCCTGTAGAGCTGGTGTCAGATCTGCACAGATGTTTTATATACTCAAAGGCAGCAGGTTTATGTTTGGAAGCTACTGAACTGAGCCTTGATTATTGGTCTTACCTTTAGTTGTCCTTTACTTCCAATTGTTTTTCTCCCAGCTGTGATAATTAAAATTCTGAAAGAACAGTAAAATGATAGAATTTGCTGTTTTCCTGGGTAATTAACAATGTCCATGTCAAAAATTATATTCCTAGTAATGCTGGTAACTGGAGGGGATTATAGTTCAAAGCATAAATGGTAGGAGTATATGAAAAACAAACTGTAAACAGCAGCTATCAATAAATTAATGATAAAATTTGCAAACATGCAAACTGCATGGAGTAAAATTATAAGGCTTTCTATATAGTTCATATTTCAAGGAGGGCTAAAATGCATGTGAAATTCTGATCAATAATCTGTCATATATATTCATTGGATCTGTGACTGTAAGGTAAGAATGGAGGTTCATGTCATCACAGCACAAATGAACAAATACTAACTGATGAATCTCAAAATGCAAATGTAGATTGGGAATAGTTATTAGGTATGCTTTATTCTAATGAGTACATCTCAGACTCACAGGATGACAGAATGGGTAAGGATGGAGGGAATTACAGTGGTTTATCTGGTCCAACCTCCCTGCTCAAGCAGGGTTGTCCTAGAGCACATGGCACAGGATTGTGTCCAGATAGTTCTTGAATATCTCCTGGGAGGGAGATTCCACAATGTCTCTGGGCTCTGTTCCAATTTTCGGTCACCCACACAATAAAGAAGTTCTTCCTCATGTTCAGGTGGAACTTCTGTGCATCATTTTTTGCCTGTTGCCTCTTGTCCTATTGCTTGGCACCACTGAGGAGAGCCTGGCTCCTTCCTTTTGACACCCTCCCTTCAGATACTTATAGGCATGGATGGTGTGCCCTCTCAGTCTCGAGGCTGAACAGGCCCATCTCCCTCAGCCTTTCCTTGTAAGAGAGGTGCTCCGGCCCCTTAATAATTTGTTGCCTTCTTCCAAACTTGCTACAGGAGCTCCATGTACTCTCTTGTACGTAGGGGTCCAGAACTGGACACAGCACTCCAGATGTGGCCTCACTAGGGCTGAGTAGAGGGGCAGGTATCCCTTCCCTTGACCTGCTGGCATTGCTCTTCCTAATGCACCCCAGGATTCCATTGGCTTTCTTGGCCACAAGAAAACACTGCTGGCTCATGGACAGCTTGTCCACCAGGACCCCCAGGTCCTTCTCCACAGAGCTGCTTTCCAGCAGGCTGGCCCCAGCCCATACTGGTGCAGGGGGTTGTCCTTCCCCAGGTGCAGGACTCTACATTTATCTTTGTTGAACTTCAGACAGTTCCTGTCTGCCCATCTCTGAGATCCTCCTGGAGGGCTGCACAGAACTCTGGGGTATTGGCCACTCTTCTCAGTTTCACGTTGTCAAATCTCGTATTTTTACCTTTTTATCAGTGACCTAGAAAAAAACATGACGATTTCTACAAATGTGTAAATGACAAAAGATGGGATATTGATTCACAGAGCAGTCAAAATTCTTTGATAAGATAGGTTCAAAGAAAAGATACGTTTTAGATGAGGAAGGGCTTTGGAGATGTGGCAGTTCAGATGAGCATATGCTCACAGTGTAATTCTACGGCCATATAAGCAGAAATAGTGTATTAAATTGTCTCTGGTTTTACTGCTGGCAAGACTACTGTTGGCATTTCATGTCCAATTCTGCTTCTGCAGCTTAAAACAGATGATGACAAATTGGAGGAGAATCAGAGAAGAGCAGTGAGAATGGTTAAAGAGCTTGAAGGTAATGCCTGAAGGTAATGCAAGGCTTCAGGAACTCAATCTATTTAGCTTTCAAAGGGAACATCAAGAGACTGTCTCAATCGACTGTGTAAGATCACAGGAAAGAAATTTGGTAGAATATATGTCTTCACAGTAAAAGATAAAATTATACCAAGACAAGTGCTTAAAATCTGATGCTAGGGGTAAATAGCAAATTTTAATACAATAAATTGAATTATTGGAATATTTTTTCAGGACCTGTGGCAAATTGCTTTTCACGAGACTTTTAAAAATCCAGATTAGTAGTCCTATATTGTGTGTTCTGATTCAAAGAGGAATAAGTTCAAAGGTGTTTCTTTGATTTGTATTGTTTCAGAGAGCTGGGCAGTTCTTAAGAATAGACTTTCCTTCTTTATATATCTGTGACTCTACAGTTAAAGTGATATTCCTATAATGAAAACGTGCTTTGAAACACATTTGGTTAAATGCATTTTCATTTTTGTAAGTACTAGAAGTATGTTTGAACTCAATAATAAAAGTTTTTCAAGGTGCTTAGCTAAAAGCGTGTTCACCTGGAATAGTATCTCTTGGAAAACTGAGATGCACCTTTTCTCAACCAACTAGCAATTTCTAGTTGATATATGGTTTTAAGAAAAGTTAATTTAGGTGCTGTAAATTGCAGATGAAAGAATAAGACTAAGCCCTTGAGTGTTTATTTGATTACAATGTGACTCTGGACATCTGTACTTAAGACTAATTGTGTTACTTAAAATGGATTTTTGGGTCCTTTAATTACAGTCTTTCTTTTCAACAGGCCCATGCTAAAGTCTGGCATCTCTACAATGACCGTTTTCGTCCAACTCAAAGAGGAAAAGTGTCCATTGCCCTTAGCTCCCACTGGATAAAACCTCAACGTATGACTGAAAAAAACATAAAAGAATGTCAAAAATCCCTTGATTTTGTGCTTGGCTGGTTTGCTAAGCCCATATTTATTGATGGTGACTATCCAGAGAGTATGAGGAGCAACCTCTCATCTCTATTGCCTGAATTCAGTGAAGTTGAGAAGAAGTATATCAAGGGAACAGCAGACTTTTTTGCTCTTTCTTTTGGAGCTACCCTGAGTTTCCAGCTTTTGGACTCCCACATGAAATTCCTGCAGTTGGAATCAATCAGCCTGAGGCAACTCCTTTACTGGATAAACAGTGAATATAACAACCCTCAAATATTCATTGTGGAGAACAGCTGGTTTGTTTCTGGTACTACCAAGAGAGATGATGCCAAATATATTTACTATCTTAAAAAGTTTGTTATGGAAACTTTAAAAGGTAGGCCTGATTTTGTATTAATACGTGCTTGAAAAAATCACGAGGCAGTATAGCCTACGGAGATGTAGCACCAGTCTGAAAACTGATTTTAGTCTTCAACATTCATCTTGGTACTTGTGAAATGAAACTTCAAATCTCTTTCCTGAGTTTGTTCTTTTCTTGAAGATAGCATTTGGTGAGCTTGATGCTGCTATCTATGAAGTCAGCAGGAAAATTGCTACCCTCTTTGGTGGGAGGAAGTGCAAAATGTCTGGACTGTATTCTCAGTGGACTCAGGAGAGTTTACTGTGTTATTTATTAATAGTTGTTTTCCTTATCTGAATGCATATGTACAAAACATGAGAATATATATGTGAGGAGGTAAACACTATGCAATAGAAATTCCTCTGGGGAAAAAAAAAACAAAGACAGAAATAATTAATTTTAAAATGAAAAATTGGAACCTTTTCACTCTACACCTTGCCCTGACACACAAATTTTACATTGGCGCAGCTGCGGGCATCAGTCACAGTAATCTGAATTTACATCAGTTTAAAGAAAGCAGAATGGTTGAGGTTATATAATCTAAATAACTTAATTTGTTAGGCTATTATTTTTTCCAAACAGTAAGAGAAATACACCACCTTATATGAGGGTTATTTTCTAACTTCCCATTTCCTTGTGGAAAACAGATTTTTTTCAATCCTAGTAGTCACCAATAAGCTGTTGGGGTGCCCATTTCCACTTTCATTGTATTTTCAGTTATTGATTTACAATTTAATAACTGATTCACTCATCTGCAGTTTACTATTCTTGTTTTAAAAAGAGTATTATTGTAGTTCAGATGAGATAGCCATTGTGTTACATTACCATTTTCATACAGTGGATGAGTAAAAATAGCTTTTATTTTATTCTCAGCACTCATGAAGGTGCAGGGGACTCCCCAGTTGGTTTCATCTGCTATCCCAGAAACCTAATTATTGCAAATAAATTAAATGTGAAAAAGTACCTGAGTCAGTGCATCCAAAACAGAAGAATGGAAGCAAAACAGTAACTAACTGTTGCAAGTACTAGTATCACTAGTTTACATGAAGTCAGATGAAGAGCTCATCTTTGTCATGTTCCAGTCGCCCCTAATTCTGCTTAGTTTTCAAATTGCTGGTAATACATACATGGATCTGCCTTTTAAGCACAGCTGGCTGGAAGCAACCTCAGTTTACAGTGTCTTTCCTTTTAATGTGTCACTCAATAAATAATAATAACAGCAACAACAGTATGACAAACTTGTCATATTAACTTAAGAATACTAGCACTCGACTAAAGCTTTTAGAGAAAAAAAAAGAAAAAAGAAAGCAGAGACAGACTGGATCTACAGAAGGGACTTTGTTGTCATTAAAATGAATATTATTGCACCCAAATATTCTGCTGTTAGAATGTGCAAAATGCAATGTAAATACCAAATTTCTCTATGCAATACCTAAGGGAATTTAGCTGAGAAAGATCAACAAAACACATCATGCATGTTGTACAGCATTAAAGAACAAAGACAAAGGCACATATTTTCTCTGTGAAAGATGTAGGACTATCCAGTGCAATAAAACACTGCGTTATGTAGATTCTTGAACTATTTACCATGAGATTCATTCTTAGAAGTCAAGGGACAGTGAAATGACTTTGGAGCTATAGCACTGAGAAGCAAGGATAATTAATTTAGATGCAGGGCTGAGTAAAGGTGGGCTTGCTGCTTGCTAGATCTGGATGGTATCTTTGTCTGAACCAGTGCATGCACACAAGAGGGCAAACTACTTATTTCTGCATCTACATTAACAAGTAAATGCAGCCCAGTTGGAGCAAGCCTGTACAGTAAAAAGAGTTGGTGTTGAGAGCCAGGTGTCCACACTGTGTATAGTCCCGAAGCCCATTTCTGGATTAATTTCACCCAAAAGGAACCCAGGTCTTGCATCCTGAGACCACTCTACATGATGAGAGAGATTTGCTCAAAAAGTGTGCTCCTGATTTCAGCTGAAGGGCTGATGTAGATGTCTATTCTGATACTGCATGCTGTAGATAAGCTCTGTACAGGTTTTTGGTGTTGGTTTTTTGGTTGTTGTTTTTTGTTTATTTGGTTTGGTTTTTTTGTTGTTATTCTGGGAAAGGATGCCCTAAATCCTTTTACTATTTTTGATATTTTTTTTTTCTTCCAGACACCATTTAAGGTTGATTAGAGTAAATAGAGCTGTAATATAAAGTAGTTGAATTTTAATTAGAGTTGCTAATTGATTGGAGGTGTCTTCTTACATGTGTGGTATCTCACCATTTACTCTGGGGTCATATTCACTTCCCAGCTCTGTCTCTGCTGCAACAAATAAGTGGATTGTGTCTTGTAAGGCAGAGCATGATTACTGGGAGGGAATGCAAGCTCCTCTGGGCCATGTTGACTAGCAGAGGGGTTAGGTCATCGTCTGGGGAGTCAACAGGCCTGAATTCAAAGAGTCTTAAGAAGAGGAGCAGCCAGGCCCCTGATGGGGCAGGGCCAAGCACTTCTCAGGTATGTCCAGAGGCAAAACATAGATCCTGGGCACCTTCCACATGGAAGCAGGGGCTGAAGGCTTCACACACCTCACCTTGAGACACTGGGGTTGGAGAGAAGCTGAGCAGAGAGTTTTAAAGATCCGTATTTGATCCTTACATGTCTGCCATGTTTCCTTGGACTACTTCTGTATTAGTGAGCTAAGCAGAGCATGTGCTGAACTGCTGTTTAATTTTTAATCCAGCTCTGGCAGAGTTCTGGTCTGCACAGTGTCACACTTCAGGCATACTGGACAGGATTGCTCAGGACAAGGAGTCACTTTCAGTGGTTAGTATGGACAAGGCCACTAAGTTTCAGAAGCAAGGACAGTTTAGGTTTCAGTCTGCCTGTTTTGCACACCAACAGACATAAAGAAAGCAAGGAAGACAAAGAAAGGAAAAAGAAAAAAAAAAAAGACACATTCATTTTTGTAGTGGCTTTCCAGTAATATGCAATCCATGTGGAATATTGTGTTTGAGACTTCCAGACTTCTAGGAACTTCCAAAAATTTTTCAAGTTACTTCTTTAGTAGGTGACACTTAAAAGTTAATACATTTTTAAAGAAGGATTTGAGGAGGATTTTTATGAGGTGCTCAGGAAGTGTGGGAGTGCTGTGTGATGACTTACAGAAGGGGTGAGATGCTGTTCAAAGAAATTCTCACTGAGACCAGTTAACACAGTGAACCTGTATTGGCTTTTACTCTGCTGGTATGGCAGATGTCATCATGGATGCATGCAGAGGTTAGAAAAATACTGACATTTGCCAAACACAAAAGAATGATTCCTTTAGTAGGAGAAATATTCCATTTCCGTAGACATTTTCTCATGACCTTTGGTCAAGACTGGGCCAAATTTGTTGCTTATTTAACTGCATTGTTCATTTAATTGATTCAAACAGGGTTACAATCAAGAATCCATGTGGTCCTTTGTAACTGATTGTAATGAGATACGTTGATAAAACCAGAAAATTAGGATCTTGATATTCTGGTTGCCTGAAATAATGCTTTCAGTGTTAGTAGGCTGGAAAATATTGTATTCAGTCAGTACCCAGTTTGGATTGACAGAAGATGGTGAGTAATAAAGATAAACTGCTGCCTACAGAGCCAAAAACTGGTTCAAAAGAACATTTAAGAATGTGCTTAAATGCATTGCTGAATTAGGGTGGGTCTAATTATGTAATTAAAATAAGCACACTCCTTTGTGCTTTCCTGGAGCTGAGCCTTGCCCAGGAACATTTTGCTAAATCTAAGAGTTTAATAAAACTAAAAGTGAATATCATTTGGAATCTTAAAATAAAAACTCTGGTGCTGGTAATACTAACAGATGCCAGTAGACTCTGATATTAACCTTTAGTGTGTGGTAATTCGTAGAAGTCAAGCAGTTGACCTAGAACATATGCATGTTTTTAGAAATCCTTAAATATTTAAACTGGAAAATGCTATTCCATAAAAGATGTAAAAAGACAGAATTATCAAATAAACAGAGTCTTTCTGCATTATCATCTCTACTTAAATTCCGTGATATTAAAAATTCATGAGCACACCAAGAGCGCTGTCAGGGTTTTCTCAATATGTATTTATGGGGGGGGGGGGGGGGGGNGGGGGAGGAGAAAAAAAAAAAAGAATGTAACTTTTGTTTGCATGCAGGGCAGTGCTGCATTAAGGGCACTTCAGCTCCCTGGGTGTGAGCTGCAGTGTGTGCTTAGCGGAGGGCAGCGCAGTGCAGTCACCGGCTCAGTTGCTGCAGATGGTTCAGGTGTAGCATGCTCTGCTCCAAGGCTGAGGTTTGGCTCACCTAATCAGCAGCACCGCTCAAGCCACTGCTGCATGGCTGCTCTTTCTAAATCTTGCTTATTTAAAGCCAAGCCAGGTACCTCTGCTGCCTTGCAGGGTGCACCCATAACCCGTCAGCTCCTTGAGTGCAGTTGAAATATCTTCCCTGAAAAGGCTTTGAGGCAGGCCCCGAGATACTTATCTGACCTATTGCATTGTTCTTACACAAGAATACAGCAAACATTGCTGATACAGTGTAATGTACAGAAGAAAAACGAGCACTCTGATGAATTTGGGTTTGTTCTTTTCTCAGCTATCCGGTATGACGGAGTTAATGTGTTTGGCTACACAGTCTGGTCCCTCCTGGATGGCTTTGAGTGGCACAGGGGATACAGCATTCGGCGTGGATTGTTTTATGTTGATTTTCAAAGCCATGACAAGAAGTTGATGCCCAAATCTTCCGTCTTATTCTATCAAAAGCTGATAGAAAAAAATGGCTTCCCACCTTTGCCTGAAAACCAGCCCATAGAAGGTGTTTTTCCCTGTGGCTTTGCCTGGGGAGTTGTTGACAACTACATTCAGGTGAGTCTGATAGTAAAGTCAACAGGCTGTCCAGCCAGATCAGTGCACAAGTTCATAGTGATACATTTGCTGAATAGAGTGTCGTTGCCAGGATGTATTACCACAGTGCTGCAAGGAGACGGGTACAAGGGTTTTGTGCCAAGCACTGTGTCTTTCGCTCTTCACTAGACTCTGTTTGACCAAAGAGAACCAGTCAGATTGTGATACAATAAATAAAACCTTAGAAAAATATACAGAAGTGAAAAGTGGTCTGATGCTCATCTTCCCTGGACATATGTAATCAGTCACAGGAAGTCTGTTCTTTTCAAGAGGAAGTTGATTAAATCTGCTGCAGTGTATATATGTTTTAGAAAACTTCCTGAAAACTCTCAAAATTCCAGTGTAAAGGAAGTAAACAAGATTTAGATGAAATTTCTGTATTCCTTGTTTTTCATTTTATGTCATACTGTTTCTGATGGAGGCCCACAGTGCCCCTGGATAGAAGTTAGCTAGATTATGGATCCATTTCACAGCTCTTACTCTTTATTTCAACTAATTTGATACTTTGGGAGAATCTTTCAAATTTTAAGACTTTAAAGCATGAATAAAAATTGTAGCTTAGTTATGATCTCTTTTAACTGTTTGGCTCTGTAATTCTCAGGTGCTATTTTGGCTTGCAGGGCTTCTCTAACCACAGTAAAGAGGTGTAAATTCAAAGGCTTGATCCAAGAATTGAATTTTTAATTTACATTTTCCACAAAGACAGAATCTTTCTTAAGGCAAGAGTGTGAGGGGCTTATTTGTTTTTTCTCACTTCAGAAATAAGATCTGACTTTTTTCTCTTGAAAAATACTGCAGCTTCTTTATGTGGTGCACTGATTTCCAAGAAAATTCAAGTCATTATCCTCCTAGCTCTCAGATAGATTAAGAATTGGAAATGGAATTGCTGCTTTTGGAATCAATAGCAACTATGAAGTTGCGGAGTCAGTCAGCCTACGACAGTTAAAAAATCCCTCCCATCCCTAAAACCTTCAAAGTTGAATATTTTCATTTCAGAAGGCCATTCAAACATTTTGTGCTGTAAGGCTTAGGTAGTGTGATTTGTAGATGCATTACAGTGGAAAAACTGTTTTGACAGCATTCCCATAGTATTAGTGGCAATGCATGCTTTAGTAATCTACAAGGGACAATTTTCCAGAAAAGCAATTTCCCTCAGACATGCTGTTTTTTATTACTTTCTTCTATAAGCACAGTACTGACCTCTCTGGAGAAAATAGCAACTGATTTTAAGCAGCCTCTACACAGTTTGCAGAGCCTCAGCTACAAGTTGAATACTGGTTTTAGGCTGACACCTGCTTTTCAAACAGAGGGCAGGACAAGGAAATCTGAACTCAGGGGGAACCACACACTAAAGGTTGAAAAGAAGGAGAAAAGGACAAATAAAGGCATGTGGTACCAGTATCCTGTGGTTTGGATCTAGAAAGAGTTACCTGAAGTGTGACTAAGGAGGTTTTACAATGTGTGTTATTTTACGTAATTAAACTTTTCATTTCCTAGTCCTCACTGTGTTGGTGATGTTCATTAAAAAGTGAAAGTATAATTCTGAGTGACCCTGAGAAGTTCATCTTCTACTGTATTAATATGTCATACAGGCACTTCTGACATTTCAAGCTCTAAAGCCTTATGGGAAATGCATTTTTTGTTGGAGTGACATATAGTGGATTTTCTCAGAGGCCCAAAACAAAATTGATTCAATCACCAACAGCCTGCTGAAATAACTGGGAAATGAGTTCAGTATGAGTTAAATAAAAAAGGATGTCTTTAGCAAGAAGGAAAAATTTTGCTTGTCAACTGAATTTGTGCTAAAATCAAGAGCAGAGCATTACTCATCTTCCATCATAGTCAGGAGAAGAACAGAACAGAGAAATGATGTTGCATTCATTCTTTTACTGCATTCAGGGAATGATCTTGAAACTGAATGTACTGGGTAGTAATTTACAACAGACAGTCTCTCTGAAAGCTCTTCTTAATCTTGAAAGAAAAACATTTTAAAAATTGCTGTAGTCTTGACAGAAGGTCTGCTTCTCTGGAGATCTGTCACAGGCTTAGTGCCTTATTCCTGAGCAATCACTTGTTTCTTATGCAAACTGGAACAACTTGGAGAAGATATAAACATGGTGACCATTAGCATAAACTTGTTTGAAAAGTAGGTTGAAAATGATATATAGATTTGGTACTTTGCTGACCTCACATAGTAATAGAAAATTAATTCATTCATATAAGCCCATTCATATGCCAGTATCAGAGATGCTAAATACAATGTTTTGACTTAAAATTTTCTTTTACTTGTTGTGCCTGATGGTTATGATGTTCCCACCTACCTAGTTCAAACAGCTTGAATCCAGTATGTTTCTTATTCTACCTAGGTAGACACGACACCCGCCCAGTTCCTTGACTCTAGTGTTTATGTGTGGGACGTTCACCAGACGAAGAAGCTCATTAAATTGGATGGAGTTTACACCTCGAAACGCAGGCGTCACTGTGTTGACTTTGCTGCTATCAGGCTCCAGATCTCTCTCCTGCAAGAAATGCATGTCACACACTTCCATTTTTCACTGAAATGGTCTTTAATCCTTCCTTTGGGTAACCTTTCTCTAATCAACCACACACTTGTACATTATTATCAGTGTTTTGCTAGTGAACTTCTCAGAGTTAACATAACTCCTGTTGTTGCTTTATGGCAACCTATGATTGAGAATCAAGAGCTTCCAGTTTCCCTTGCCAAATATGGAGCTTGGGAAAACACAGAAACTGTTCAGGCTTTTGTTGAATATGCCAGATTCTGCTTTACAAGTCTTGGGGACCATGTCAAATTTTGGATCACCATGAATGAACCGTCTGTGAAAAACTTGACATACACAGCCGGGCACAACCTGTTGAAAGCCCATGCGCGAGTATGGCATCTTTATGACAAAGAATTCAGGAGATCTCAGAAGGGTAAAATATCTATAGCTTTGCAAGCTGACTGGGTAGAACCAGCTTGTCCCTTTTCCAGGAATGACCAAGAAGTTGCTGACAGAATTTTAGAGTTCGACATTGGCTGGCTTGCTGAGCCCATCTTTGGGAATGGTGACTACCCAGAGGTAATGAGAGCATGGCTTCACCGAATGAACAGTGTTGATCTGTATAACTTCCACTTGCCTTATTTCTCAGAAGATGAAAAGAAGTTAATACAGGGCTCGTTTGATTTCTTTGCCCTGAGTCACTACACTACTACCCTTGTGGGCTCGGAGAAAGAAGATGCAGTAAAATACGATCACTACCTTGAAGTTCAAATGATCAATGACATCACATGGCTCCACTCTCCCAGCAGAGCTGCAGTAGTGCCCTGGGGACTGCGTAAATTGCTCATGTGGGTTAAATCAAAGTATGGCGATATCCCAATTTATGTTATGGCTAATGGAATTGACGATGACCAAAATATAGTGCACGACAAGCTCCGAGTGTATTACTTACAGAATTACATCAATGAAGCTTTAAAAGGTAAGGAACCATAGATGGTTTATAAGTCACAAATCCCACTATTATATTAGTGTATATGGTGTCATAGCGGATGTTTAACTTAAAAAAAAAGTCCTCTATAGAATACTTGATAAATAAAATGTTACTGCAGCATAACAGGTAGTTTTCCGTTTGATTTATGATTGATTGGTGTTACTAAACATGAGGAAAACTGACCTTGCTCATATTCTGCATAAGACAGCAGAAGATCTTTTTTATGGATTCAATAAATTAAAATAGATGTTATGTGAGTAGCTGCACATGCATTTAGTCAGTATTTCATCTTATTGCACTTCTACTGTTGCTTTGCTTTGTCGCTTCTCTCCACTGATGTGCCTCAGGGCTGGGTATGAGTTCTGTTCCTCAGCTGTCTCTGTATCTTATCCAACAGTGATCTTATCCAACAGTAATCTTCATAATAATTCAGCTGTCTACCTCATTATGCCATTTCCTGGACTGTTTCCTGCTATTCAGAACACAAACCAGTCTTTTTCTCTGTCTCAAAGATTTGTAAATTATAAGGCAAAAAGGAGGCATTTTGAGTCATCCTGTCATACAACACATGCTGTTTTTTCCGAAAAGCACAAGACCGAATGAGATAATTTTTAGTGATGAAGAATCTTCTGCACCTCACTGTAAGCTGTTGCAGTGTGTGTATAGTTATAGATAAATCTCACTTCTAGTATTAATTTCTTTAGCTTCATCTTTAAGCAATTTTTGTTGTGCATTTCCACGTGTTTTACTTTTGTAGGTATTCACAGACAGAAGACAAACTATCTCTCATTTATCTCTGTGATAGATAATACAGACAAAGCTCTTTGTGTCCCTTGCTATAAAACATCATCTCAAACTTGTGAATTATTAAGCTTTTCTCTGTGTGCCAGCATTCCTTATGAGAGGGGTAAACCCAGATCTGGACACGCTGTTCCTGCCACAGCCACACTTATATCTCAGGCAGGTGTAACGTAACCTCTTACCTTCCTCTTTCCTACATCCAAGCAGGTCGTTAACCCTTTTGACCATGACAGCAGGTGGGTTACACACACTCTGTGGTGATTTACTGAGGTTTTAAACTCAGTGACAGATTTCTACCCCCACTCCCACCAAGCAGAACTGCCTCTGCCAAAGTAGGTCTGCTTGTTCTTTGACATCTTCACATTTGGTCATTTCACATGCCAGCTGCTTGCTTGTGCAAACGGTGCAACACTCGCTGAATTATGTCTCTAATCGTTGTATTATTTGCAAACTTTGTGAGAAATAGTTTTACATTTTTTTCAGGTTGCTGATATATTTAAGATCATTAAACAACTTTGTGCTAAAAGCCAATCTCCATGATCGTGGTAGAATTACACTTACTGTGACACCTCCAATTACATTTCTAGACTGACTTATTAGTTCTATTTGAGACCAGTTGAAATCTGTTTATTATGGGCTCCCCTTGACCTCAAAGCATTCTATTTTCTTAATCCAAATGCCATATAATACCAAGTCAGTTGCCTTGTGAAGTTCTAAGTATATAACTTCAAACATCATTACTTTATTGATCTGCCGATCTCATAAAAAAAGATGTCAATTTAGTTTGATAAGATTTATTTTTCATAAGGTAAAGCTCATTGGCATTAATCATATATTGTCTCTTGTAATTCTTATTTATCGAGCCTTATATAATCTGTTCCACTCTTTTGATAGGTAGTGAAGGATGTCTGGCAGTTCCATAATTTGCTAGGTCATCCTGTCTGCTCCATTAAGTATTGGCTTTAAATTCCTCCTCTGTAATTTCTACCTCTTTCACAAATTACTGAAGTTAATATCAATATTAAGTGCCCAAAAGGTCATTCTTCAGCCTTTTGTAGCACTGGCTGCATATTCTGCACATCTGTAGTTAAAAAACATATCTTGGCTATATTTGGGCTTATGGTTTCAGGCTGTTTCTTCTGTATTGCTTGTCTCCTTTCTACCACTTTAGACCATGCTAGTTCTTGGCACTTCCGTTTTCAAAGTGTCTATGGATATGGCTTTTCTCCCAGTTCCCATTAGTGAGATCACCTACACATCCCCCTGGTTTTTACAGAACTTTGCCATTTGTACTGTTCTGATACGATATACCCCAGTCACTTTCTCCCCTCTTCTGTCCAGACTGTAAATAGCTCCTTTGTTTTTCTGCCTAAGCGTCACATGTGAGCCTATATTCCTGTCTTTTTACCTTCTTTGTCATGGACAAATATATCCCTGCGAACTAGCCATCACTCTCCCGCTTTAGACACCATACACTCCTCCGTAGTGTTTGGTCCGTCAGCTCTGGTATTGTGCTTTTGTCCATCTTGTTGTTACATAACCTTGGCATCGTGACTGATGCAGGTTTCTCCAAGACTTGCATTTTTTTTCTGCAAGACCCTGTTCAGTAACTAAGGTGGATTGCAAATCTTGTGTCCTTCCCTCAGTGTCACACTGCAGAGGAATAGTAGGGAATTTGGTATACGTATGCTCTTCTCCTTAAGTCCCTATTCTGCCTTCTTTCTCCAGCTGGTTTCTGGGACTGCATGTGGAAATATTTGTGCTTGTAATATTGCTCACCTGCAGTGTTCCAGGGGAGCCAACAGGTTTGTGCAGATAAATGATTCCAGAATGCAGTACAGGGCGCTTTAGACTGAGGCTGTATTTTGAAGTGCTTTGTACCCTGTTTAAGTTCATCTTTGCCAATTGAAAACAAAACCCAGCAGTAACTATTTATGTAACACCATTAAATCCACCTGCAGTTCTACAAACACAAACTAATTTTCCAGGGTAGCAGGTCTGTAAAAGGGCAGGCAAATATTATTTCATTTTAGATGTGAAAAGTACATTAGACATGCTGAATGTCTTGCATGTGGCTGCAGAAAATTACTTCCAGAGGTGTATGAAAATTCATAATTTCTTAGCTTTCAGTCTAACTGAAAGCTAGATGTTCCTTTAATTTATTAAAACAGTGATTTGAGAGATAAAGTATTACACTTTGTGTTTACTGATACTTGGATTGATTGTTTTTGTCAAGTGGGATGGATGGCTCAAGGTTAACACTCCAGGTGCTGGACCTCTTCCAGTAGCTGAGTTAGCAGTATGGATTGTGGACACGTTCTCAATAAATACTAATACAGGTCATCTTGGATCAGAAACTTTGGTCAATAACAAGAGAGGGCCGTGATTTGCATAATCTTTCCACTTGCACTGGTGATATCCCAGTACATGACCTCAGCATGGGTGCACATCTTTTTCTGGTGTCACTGTGCCTTTGCTATTGAGAAGTGCAGCCTGACGTCCTCAGTTCCTTGACTGTCCCGATCAGGAGTTGCCCTGCAAAGGGAGAAGGAGCAATCAGAGACACAGGCTGCAGAAGTGTAGGTGCAGGAAACTCCAAACCTGTACTCTCTCATGCGTAACAAAGAGCCATCTTTTCATGATAGGCTCTGTGCTGATGATTAAACACAGTCAGGCACTCACAGCTGTGTTTACCAAGCACAGGGAAATAAATTGCAGGATACTCACAGATCACACTGTCTGGCAATGGCTAACAGATTCTTACTTTTTATGAGAAACACTTCACAGATGTACCTTACCTTGTTTTGGGAAGGAGAAGTGCAGATGTGGGTTTAACATCCCCCTGCCCCTCCTTTATGCATGGGCATATGGTACTGCTCTTGAATGCCAAAGTGACACTGATTCATTGCTTCAACCCTTTGTTTTCTTTTGCAGCTTACACCTTGGATAACGTTAACCTGCAAGGATATTTTGTCTATTCTTTTAATGACAAGACTGCTCCTAAATATGGTCTCTACAGTTACATTGCAAATCAATATGAACCAAAGCCTTCTATGAAACATTACAAAGAAATAATTGACAATAACGGTTTTCCTGGTCCTAAAATTCCTGAGTTGCTGTGTCCAGAAGAGGTTGTCTTGTGTCCTGAATGCCACTTCTTCCGAACCAGAAAGTCATTATTAGCCTTTATATCTTTCATATTCGTTGCTTTTATTGTTACTATATTTTTTATTACTTACTACTCCAAGAGGGTAGAAAGAAGGTATAAATAGAGCTGCCCCTTTGAATACATCACTCAGTGTCCTTTTTCTTGCATGGCCTTGGAAAATCTGAAATGAGTGCACAATGCTGTGATTGCTTCAGCATTTACATTGCCTGATACTGCAGGACATTGACATTGAGAAGAGACTGATAGCATATGGCTTCCAGAAATAATTTTCTCTGGTTTAGTACATTTGGTTTATGATCAGTCCTTAATTCCTGTAGTTGGAGTAGTATCATAACTTTCCCTGGAACCTTTTGTTGAGCAGATGTTTTCTCCTTCTTGGTTTTGCCTTCTTGAGTTGGACAGATTTGAGTATGTTTTGAAAACATGGGGTGATAGAAGAGTCTGAATGTCAAATTCTCCAAAGAAGACTGGGGTGAAACAAAATGGCTTACTTTTCTATATTAGGGTTTAATGCTGGTGTTGCTTAATCAGAATCAGAACCTGACTGGAGCAGGGACTGTGACTGAGAAGAAAGGTGGGGGAGAATTGCACAAAGCAGTTCCAGGGGAAAGAACACCTCCTTTCCTAAAGCAGATGCAGGGAGAGGAGCAGGGGGACATGAGTCTGTGCTACTGGGAGCTCTGGGTAAGTCAGTTAACTGCTACTGAGGCTGTATATGACTTCAGGATGCCACTGGGGAACTTCAGCTAAAGGAACTGTGTCTTTTTCAGGGGGAAAAGAAGCAGGGATATGTCTGGGGGTTGCAGGGGTCATGCCACCTTGCTGGGAAGAGATGGGAAGGGCTTCTCTTTGATTTGCTCAGAGAAAAAAAAGCAAAGATCAGGAACTGGGATATCTTTCAGTTGGCAGAAAGCTGTGTGCCTGACCCTGTGCCCTGTTGCCTTGTACCCATGGCAGGCCTAGGGCACCATTTGTCCTCAGAGCAAGTTGCACACAGCTGCCACTCTGCTGCTACCCAGCTACTTACCTGCTGGAAACTTGTGGTAACTTAGTAGGATGGTCTCTGCATGCCATTTGTGGTGAGCGCAGAGACTTTAAATCCCAGTATTTTGGTGTAATAGTCCAGCACTTTATTGCTGCTTTTGCCAGGGTCTGAGTCTGTGGAGCTGTTGGTCCAAGCCTCTTACAGATTGGCTGGAGGTTCTCCTTTGAGCAACTGGCCCTGGCAGCATTTCATCCCGAAGTATTATTGAATGTCTGAGGGCCTCTTGTTTTTCTCCTAGCAAGATAAAATAGCAAAACATTAGCATCATTTTTTGTTAGTAGAAGTAGAGAGAGGATGGGAAAAAGTCCCATGTTATTTTTCCTGCCTTGTGAATTGCTACGTTAGGAGAGTCCTCAGTATGAAGCAGTGTGGTCATTTTTCTCCGCTCTTAACTCTAGGCCTGCATTGCCTTCAGCTATAATTGTATTTTTATTGCTATGTGAATGACGTCACTCACTGGAAAGAATATTTTAAAGGAAATGTGCTCTGTGTTAATTAAGAATTATTTATCTACTAAAGCTGATTATGCTGTTTTAAATGTGATGTTTGTCTACTAGATTACTAGAAGATGACTAAATGACCTCCCAGAGTTCCTTTTAATCTGAAAACTATGATTCTATGATTCTATACTGTAAATTAAAACTTACATATGAAATATTATTTTAATTTGTAATTTAAGATTATATTTTTTATTGAATAATGTATAGAAATAGAAAAGAATTAGTATCTTATTACAATGATTAATATATTTGTCCTCTAGATCTAGTCTTAAAATGGTCTCTCTTTGCATTAATGTATATTTTGGTATTGAGATTAAGGTGAAAAATTCAGTGTAAGTGATGAAGTATTAAAAAATGTATAAAAATTATTTATAGACTGATAGGATTTGCTGAAGAAGAGAACATTTCAAACTGCTGTATATTTATTCATTGGTGCCTGGTGCACTGTGAAGAAGAAATAGCTCTCCCTAAATATATGAAACCCCAAATGGCTTTCTCCATGGCATGGCCATGAATCACCTTGCAATACCTTACAACAGCAGTCAAATGCCTTTGCAGTATGTAACAAAATGTGATATTCATTTAACACAAACTGTACCCAGGTCATGCCCAACTTGTGTGTTACGTATGTGCATGTATGTATGTTATATATTTTGCTGTTGGTAAAACAAAATGAGTCTGGGCCTGATCTTTCTGAGAAGCCAGGTGTACATGCTTCCTCTGAGTTTGAGGGGGCTCAAGGGGCCTGGGCAGGGCAAATCTGGAAGAGTGCAGGTGCCATGCTGGTGGGCACTGGTCTGTCCTGCTGCTTCACTAGCAGTTACCATCCACCCAGCCGCTGCCGCGTGCTGTGGGATGGCCCAGCCACAGCACCGTGTGCGAAACAGCAGCCCCAGCACGGAGGAGACACGGCAGGCTCTCCCCATAAAGGCTGGGTGATATGTAACCACCGACAGGCAGATGGCACCAGCTCGATATCTAATTTGTAGGTAAATTGGGATTTGTTGCTGTATGATCGTATCATCTCATGGTGCCGTGACCCGTGGAACTAACTCAGCCTTTGGTGCAATTGCCTTCAGAACAGGTTTTAAATATCGCTGCAGAGCAGTGACTGGCTTGAGCTGGGCACAGCAGTTGCCAAAGCCTTCTCCTAAGCATCCTGCCTGCGCATAGCGGTGTGCAGCTCTCAGCTAGCGAATTGCATAATGATGGGCTAGGGAAAATACAGGCTGGTCTGATGGAGATAATGGTATGGTTTTGCCTTGGGAATCTGCTTCATTTTGTGTAATCAGGGTCCAGTGTGAGTTTCCTGTCAAATCTTCTTGAAAAAATTCACCCTTCACTAACAACAAAGAAGCCCCTAAATAGGCAAAGACTGGTTACCTGTTCAAGGAGAACCACCGTGTGCTCGGGCAAACTGATGTGGTAATCCCCTCCTGCAACCCAGCCGCGGGCTGTGGGGCATTTGCTCCCTTCAAGTGCCGATATGTGAGCAGTGATCTGGCACTTCCCGTCCCCCTCTGTGCATCTAGAGCAGAAATGCTGACAGTAGCAAGGACTTCGAGCAGAGGGGGCTCCACAGTCAGTCTGCAAAGACATCTTGGTGGAGGATGGTGGTTTATTTTCCGAAGAGCAACAGGGCTCTGCATGTTTAACATGCAGTTTCTTAGGTAGACTCTATTTTTAACTGTGTTTCTAGAATGAAATGTTGTTGCCAGTTTACTCAATGCTTCAGATTAAACATGTTGTAAAATACAAAATTGTAGCTTTATTCAAAATATTTTTGTGACATGAGTGCAAAGCATCTGGTTTATTTCTTGAAAAGATTGTGCAGAGTGACTGTGGGAAGCATGTCTTTGTAAATGACAGGATGAATGTTATATTGTTTTTATAACAATCTCAGAAGTGAAATAAAGATACTGAATGTAACAAATTGTAACATGATCTTACTGTTTAATCTGTCTAGTTTCTCTGCCTGCAGCATGAAGTACAGAGTACCTCTGGAGAGGCTATTATGATAACTCTGCAAGGAGTTCATGTTGCTGTTTGTTTTTCCAGTGCCACATAAATAACTGGAACTTTTGTTGGACATTGCTGGGGCCTGTGGCTAAACAGATGTTTTTCCAACAGACCCAAGGGTTTGGAGGGGTTTTTATTATTTGAATTATTTTTTTTCTTAAAGTCACTGTTGCTATTTAGAAAACCTATGGAAGTAACCATACCAATATAAGAGTATTTTGGTGCAATAGCTTATTCCATAGTAACACTGCAGTAATTTTGACAATTCATCTATTCTAGTGGAGTTACTCACAGGCTTGAGGGATTTTGTCAGCATAGCTCTGCACTAGGCAGTGAGTTTGTGGCATCTTTGTTAAACATCTTACGGAAAGTAAATGTTAAGATTAAAGGAGGTGGGAGCAGAAAGGGACAAAACCAATGAATAGGACAGGGACAACACAAGTCTTAGTATGTTCAAACACCCAACTTGCCCTGTTTTGCTTGCATTATATTGTGTTGCTTTTGAGCCACTTAGAAAACTTGATCTGTTCATTCTGCTTGCAAAGACTGCTTAGGTGAAAATGCCCTTATTCAGGGTGAAGAAGTCAGTTTTAGGTGCCAGACTTCAGCTTCAGCAGAGAAAGTTTGGTCCTGTTCCTCCTTCTCTCAAGCAAAGCCAAGAAAAGGAGGCATGGAAAAGAAAAGGGAAAGCTCTTCCTGTCTTTTGATGTGTCACTCATGAATTGCCAAACCACCACCCTTCACCAGCCATCTCAAGGCTATAGCTGGTGCGGGCTTACTAAGCCCACCCTTTTAAAGAGATTGGAAAAGAAGGAATAATGAGGTGAGATGAAAGTGGCAGGGCCCAATGTATCAGAGCTTTTTATTTTTCCTAATGAGTTGAACAGGAACACCACTGTCAAACAGTTCTGAGAAAATTAATATTTTTGAGAAACCAGAAAGTTGAAATAACAGTGACCTGCAGCCAGGACACTTGTGGGTGCTGACATATTGCTGGCTGTTATTTTGTGATGCTTTCTGTGTTTCTGAAGGAGTGGCAAAAGGGCCAGCGAGGCAGAGAGAAGCCAGGGAAAATACTAATGAAGTAGGGCAGAAAAGCCACAGGCATAATCAGATGTGCGAGTTCCTTGCTCTGGGAGCTGAGTGAGCAGTCCCCTTCTGTGGGGATGTGCCATGGGACTTTGAATATTCTTTGTTAAAAAATAAATTATTTTTAAAAAGAATCTACTCTGAAAACTCCCTACCTCCCTTAATGACATATTTCTCCCTTAATGACATACCTCCTATGTGATGAATTTAACTGTCAAAAGCCTTTTTCTCGTCACAAGAATTATTCATAACACAATATGGTGAAGCATTGTTATATGATCCCAGCTCTCCTGAGGTCATCCAAATGTGTTTCTGGCCCAAGTCCCGGGAGACCCATGGGAGTCTGACGTGCAAGAGAGGTGGTCACTGTCATTGGCACAGAGAAAAGCAGCGGGAATGACAGCAATGTGTTCTAAATACTGCAAATTCGCAGCAAGTGGGATTAGTTTCTACTTTAGTTCTTTTCTACTAGTGGAAACTTCTTCTTCCTTATGAAGAGTAACACACAAAACTTTGTTGGCTTTCTTGTTTTCTTGGTTGTTTGGGATTTTTTTGTTGTTTTGGGTTTCTTTTGGGGGGGAGGGGTTTTGGTTTTTTTTCAGGGAAAAACGAATTTTAACACTTCTGCCATAACCTGGGATGTATAATGTATTTCTGATTTTTATTTTTTTTTTATGGCATCAGCCCTTGCAGGGGGTGAGAAGACCTGAGTAGTGATCTCTCAGTCCCACCTGTTTGGCTTTCAGGAGCTTCTAAGCCAGAGCTTCGCCCAGGGCAGAGCCTTGCTGGGGTGTGTGTCCCAAGCCAGAGCAGCACCTCCCGGGCAAGACATAGTCTGGAGCCTGGAGGAAAAACAGAGCCAGTGGCATGCCCTGGTGAGAGCCTGGCTGACATGGCACTTTGGCTCTCAGCAGGAAACTGGCTGGTGTATTGCTGCCTTCTGTGCTCAGGGCTCTGTAACAGGCTTTCAACAGTGTTGTAAACTATCAGGGCTGCACAAACACAACACCTGATCCAAGAAATCTGGTTTTCCTCCCACCAGAGGGAACCATGAATTGGCTGAGTGTTTAGTTCAAGAGGTGTAATGGTATAAACTACCTGCGCTATAAATTTTTACGAGGTGACAAAGTTTTGTAGTCTGGCAATAGCACAGTTGAGCTGGAGGCCATCAGATGCCCTGCCAGGAAAGGGAAGGGAGCAGGCTGGTGAGGAGGTCTTCCTGGCAGGCTGCAGCCTCTCTGGTCAGCCTGGAGGATACCTTGAGGAGTGCAAGGCTGCTGCTCCTGCAGCCTGGGGCAGGCATGGTCCAAGGACTTAGTGCTGCATGAAGAATGAAGTAGAGCCAGCTCCAGCTCACTCATCACCTCCTCTTCCCCCTTTGGCCACATATTTATGTACATCTGGGCTATGAAATGGGAAGTGAATTACCAAGGTATGACATAGGTACATCAAAGCGTATAGTTTATTTAGAAGACAAATATCTGTTTACAGGCCTTACAGATTTTTTTATTGATACATATTACTTTGCAGCAACCCTTCTGCCTCTCTCTCCACTAGGATCAGATGGGTCTTATTACCAAAAGCTGAGAAAATAAATGCTCATAAAGGAAGCTGCCAGTATTGCAGTCACCTCTCCAAGCGCTTGCTGAGCCTTTAAGTCCACTTCTGATGCAAGTCTGTGAATTTTATAGACATTTGTAACTCATTTATCTGCCACATTGCTGCGGGATCCGTGAGCGGATATTGCCTTTCCTTGCACCTCGCAGCGGGAGGCAGTGGGGTCCTGCACTCGGCAGCACATGGTTGCTCCTGCTTGGTATTCCCAGGCACATTCCTCTGGCCGGTGATGTATTATTATTGGGCTGGAAGAAAAATAATGCAACCAAGCTCTTATTATTTTCTCCTTTTATCTGTTTGGTCATATTAATGTGGGATCATCATTACATAAAGGCACAGGAGATGTAGTCAAGGACACATTCATTTTTAGTCCCCCAAAGCTCTTGTACTTCAGTCATTCATCTTGTCTTTAATTACAACAAGTGATCTCAGAGGCACTTAAAAGATTAAATTACTCAATTATTTGCTGATAAACACCAGCCAATGCTGAAAAAGGTTGCTCAAGGAAGGACATATTGGGAGGCCAGGGAGGCCATATTGTAATATTTTGGCTTAGCCCAGTTATACCCCTTTAATTTTTTGTAATTTGCAACCTTAATTTTTATTTGTGTTGAAAATAACCACAAACTTTTCCATTGCTGTCCTGGCGGTTTCAGCAGTGCAATGGATGTCACTGCTTGGTGATTTACAAGTGTCCTGGCACCTGCTTGACTGTGGAGAGGATGACATGAGGATAACCACAGCTTAAAAAGGGTGGGAATTGGCATGGCCAGGCAGTAACCCCCATTCAAGGCCATGCTTGTGGATGGGGTATGATTTGGTGTTTGGGAAGGGTATGTGGTTAAAACATATGGCATGGCTTTCTCCAGGTTGAGGCGGGTGAGTTCCCAGGTGGCAAGGCCAGGTGAGCATCCATGCTGTGCTAGAGGGCAGTCTGGCTCGGGCTCTGCAACCTTGTAGGAAGCAGGAAAGGTGGCCTACCAAAAGGTGGCCTGTTCTGAAATGTTGTTCCTGGTGTCCCATGGCCCTGGGAGGAAGCTGTTGGTGCACTCTGTACGTAGGCATTACTGCCAGTGCTGCAACAATGCATCTGCAGCAGCAGAGTTTTCCATCCTCATCAGCAGCCCTATTGCTCAACAAGGATCCCCAAGTACAGCCACTGAACAATGGGAAGTTTTCCTTAAATATTTTTTTTTTGCCTCTTTTGCAAAGCAACAGATACGATGAGCCCAAAACTGGGAGCCTGAGTGGTGGGTGCAGGCTGGTGTGATCCCTCCTTCCCGTGGCAGGAGAAAAGGAACATGACTCTTCAGGGAAGGAGAAATCCAGGCCAAAGAGCTAGAATCCTGTACCTTCTCTTCATAGGCCAAGTTCTGAGTTCCTGTCCCACTGGAAACCAGACAACACTGGGCAAAATACCACAGCAACTGTGAACCCAGAGTGCTCTCCACTTCCTGTATTGTGGGCTCTTTGCTCGTGCTGGTTAGCCAGCAGTGTGGCACAGGGATGGGTTTTTGGTGTCGAAAAACAAACTCCCTGTTTTTGACTACCCTCATGAAAGAGACTGTGGGCAAAAAAGGACTCACTGTTTGTGGTCAAGCCAGAGCAGCTGTGGTACTTCTGGTCCTATTGCCATGAAGACCAAGCCTGGTTGGCATCAGCAGGGTGCAGTGGGGTAGCCGGGTGGGCTGGCAGATCCTGGGCTGCTGCCCCACATGGGTCTGGGGCTCAGACTGCCCACAGCCAACATCTGTCCTGAATGCATGCTGGGGTACTGCTGGCCCGCAGATGCTGCTGAGAGGGTTACTGTCCTCTGCTCCACCACCTGTGGTTCCCACGTTTATTTAATTAAAAAAAAAAAAAAGAGTAAGTAATTCAATACACATCCTCGCAAGGAAAAGCAGTCATTCCATCAAGGAGCAGGCCAGCGGTCTGTGGAAGTACAGATGGCCCTGTGGCTAATTTGCTCCCATAAATCGCAAGCTGTTGCAAATCCTCGCTGCAGCAAATGCTGGCTCTGTGTTTGTGGCCATGTGCCTGTCTCAGGGCTGTTATGAGCATGTGAAAAAGAAAGCAGAATCTGTAGTTTTAGGCTGTTTGCCTTGTGCCTTTTGTAGAATTGATATTTTGATTAAGAAATAAGCTGTAATCCTGTAGGTGGCTGCCAGCAGAGCTCAGTGCAACTGCTCTTGCTGCAGAATCAGGTATTCTCTTGTTAAAGTGCAACCACTGCCAGGATCCCATCTCGTCTCCTTGAAAACTGCTGCCCATGAACAACACTGCAGTTCAAGTCTCTGCTCAAGGTAGAGAGCAGTTCGCTGCATTCAGACCACGTCTACCTTTAGCCTCTGTCTTGCTGGACTCACCCCTGGGAGAGGATGAAGAGCCTCAACCTGTCATTGCAATGGGACTGAGGAACACCTGTGCAGTGGTGCAGGCTTATGGTTATTTTACTTCTCTCTCCTTCCAGCCTTCGTGGAGGAGAGAAGCAGCAATGATCTCTCCCCACTCTGGAGTTTTGCCCCTACTGTAGGGCATGGGACGTCCTGTACTCAGGACGTGGCAGGCTGGCGATGCCTGACTCCCACTGTTGCAGCTGGAGCTGGGACCACTGACCACCTGGCCATGATCACCCTGCCCTGAAGGCTGAGCCCTGTGGCCTCCGGTGCAGCCTGGGGTGGGTGAGCAGATGCAGATTGGAGCCTAGGCTGCAGGCAGGCATGCAGGCACCGAGCAGAGCAGAGGGCATGCTGGGCTCAAGGGCTGGGCTCAAGCAGTGGAAGAGAGCAGTGGAAAATAACCACCTGTGGGAGGTGAATAATAAGGTATTGGGATAGAGATCCTTGTTTCAGAATCAAAGGGGTGCAAGGAGATAAGTCTTCAGGTTACTTTTTCTGCAAGAGATGCTAAACCTTCATCAGAGGTGTATAGGCTCTGGTATCTGGACCCTGCTGTGGATTAGGGAATGTATCTGGGACTGTGTGAGACCCCCCCAGTATTAGCCTGTGTAAGACAGGCAAATAGTTATCTGCAGTGCTGGAACATTTTCCCTGTCATTTACTCATTAACCAACACCCACTGCTCTGCCCCGTATTTGCCCTTGAGTTCCACATACCCATGTATTTGCTGAGCAGATTCTTGCACCAAGTAGGACAGCTGCACAGTGTTAGGTGGGTTCTGCTCTGCCTCCATTGCTGCTTTTTACACAGTATTGCTAAGCACCCCATAATATTGAGGGTCACAATTTAAAATGTACTTTTTAAAATCCAAACACCCAAATTGTTACAAATCTGTGGTTTGATGCCTTGTATTCCTGGTCCTGTCACACCATGGTATGCAACTACAGTTGTAACCAGATGGTCTGCCTGGCCTAGCACCCATCCAAATGAACGTGGCTGACACGTATCTGGCAAGGAGAGCATGACATGGCCATGCTAAATCCCCGTGGGATCGGGAGTGGGTCATATTGCTTTCTTTCTGGCAAAGTCTCTGTTCATTCCCCAGCATTTTCACATCACTGCTGAGCTAGAGCAGCACTCTGTGTTTTCATCCTCTACTATCTGATTTTCAGGCTTCAGCAGTCTTCTGGATATTTATTCCAATATTTTCATCTCCCAGTCATCTCAGTGTGAAACAGCAGAGCAACGCCTTTTAGGTATATCAAGATGCTCCAAGGGTGACACTGATTCTCCAGTGTAAATGCATCAAGCAGAGGGATGCCCTGCTGGTGACTCCTTCAAGGTGTTGTAAAGAGGATGGATACTCAAGAATTCAACATTATAAAGACTGCACACACCAGGACCTGAAGCATCAGCGCTGTTAGGGTTAAGACAATCTCTTTGTCCTGACATTGCTGCAGGTGGGTGGTAGGGAGAGATGGGAATGAGAGCACACAAAATACTGTATTTTTTTGAAAGAAAGGATGGACTTACACATCTCACCATTTCTGCCATGCAGAGAATTGGAGAAAAGTGCTTCCTTTCAATCTAAACTTTAATACTAAGCTTTCCCTGAATGGCGGGACATAAAGGCTTACCCCCTCCTAGATGGTCTCTTATAGCTGACTCTCTGCTCAGCATCCTGTTTTCTGAAACTCTGCTTCTTTTAATGATTCAGGAGAGAGTTGGAGAGATACAAGCACATGTCCTAGTTACAGCTAGAATAGAGTTAATTTTCTTCTTAGTAACTGCTACAGTGCTCTGTTTTGGATTCTGTATGAGAATAATGTTGATAATACAGTGATGTTTTGGTTGTTGCTAAGTAGTGCTTACCCTAAGTCAAGGACTTTTCAGTTTCCCATGCTCTGCCAGTGAGGAGCTGCACAAAAAGCTGGAAGACAGCATGTCCAGGACAGCTGACCTGAACTGGCCAAAGGGATATTCCATACCGTAGAATGGCATGACCAGTATATAAACTGGGCAAGTTGGCTGGTGGGGACAGTCGCTGTTGGGGGATAGGCTGGGCATCGGTCAGAGGGTGGTGAGCAACTATATTGTGCACCACTTGCTTTTCTTGGGTTTTATTTCTCTCTTTTTTTAACCCCGTACTACTAATAATTATTATCATATTTTGCATTATTTCAATTATTAAGCTATTCTTATCTCAACCCATGGGTCTTACCTTTTCCCGATTCTCCTCCCCATCCCTCTGGGTGGGAGGGTAGGGCAGGGGTGAGCAGCTGCTTGGTATTTTGTTGCCAGTTGGGGTTAAACCACAACACCCATCCCAGGGAACATTTATTCCATCTGTAGGTACGTGTAAGACAAATCACAGGATTCAATATCCTACTGTTGCATCTTTTTCTCTGTTGCAGTGGTTTGATGAATTTGAGATGGCTGGCATCTGACAACATGAACCCATCATTCAGCATCCCAGCTCCACAGTCACTCTCATGAACCTAGATTTAAATTATTGACAAGAACATGGATGCAGAAACATGGTTGAATTCAGTGAGAGTCAGGGGCCTAAGCTGTTGAGGACCTGAGTTTACATTTCTCAAGCCTGGACTTGATGATTCTTGTGGGTCCCCTCCAATTCAGAATATTCTCCAAATCTCTGAGGCCAGTTTTCCTAGCTTAATGGCTTCTTTAGAAAACATAATCTTTGCCACAAAGCTCATGTATACTACAGGTTAAGTATAATGGACAACAATATCATTTTGAGCCTGCAATCATTACTGAAATCCCATATCAGAACAGTTTCGTGTATAGCAGGTTGAAATAATGAAACCAAGGGCTTAAATGTAGCATTTCTTGAGCCAATGGATGAAATAAGAGCACAAAGGAACATGATTCTCTAGTGTATGCAAATTTATTCAACTTGGCAATTATTTATTTACAACTAATGACTGATACCAACAGATGAGGTAAAAATATGAGGTATTGATATGAGTATAACATTTAAAAATGCAATTATCATAATGTATTCTCAATGGCAATGTAACAATACAAAATACTGTGGTAGCTGAATGGTAGACATGGCATAATGTGCATTTTAAAGAAATCTTATTTCAACAATATATGGCTTAAAGATGCCAGAAGCACATGACAGAGCTTCTGCAAGGGTAGGAAAACAACTCTACCTTGCTAATGGTGGCAGGTGGCACAGGGGCCCTTCCAGCTGAGCGATGACTTGTCAGACAGGATAAAACCACTGTACAGGTTTTCCCTTCTTTTCCTACAGAAATGATGTACTGCCAGACAACTGTCATTCCCAGGGCTACAAATTCTGAGCCCATTAATACTGGGGCACTATTGTATTTGTTTATGCAAACTAATGTAGCAGAAGTACTCTAATTGCTCATGGTTTGGAAAACAGCCGGCATAAAATCTGCTGCCATGGCCACAGGCTTTTGGGGAGGAGGTGCTGCTTTCTGGAATGGCAGTTCAACTGGAACCAGGGGACTGGGCTTGCCCTGCCAGCTCAGGAGCCACCACTTGCTGCAGCGAAGGCTGAACCTAGGCAGTGGTGGTGCCCTGCAGCCAGTGGATGACTGCCAGACCTCAACATGGCCACGTAAGGGTGTGGGTGCTCCCCTGTCTGCAGGACTTAAAAGCATGCAATAATTGCACATTGCAACGATTGCTGGCCATAAACTCAAGGCAGGAGCTCCCAGGGATCCTAGGAGTTACACAATAGAACATGGGTGAGACACCTCATGGGGGAAGATGACAGTGACTTTTTGTCCTGCTGCTCCACAGGGACACCCTGGAGCACTGTGGGTCACCCTGTACACCCTGAGCTCCCACTGGTGTGCCTCCTCAGACTGCAGGACTGTCCCCCACAGCACAGCCCTTATGTGTGCGCACAATGGCACATGGGACCATGCTCTAACAGCTGTCACCATACATGGTCCACCCCACAGCCCCCTTACCTGGGCCAGACTCAAAGCACTGGCTTTGAAAAGATTTCCCGGTTTACAGAATCAGAGCACAAAGCTGTAGCTTCATGTAGGAAATGTATCCTGCTTAATCAACCTCATACTAAATCTTCCTGGATTTTGTTGGAAGGACTGAGTTAAAACACTGGCTATGAATGACTCAGCTGGTTTATGCAGCAATAAATAAAGTCAAAGTGAACAAATGTGATTAATGAAGAACAGTATTAACAGGCTTGTACATTCTTATTGAAGCATAGATGTAATAACATTTTTGGTCTTAGGTTAGTTAAAAACAATATGGAACCCTGCCTCAAAGGTAACATCGACAAATTATTATTATTACTTTTAAAGCATTCTTCCATTGGCAAAATAATAGGTCCCTGAAAATGAAATTATGTAATAGACATAAATGGCTCCTACTCCTCATAGTCAGGGGCTAATCCTGCTCCCACCAATGCCTACAGAGGTGGGATCATGCAGATCAGTGCAACATAAGATGAAAATGCTTGCTGTTAAAATAAAAGCAATCTTTTCAAGCATAGTCTACATTTAGTCTTTTAAATCTCCAATATGTGTTTAAAAGCTTAAAAAAGTGTAGTTATTCGTATAGTAAGAATATATTAAAAGGTATGGTATTCATCTGCACATCTTTGTGTCCACTGGATGTGGAACACCTGCTTTGGAGTTTCTTTACGATTAGCCATCGTTATGGGAGAAGGAAAGAGCAACACCGAAACACTCAGAAGTGAGACAAAACGTTCAAACCAAAAAGATTTACAGCTTAATAACTTACCCGTCTGATTTCGGACACCTCAGTAGACACAGCGTTATCTTAGAATGAAGTGTTACTTGTAACGCTGCAGATAATGAGGTTCTCTAGTGACAGAGATACCATTAATTAAGGCAACAGGTAAGTTTTCAACACCTTGTACTAACAGTGACAATTCTGCAGCTAAACATAAATGGCCTTCAAAATGTCTGTCTGTCTCAGATGCATTTCTATATATTTTATTTGGTGAAATTGATTCACTTCTTGTTATTTTTAAATGTACTGCAACCTCCTCCTTCCTTAGTTCTTTTAATTCTTCCTACATCTATTTCTATGTAGCTCCTCATAGCACACACAAACACAAAACATATTTGAGAACAGGCATTTGTTATCACACAAATTATGCCTGGTAGCTCTGTGATAACAGCAAACACAGCTTATGTAGCAGTGACACACTAAGAAACAAGTGACAGATTCACTTAAGGTCCAACTGATGCAAGTGATTTTCACTGAGTTATATACAAAATAATTAATTTATACATATACATATATATAGATAGAATATAAATATATACATACTGTACAAGATTTATTTACAATTAAAATATGCTTCTTAGAAGCCTTTAAATACCAGAGTTATGTAACACACAAGTAATGGCAATAATCTGTTTTTAAGGTAATAAAAGCTCTCTGAAGAAACGTTTAGTTCAGTAATCAAAATTAATACGGGGGGATATGGCGGGGGGGAGGGCAGGGGGAAGGCGAAGTCTACAGAATAAAAGAACTTTCCTATAAAATTTCCGTTTCACCTTTTTATAGACCCAGGTCTGGTGAGATTTCTGCAGATAAGTAAGACCTTTGCTTTCAGTATTCCTGTTCCCTGCCAGACCCTGACTTATGCTCACATGCTCCCAGGAACACTTCCTCAGATTTTTGTTTCCGGTCCCTCGGCAATCAGAGGTTGAAATGAGTTTCTGATCCTGGCAACTTCTGCTGCACACAGGTGTCCAAAGCCTTTGTTGTACCACTCTGGGGAATGTCCTCTGAAGAAATGGGAAGAAAATGATTGAGAAACTTAAATACTCAAGAAATATACCCCACAGAAATGGGTTTGCCACACTTCCTGTTCCCCACTCACACAGTGGTAGTGGAGACTTCAAATACTTGTCATTGTAAGCATGCTCTGAAGTTTTCCCTTCCAGTAATCAAATAAGCAGATTTTATTTCTAAGATCACTTTGTAACAAGAGCAGGCGCTGAGTGGAGAAAAGACTGCAGGAAGACTCCAAAGCAGCAAAGCTACTCTGATCATGCCCTCTGTTCCCAACATCTCCCCTCCCTGAGCTTGAGGCTTTTGTCCTACTGAATGGACATCTACTTTTTGTAGGTGGGATACTTACTTGAGGTCAATCCTGCAGATATGGGTCAGCCTGGCTTTTCCTGAGCCACACGGCTCTATCAAGTATTGAGAGTCTATCACGATGGCTCGCACAGCTCCCATAAGAGGAGCCTCTTCGTGCTCCACAGAGATGGCAACCAGCATGCACATCCCCTTTGGTAAATCTGTCCTCCATGTCCTGCAGGAACATATTCAAGATGGAATCACTTTAGCAATGAAACTTCTGGGCATATGAGTAAGAACCAGAATTAAAGTTACAGTTTGCTTGTCTGCCTATCCTGTTGCTTGCAATGCCAATGGACTCGTCCTAGGAATTCATGTTTCCCAGTTGGTAGTCTGACTATGGTGTGGAATGGGCACCCATCTACGTTGCTACAGGCTCCAGATGAAGAAGTTTTGCTTCTCCACAGGAACATTTTGTAATCATTATGCATTACAGGGCACCATAGAGCCTTTTGCAGACAGACAGAAGTTTTGGAAAGGAGATAGAGTGAGGATAAGCCGTCTGGCAAAGGCTAAAACTGTGCATTGCATCCATGCACACCTATAGATCAAGAAATGCAGTTTAGTAGAGCAGAAATCCTCACTACTACGCACACTGACTTCTGAAACTCCCAAGACACATTTCAAGGGTATCTGAATTAAAGAAAAAATGTCCTTTCATTTTTCCCTCTCCCAAGTTTCTAGCCTCTCTTACATGCTGCAGAAGTTTTCCACCAGGTACAGGAGACCCAGACTTTAATACTTAACATTTTTTTCTTGTTTTGTAGGCATTCTGGTGTCTCACATCTTTCTTGTCTGCCTTGAATCTCAGAGGATAGGTCTATGCTCCTTCCTACACTGTGGGAAGAAACGAGAAATTCCCACTGTGCTGGGTAACATGTGGCATCTTGCCACGGACTGTATGAGACAGGGATTATGCTTCCTTGGGAAGTATCATGTTTTAGCAGGTAAGCTGCTTTCATGGACTGTTGAAGTTTGGACTTCAGGAGATAATTTTAACATTCTGCATTTTTCTTACATTTAACTGAGCTGTTATGCAAGACACTGTGGGAAGATACTGGACAGAAGGTTTTATATGTGTCTGTGCATTAATAAAATTGATGAGCTATCTTGGCAGATGAACCACATGGGGAGTAGGAAATCACACCTGAGATCTACTGTGAAAAATGATGAACCATCTCCTGTGAGTGCTTACATAGCGCTTAGATGTGCCCATATCATTTTGGCAACTACACGGCACTGAGTTGGGCCATTTGTGAAGTGGAAAGTTCTGTATCCCTGAGATCGCAGAAGACTTATGATTCCTATTCCCAGTTTCATGGAGTTAGGCCAGTTTCAGTAGTTCTCTACATATCTTACAGTAGTAAAACCAGGCACAGTACCTAACTCACCAAAATGCCACAATACTTAATGAACATTAAACATTTGTGGGTTCTTTAATGAAAAGTGATGCCTGTGCAGGGCAGCTGAGTGCTGTGTTAGATCCCAGGCATATGAAACATTTCCCCTCTCCTCTTACCATTAGAGTCTTCTCTAGGGAGCCTAATCCCCTTGTTATGACTGTCAAATTGAAAAAAAAGAAGAGAACAACTAAGTTGATCCTTTCACAGCCAAAAGTTTGATTGAGAATGAGAAAATTGCTGTCTGTTAAAATATATTTATTCCTGTCCCCAGAGGTGTATTATAATTTCACTGTTCACTTCCCACCAATCATAAGGTATCAAATTGACTGCGATATCGCTGGCTAACCTTGCTCTAGACTTAATCATATAAATCAAAAGAGATAAACAACAGAATCTGACAGGTCTGCCTCAGGGCTGTTTTCAGCCCTTAAAAACCCACCAGGATTCATTTTTATGATACGTATTTCAGTCCTCTGGGGTCATTCTGCCTGGGCTAGTGAAAAGAATGAGAATTCGATGGCAAGATTTTTCTTTAACTGATGTGACTGCACAGCAGGTCTTTAAAGAACATAAACCACCATGAAACCTAATAGTGAACTAAGTGGCAAATAAGAGGACCAAATTGCGGTCATCAAAACTTCCCTGCCGCTTCCAGACAATCCTCTTGGTGCCATGCAGAGGGTCAAATTTATCACTGACTAAAGTTAATAATATTATATAAGAAGATTATTTATAAAAAGAGAGATGTGTAGTTATAGAAAATATAGAACATATACTTAATTATAAAATAATTAATTTATCCCAGTATACTGTGGGGAAGCAAATGAAATAAGAGTAATGGGAGCACTAGTGTTTTAACATCATGAAGAACTTGCAAAAAACATTTTTGAAATCTTCCCCTAGGAGTTCTAATAATTCTTCTCTTATACCGACAATATCTGCATGTTATCATTCTCTAAGAGACTACTAAAGTTCATAAAAGGGATGTACTTTTGTAATTATATTTTATTAGTTTCATCTTTTTCCTTCAATCTTTGTTCCCTCTAATACAATTCTGACTCACTAGACTACTTCCTTTGTCAAAACTGCTTTGTACTTCTCTGGCACATGATTTCAACCAAAGAAAGCAGAGACCAAGAACAGGAATGCACAAAATCATCCTCAAATAAATAGGACCACTGACCCTGTAAGTGAAATATGCCAGCAGCCCCACAATAGCTGCTAGCAGGCAAAGGCCAGGATTTCAAAGGCAGAAGGTGCATAAGAGGATTTTTTTTTGACTGTTCTGTACAGGCACATAGACAATGGCAGAACTGAGATTGAATGTGGAATATAGATACACAGCTATACATTTATTTGAGAGATGTCATCCCCTTAAAGGCAGAATATATGTCTACTGCCTCTTTCTGTTCATTTCCACGCTAGGATTTTTATGGATCAGCATGTCCTGGTTTACAAAGACTCCAACTGAAAATCTAAGATAACAACTTATATAGGCACTGTATAAACAGCCTTAGCTTAAAAGCATCACTATCTTCTCTACTAAACATTTGGCTCTTAAATATCAAACGTTCCCCAGAGAACAGCAAAAGCAGTGTAAAAAACAATTGGGTTCTATTTGCACTGTTTTGACAACAAACAAAGCTAAGAGAGAACAGCAGCTATTATCAGACATCTGTTCTAAGGAAGAAATGATATTTATGGCCTCAGGAATATGTGGTGCTCAAATTACATCAGAGAAAAGGTCAGCATGCTCTAGGTGTCTGATTCTAATTCAGTTTGAGAAATCAACACTGCTGTCCAGCAGTAGAGTTTTTGGAGCACAATTATACAGATGCAGAGGCTGAGATAAGTCCAGATCTTCCCTGATGCGCTACAGGAAGCAAAGGTACCGGAGAACCACATTTAGCTTACCTTAGAACAACAAAGTCTCGGACAGGATGAGGAGCCATGCTGTTCAAAACATACTGATAAACTTCTGTCTGCTTGTCCAGGCTCTCAACCACCTTCCACTGCAAGAAGTCCTCATCCCAGAGGTGACGTTCTCTCAGTACTCGATTCAGGACAACTGATGGGGGGGCTTCAACTTCAACTGAGGCTTTCCAAAGCCTTAGTGGGTTTCCATCCCCAACCTGGAGTAAAGTAACCAAGAACACAAATGCCCATGATTTATATGCTTACATTCAGCTGATGACAACTGAAGACAAAATCTCAATAAATGTGTCTGACTTCAGCTTCAGAGCACTCATATTTTCCTGCTAATCATCAATATTATTGCTATTGCTGCTGCTGTACTGCATATGAAAACATGTGCATTCTAGTCCTGGATGGAAAACTGCTCTTACAACAGTATATATCTGGGCTAGTTCCCATTGTGCCAGAGAAGTTCTGTATTACTTCTGGTGTAACAGACACTTTTTCAACCCCAAGCACCCTAAGTATAATGAAGAATATGTGTGTGCAGAAATAAAAACAAGAGAGACTGAAACCCTGAGCTGAAACAAAGCAACTACCTTCGGTAATTTGATACACTACCTGGGACTGAGTGTCCATTAACCCTCCTGGTTAATTGGTGGAAGAGCAGAACATATGTTGATTCAGTTATGTGTTGGGTACACAGATGTTTGCTCCTCAAAATAGCTGCAATGGAAATTGGGAAAATGCCTTTCCATGAGCACAGACTGCTTGCTAACTCTTCCTTGCTCACAGATCCTGTGTTTTGAAACACCTCCATGCATGCAATAAGGTGAGCAGAAAGTGCTGGGCTATGCACCAGGTGAATGTCCTAGATTCTACATATACAGCTTTTCTGCATGGTCTTAGGGGTCATGTTTCAGGCAGTAAACAAGTTAACTGTAATCACTGGATCTTGCAAGCCCTACTTTTCTAACCCCTCCCTACCCTAGCATACTCACATACCATTGTCAGTGCTTCAGGAACCTCTAGTAGCTCCTACAAAACCAGGATTGTTTCCCCAGAAACCCACCTTAAATTATTTCATGCTGTTATATAATTCTTGCTCCCCAAATCTCTCAATTCCCCAGTTACCCCACCCTAGAGCTGCAGAGACTCCCAATCTCCTCTGTAGTCTCACATGCCCTCCCTTCTTCTACATCCTGCCCCCACCTGAGCCCCGTTGTCCCTCCGTGGAGAGGTCACTCACAGAAGCTGCCTACAAACCAGAATGACTGTCGTTTCTTTGCTCTGACAGAGGAGGTGCACTTTCCCAAATAGGGGTAATGCTGCCTCCTACCTCCTCACCATCCAGATCCCACATTTGTCCCAGTGCCCTTTCCCTACCTAACAAGTATAACCCATCCTAACCCATCCCTTCCTCTCACTAGCTGCTTCTGGTTTGGAGATCTCTGTTTTGCTATTGCATTTCCAGCAGCCCTGTACTCCACTGTCTGTGGGACCCTACAGCACCCTCCTCCTGGCTGCAATGGTCTGGCTTTCCCTGCAGAAGTGATGGAGCCTGGAACATATTCAGAAAGTTTAATAAAAGCTGCAGTATCAAAAATCCACCAGTATCAAGAACAAGAGGATCGGGGATAAAACTGGCCATATGGCTGGTCTGGCTAATAAAGCACTGGGCAGTCTGAAAAGGTTTCGTAATATCTATGTTCTGGCTGTGCTCTCCAAACTGCTGGCAAACATCAGCAGCTGGTTAGAAACTTTGCATGTTCTCCAGTTAGAGAGCTTACTCAGGTAATGTTCTCTGTTGTTTAATGTTCCAGCTCACTCTCTGTTTGCTCTGTTTGCTGTTTCACTTATTTATTTATTTTGGAGACCTTAGCTTGCTTTATGTGCTTTTTCCTGGAATCTCATATGTGAATCACTATTATATTATATTTTTAATTATTTTTAGTAGTCTTAAAAAAAAAAAAAAAAAGTGTGTCTTGCCAGAAAGAAGGGTATGTATTTAGCAATGCAACATGTCAGGGTGTCCCATAGCTAGGCTGTAATTTGCTTAGGTTTCTTTACTGCTTCTTCCACATCTCCCTAGATTACCTTTTTGTAGGCGAGTTCTGTGTTCTCTATACTGGAACATGTGACCCATCCTTTGAATTTCTCTTTTGCTTCTTTTTGGAGATTTTGCATGAGATTTTCCAGGTACATCTGATAGTTCCCTCCTTCCTCATCCACTTGTTTCCCAAGCTCATCCAGGGTGGGAGAATGCACTTCTGCATCAACATAGGAGTTTCGGGATTGTGTGACCATTTCGTGTGGGACCTGTGCCACAGAAGGGAAAACACACAGGGAAGACCTCCTGCTGAAAACTTCTCCTTGAAGCAATGTGTTTCTAGGCCGAGGAACCATTCAGCATCCAATTGCAACGAGCCTATGATCTGTAAAATGTATACCTATTTCTGTCTTTATGCAAGATGAAAAATCAAAGTAGCCAAATGAAACAGTCCATGGCTCAGAACAGCACTACTAATGCAGAACCATATTAGACCAATCAACTGGAGGTCAATACACCTCTGTTTCTCCTTTAGCCCTCAGAAACATTGCCTTGTGCTTTTGGGGAAGGGAGAGCATTTTCTCTCTTCCAGCTGCAGTGTAAGTAGCTATGTGATTTTAACTTTATTGCATGACACACAGAAATAAAGTGTATGAACTCTTCTTTTTCAGATGAATAAGTTTTAATTGAGGTGTTAAAAGCGATGTAATAAACTGAAATTTTAAAGCAACATTTTTGATTCAAATTGACTAAAATTTCATAATCCAGTGATTTGGGTTGAAAACTGTCACAGAATAATTACCCTGCATCTTCTGAATACTAGAAGGGAACACCTATAAAGAAATGAGATACATAAACTTCAGATGAAGCAGGTTTACAAAAAAGTGAGGCACCATCAATCTCTGAGCTAATGCAAGATGGAAAATGTAAGCATAAACAAAAATACTTCAAAGGATGCTGCATTATGTGGCCATGAATAATGCCGTTTGAGTCACTCACCTCAAAAAGTTTGTTGCATTCCATTATCATGTGAGCAAGTCCCTGAGTAGCTGCCAGGTTTTCACTGAGGTCCTTCTGATCTGGCTTCCCTGTTGCATATTTTTTCTGTATTACTCTGTAATTGAATTCAATATCTCAGGTAAAAAGAACTGAACTTTTTAATATGAAAGCAAACAGCAGCAAGATGTTCCGAACACCAGAGAGGAAAACACATCCTTAGTTTTTAGTTATCACAAAGACTTCTCAGACTGTTGGGCCTTTTCTAAAGGAAAAATGTTTACCTAAAATATTGTTGAGCCAAAGGTAAAAGCAGGAAAGGTTATGCATATCCTGCATTACACATTGCACATTTTGAAATGAATTTTTAACAGACATGGTGTAAAGTTACTGCTTTAAGCACTTGCTCAGACACTGGTTATACATACACATGAGCAAGAATCTCAGTGTATTCTGAACCAGAGGGATGAAAAAAAAAATCAGGAGGGACCACTAATGTTTAACTGGGTCTGTGCCCTGTTTAGTCTACACTCACCATGTTACACACCATTAAAATGTGGCCTGAAATAAACTTGGCTTCCCAAATGGCAGAATGTAGCTAGAAAACTGAAAGTGAAAAAACACTCACTGAAAATCTACATATTAAAATCCTTTAAAACATGGTCAATCCTTGACTTCAACCACCACAAAATCAAGCCCTTTCCCTTCACAGAAGTCAACACTAGTCACACAAAACTCACTAGTGCCCCACTGAAAATTTCGCACGGAAAGCAGGCACCGCATATTCTCAACAGACAGCCAGAAATGCCTTCTGGGCTTGTGAAAACAAGTGTGCTTCTGGCTCTGCTGCATGGGTTTTCCCCTCTTGCTGAAGCCATGCCTTGTTTAATGTGTGCTGGAAAGCAGATGCTTTGGAAAGTTTTGTCCTGCATACCACTGAAAGCATCACTCTGTATTAAGGATATGACTATTTATAGTGTTGAGAAGAAATGTACCTTGGTGAGCTTTCTTTCTTCACTATATTGAGATGGAAGAGAGAGGGGGCCAGACAAACAGCTATGTTCATAGGAGTCATCTGATTCTCCTCCACGGAGGTGACGTCACTCAGGAAGCACAGCAGAGTCTGCAGAACCTCCCGGTTCTCATCGGACATCAGCATGATAGCAGCCTGCACCGCCTGCAGCCGCTGCTCCTTGGGGACATCTGAGGAAAAGCAAGTGATGTTCAAAGGGGTCAGTTGTAGGATCAGATAAGGAGCCAGAAAGATAGTTAGCACAGACATTCACAGTTCCCATAAGCGTTCAAAAAACATGTAGATGTGGTGCTTAGGAACATATTTTAGTGGTGGACCTGGCAGTGTTAGGTTAATGATTGGACTTGATGCTCTTAGAGGTCTTTTCCAACTTTAATGATTCTATGATTCTATGATAATGGCTTTGTAAAGAGGCAGATGACAGGGTACAAAGGGGAAAAGACTAGCTGGCTTCTGGAGATCTGTGGTTTTTGCTCCTCCATCAAGCACAGCTTGCCACACCAGAGTATGACATTTCTCTATTTGAAGGCATTTCCCAAGAGAGATTGAACTTCATTTAAAGTTTATGAAGGGAGAGTAGTTTAAATGGTATTTTTCAGGTTTCTTTTCTCCCCTGGGAAGACAGTTTGAAAGTCTTAGCGAAGCTTCAGGAAAACACTTACATCTGTGTCCTAAACCGTAAAGAAAGTTTAACGAAAGAAGTAATGGATATGCTTAAATAGCACCTCAGACAAATTCATTTCTAAAACAACCATAAGTTTTCTCAGTTTGGACTTCAAGCCCTCCTCTGGGCATTACATATGCTCTACATAATTGAATAGAAGAAGAACAAAAGCAGATTTAGAGTAGAGGGAAAAGCCAGCTTTTAAGATTTGACTGGTAGCCTTGTACAAGCACTTTATTTTAAAAGCTTTCAGACATGAATGACAAAATGAAAACAGCCTAATGTTTCTAAAGTTTCCAGAAGCAGCAAGGCCAGGTCTTTCTGAGAAGTCAGAGAAGCCTTTGCTAAATTCATGCAACGTGTCTTCCCACACTGCACCATGGTAATCCGTGCTTCCCCCTTTATTGTTGCTCTGATGGGTCTGCTACATAAAGAAGACTAGCCAGCTTTTCAAGCCATAGGTAAACATTAGGCAACTGAGAGTTTTAGGGAAATGGAAAAAGTTCATCAACGCTATGCCAACTAAGACTACTACACTAATCTCATCCCCGGTTCTCAGCGTGACAGCAATTCAAGCCATTCCAGAAAATCAGAAATCCCCTGCCAATACACTAAGAGAGGAAAAATCCTTCCTAACTTCACATTAACAATTTGTTGAACAGAATGAAGGGTAAGAAAAACTCCCAGCTACAGATTAATTTAATTGCAGACATTATGAAATACAATTGGTATCCCAGTGATTTTCAACATTTTTCTTTCTGTGAAAAGAGTTTTGTCAGTACTGTATAAAACCGAAAAATGTATTTGATGTTGGTCACATGGAAAAATCCCCCACTGCTACTCCTTCTTAATCCAAGGATTGTTCTCCGGTGTCCACAGAGACCATCTTTTCCTGTTCCTATCTTGGTTTAAATGGACCCATCCTCAAGTCTTCGTGAAATCCTTTAAATTACTAGGGCAGTTCAAGAAAATCCTTCCGAGCACATTTTTTTTCTCTCTGACTAGTGTAAAGAAGAATTCTTCAGACTTCCTACTGCAGTACTACACAGGCATTACAGAATCAGCTCATGACTCTTTTCACATTTTTTGTTGGCTGGTATCAATATTTCACCATTCAGCCTCACGGCTATTGTGAATCCTAACACCAGGATCCTGTCTTGGAAAAGGGGAGTCCTTCTGGCAACAGACCTACTTATGTTGATGACATTGGGATCTGTCATGTCTCTCTTCGTTTACTGAGAGGGCAGCTTACTTGCAGTCTCTTCTGTGCCAAGATGGGATATTCACAGTTTCATCATGCAATAGTTTAAAGGTGATTTGTTTCCAAGGACATGTAGTCCTTGTAGTGGATAATCTTCTCCTTGGCCACTTCACTATGGAAACGATTGTGACTGCCATTTTATTAGCAGCCAGAATTCCTGTTGCTTTTCTGAATGAGCTTATTAATGTGTGTGTAGGCAGACAAGATCTGCAACTTGTGACCAGAAAACAAGAGGGGGAAATGATAGTCCAGGGTGAGGCACCAACTGTTTCAGTTCACTTTTGTCCCATGACATCATGTATGGCCAAATTCACTAAATTTATTTGCAATGCTGCCTCTCTCATGCAGTGTCACAGCACTCTTTACCAGCTACAGACAGTGGGATGGTAAATACATTAGTGACTATGCGCCACAGACAGACTTTTACAGTAAAGGGAAGCAACGGAAGTAACTGAGATTCTTAAGCACTGGGATTATACAGTGTTTTAAAATGTCCTTCTATTGTTTTGGCAGCTGAAATGTCTGCAAGTGAAAAGACTAGACACACTTCTCTTTAGTGCTTCCAATTATTTGGCTTAGGCTGGCTGGGTAGGGCTTTCTGCGTCTGCCAGAGAATTGGCTGACTGGCCTTCATAATGGACATTGTCAGAAAAAAGCTCCTAAGTCCTCTGGCTTTTCAGTGTTTCCCTCACTGTTTATTTCTCCCTCAGTCTGGAAAAGAGTTACACAGTCATTTCCTGTTCTACAGGGATTTTCATCATTCTGATGCATTTGAGTCTCAGATTTTGCTCAAGATTGCTTATGCTGGAATGAAAAGAAGAAATCCTCTAGTTTCTTTCTTTCTCTAAGAGTTCTTTACATAGAGCTGATGATCTACATGAAGGCCGCTTGTTTTTTGCATATACATTTTATTGACTGTAACGAAAAAGCAGATAATCCAAAGTCACAGCAAAGAAGGGGACTGCACAGACACACGTTCTCATTGTCAAGTACCACTTCTCCATGCCCGGAAGACTCACTTATATTGAGATGTCTGCATGAAATGTGCCCACGTTTTTAAAGAAATCTGACCAGAATCATAGAATCAGCCAGGTTGGAAA